>JARJHC010000107.1:5564220-5916654 GCA_031304145.1 Cardiospermum halicacabum | reverse complement strand
TGTTATTATGTTTGGCTAGTTTATAAATAGACAATAGGTTAAATTTGAATTAGGGAACATAAAGGACATCAACAAGTGTTAAACTAATTTGCAGGTGATGTGACAAGCTTTTATAAAAGGTAAAGATGATCCATTTGGTAAAAATGACTATGCATGGTGATTGCAGATCATTGATTTAATCAAACATGCTCATGTTTACATTGATATAAGTACTAGCTCATGTGTTTATTATCCATGATTTAAGATATATGCTACTGAAAGCTACTAATGTAAAAGAACTTGTGGTACCTGATGATTCTAGCAAGCTGATAGATTAGCCAAGTTTTGATTTAAATTGCTCAAGTACCTTGCAACTTCCTGTTGTATGAGTCTTGAGATTTGTGAGTTGCTTTCTGCACTTTCACCAAATTTCCCATTATTAGCACTAACACTAGCATTCTCTTCTTCTGTAATAGATAAGTTTGCATAATTCTTGTTTGCATAATTCTTACTTTCTTTTTTGTCCTTTGCACCTTTATACCATCCAAGATAACCCACTAGTTTAAAGTAAGTCTCCTTCAGATGCCCATTAGCACCATTGTTGTTACATTTTCTATCATATCACATATTTTCGTTCTTCTTGTTTATCTTTTATCCAAAGTTATATTCATTTAAAACTTCACTTAGTTCTTGATATTTTAGAAACAAAGCAATTGTACTAGTGTCATTTTTTAGAAGCACTTGAATAACCATCTAGTTCTCAACTCTAGTAACCATAAGAAATCCTTTATTCACAATTGGCAGTGGTTCCATTAGAAGAATTTGATTCATTATAGGATCAAACCTGTCATGAAGCCCTATCAAGAACTCCATAAAGCTGACGTGAAAACATCGTATTACTAAGTTCCTTTGATGTCTCACATTCATGATTAACTTTCGACATAGGAGCTAAACATAGTAACTCATCCCAAAGCATCTTAAGTTTGGTGTAGTATTCGGCTGCAATCATATTGCCTTGATTCAAAAACTGAAAGAAAAAACCAACAAACTCGTGTAGATCTTGATGAGCTCGAATACCATAACAAAAATCAAAACTCAGAGAGTGTGAGGAAAAAAAAGGAAAAATAGTGTTTTGTATGTTATACCTCACACAACTTGTGTGAATGGTTGTTATATAACAACCTTTACATTCTAACTGACTAACATTTTCTAGAAGTACAAAACTATCCCTACTTAATAATTTAGTTTACATCTGTGTCCAACATACACATATGGACTTTAACACGACTTAATAAGCCATTCTTCACTTGCTTGCATGACAAGCATGCTAACTCCTCATTTTCTAACTTCATCTAACTTCATCACTACTTCAATCCTTTAATGTTCTTCATATAGCTATATATTCATATTCAAATTCAAATTTAATAGCCCAATAAAAATTAATAAATAAGTTAATTAAAATGCAACAATTAATATTTACAATGTCTTGTTCATAAGCACTACTTGAGTTTAAGTTTTCTACCTATTGAACATAATCTTTGAATTTGAAAATGGTTGCATGAATTACTTTCCATCTAGACTAAAGAGACCTTTGGAATCGAACAACTGTAGATGGAGTGTGCAGTGCTTTATGGTATTTGGTCTCAATGTGAGACCACACAGTCTCACCAAATTGACATATCCCGATAATCGGATTTTGAGATATTTCTAAATATACATTACATAAAGTTATATTTTCTTAGATTGAATATCCGACGCTTCTAGTAACATTTTGAGTAGTTTGACGTACATTCATAATTGAAGACATTTTGAGAAATTATAAAATTTTTGGATGATAAAAAACTAGTGTAAAACTATATGAAATAGATTACATATTTTGTGTTACTTTCGACCTCAATTTATAGGTGAAAATTTGCTCTTGATTGTGTAATAAATTTTTCATCGGTTACACTTATCATAGCTATAGACCTACAAATTAGTAATATAAACTTAATCTAAAAACTAATATATTAAATCTGTATAACTTATTGCGTCATAAGTATAAGATTCGTTTTAAGAGTATGATTATATGATGCACCGGGTTCTCGGTATTGATTTTGGGTATGGAATTTGGAGTCCAAATTTGACTGGTTGAAGCGAACGATATGTTTTTTGGACTTTTATTACTTTAAGGATTTTTTTTTTTAATAATTTTTGAATTGCTTGTCTTTTTTCCTTATAAAAGGGATGTTTAGAGTTTTTAAAGAAAAATTTTGACAATATATTTTCAGTAAATCAAACGAGTGAATTAATTGTTCATCTTTTTCAATTCGCAATACTCGTTCAGCCAATTTACACACGTTTCCAGCATCATTATATATATCACTTCTACTGCATCTACAAATCTATTACTATTATGTAAGTTTCTGCTTTGTCAAGTTTCAAAATGATAATTTGATAGTGTTTGAAGAGTTATCAATTATAAAGATTCTTGATACCTTGTCAATTTACAAAGTATTCCTGTAATTAATTGATATTCCACCAAATTATATAAAGCTGCGATGCATGTGATTATTTCTTCATTCCAAGTTTGAAGTGATAATTTAGCCGTGTGTCAAAAGTAGTAAATTGATTACAAAAATTCCTATTCTCTTATCAATTTATCAAGTCAAGTGATATTCTAACAAATTGTATAAACTTGTGCACGTGATTATTTTTCCATTGCCTTATTAGATAATTTTTCCATAGATATAAAAAAAAAAAAAAAAAAAATATCGTACAAATTGTCTTATTATATAATTTTTGTATATTTATATATAAAGAAAATATATACATATATCTAAAAATAAATATAGTTCTTAAATTTATTTAGTTAAACTAAGATGGTAAGTTTTTATATTAATATGAGTTGGATTAGTTTAAAATTTAGAAGTTTTTTTTTTTTTTTTTTTTTTTTTTTTTTTTTTTTTTTTTAGATTTAAAAATTAAAAAAGAGAGAAATTTTTAAATAATTTGATTGGAGAAAGGTGAACATTTCTTATCGCTGCCGAGAAAATTTTCATTTGATTAATAGTGGACAAGTTACAAATGGGGAAGCAGGAAGAGACACCAATTACAGAGTATCATTATGGTCCTGCTTTGTTCCATTAATGAGGAAGAGTATATCAACATTTAACATGAATTGAATCAGTAGCTGGTGGCAAATGGCTTATAAGTCTTGAGAGCAGTTCCAATCTCAGCTATAGAACCAGCAGCAGCAGCTATGCTAATAACAAGACAAGCAAAGCTCAGAATCTGGAGACTAACCCACTTGGTACTCCACTTCGGAATCTCCTTCTGCACTATATACATCTCAACCGGGAAATATACTGTCAGTGGCCAAAACCCCAAAGCTCCAAGCAACCCCACAACAGAATTGAAAAATGGAAGCAGCATTGATATCAGCGTTGTTAATATCACAAACACTGTCCTCCACACCAATCTGAAGATGTTCAGGTTATAAGCCTTGAGAGAGCCTGGAATTGGGATTTGAATGTCTTTTGTTATGAATTTACTGTCAGGGAATCTACTTGCTGCTGATTTCTCTATGAATGCGAAGAGTGGTTGACAGTAGACTTGGTATGCACCTACTAGGTGAACCACTATGGCTATGTTGGCTATGTCTAGTAGCCAATAGGGGTTGTAGAAACCGAATCCGGTTAGTAGGTTTCCGGGGGATAGGTCTCCGAAAGCTGCGTAGCCGAAGCAGCCGCAGAGCATGTAGAAGAGTGTGGTCACTGCAACGCTTATGAGGGTTGCTTTTTTCATTGTCTTGGACTCTGAAGGTGGAGATTTGAGTGTGTCCTGTTGTCATATATGTACACATTAATGTTAAGTAATCAAATTGGTATGACATTTTTGTTTTGTTTTGTGTGAAAACAATCACCAAACCTGAATTTCGATTAGGATGATGGAATAAGAGTAAGCGAAAGCGATTGCGCCTAGAGCTTGGAAGCTTCTCCATATCTTTTCGGTCTCGGTGACTACTCCTATGCTTATACCAGTTAAACTTCCTCTCCACTTCCCAGTTTCTGTTAACACAAGTTCGGTTCAGGTTAGATCTGATGGATCTTCTTTGAATTTAATCCCTTAACTTTCAAATACTGGGTTAAAATACTGGGTTAATTAAGTCCTTTTCCAAATTCAGAGGTAACAAATTCAGAGGCTGATTTTATTAATGAAAAGAAATGAAAGAAGAGAGAAAGTGAGTACCTGCAACTTTGGCTATGCCAAGACCGAGACCAATGGTCGAATAGGTGAAGGACATGACAGCAGCGAGGATTGAGAGCCACCAAAGTTGATCAAAGTCAGGGATTTGAGAGAAGATAATTTGAACAATACCAAAAGCAATCATGTATGGATTGCTGTTCACAAGACATGGACTTGAATCACCTCTACTGTGAAAGCAATTAGACCTCTCAACAGCCCTGTAAAAAATCACTCAATTATTTACATACCCTTTTCAACAAACAAACAAAAAGTAAAGAAAAAAGAAAGAAACTTCCAACACTCACATCATGCTTATAGATGATGCAATTGTGTAACCAATAGCAACACCAAACAGATTCAGATACTGAACAAGTCCACACAGCTTGAATTTCATCCCACCTGATACATCATTTCATTCAATGAACTCCAATCATCACCATAACAAATTTAATTGATTTATTAATTAATTAAAATTTAATTAATTTATACTAGTAATACCAAGGTTGGATTTGACAGCATCCATGTAGGTATAGTTTCTCCTGCCATCTGCAGATCGGTAACAGGCAGAGAGAAGACAAGAAGTGTAGTAAGTGACAAAGGAGAACAAGAACAGAACAACCGGTCCAGCAATCCAGCCTAGCTGTGCTGTTGCCCAAGCAAGTGACAACACTCCTGATCCTATAACTGCTGTTATTATGTGAGCACTTGCTGTCCACATAGTCCCTGTTCCATTTTCATTACAAAACATCAGTCCTTGCCTCAACACAACTCAAGTGAAGTAAAACTGACCTGTTCGTTTGAGACGTCCATCATCATCAAAGCACTTGGAAGCGGTGACATCAAACGCGTGTTTAGCTCCAGATTCATCTGTAGCAACAGCTGCTTCACCCATCTTAACAACACAAAGAGAACAGAAGAGAGATTAGAGTGAAGAAGAAGATGTACAAGAAAGCAAGAATGATGAGGCCTATATATAATATAATGCTACCAAGGTTAGCTTGTGTTATGTTATGTTGTGTCCTGTTTGTCAAAAATGTCAAACTACCGCTTTTGACTCTAAAACACACATTCAAAGATGTTGTGTCCCACTTTCAATGGTACTTTGTAATTGTACAAATCCCACTTTGAATGATCAGGTGAAAAGTAAAATAAACTAAACTAAGTTGTCATTTCATTGATATTTTCCAGTATATTCTTCTTTTTGCCTACCGAGCCCACTTCAGTGCTATACACTATGGTGTCACAAAACTAAATAAAATAAAATAAAATAAAGCCAAAATGATATATACCAGTAAAATCTGCACCTGCAGAAGAAGTGATGATTTTGGTGGCGATTAGTGATAGAGGTATGCGGTGGTTTTATACTAGTAGTCAAGTAATGCATTAAATTAAATAAAACAAAGGAGAGGACCACCTTTGGATATGTATGGTTTCTTCTCATCCATTGTTAATGAAAGATGAGAATCAATTCCTCTATACACAAACAACGCAACTTAAGAAGTAGAAGATTTTTTATTTTTTTATTTTAATTAATTGTGGATTTATTTATTTATTTGCTTGTGGACAAATAGGAGGGAATCTTATTCCAATCTTTGTATTTGATCCCAATGATCTAGGAAAGAGAGGTTATTAGGCAAAGAAGAAGTTTAAGGACTCTTTTACGACAGTATCTTTGAATATGTTTCAATTCTCAAGTTTACTGGTTGGTTGGTTGGTTTGTTGATTTATGTTGTTATTATTATTATTATTTAATTTCTGGATTCTGCACTTTCTATATTCCATTTTTTATTTTTATGAATAAAATATTTGTGTTTTTTGAACACCTCTCGTGTTAAAGTGAACGAAATGCTTGGTAGTGACAATGTAATGTGATGGGTGGGTGGTAATGTAAAGTTGAGAATTGGCATTTATTATATTAACATACATTAATAAACAAACTTGTTTTGTATATATATATATATAGGTGAAGAAAGAAAGGCAGTCTATTTATTCGTATTTATGGCATTCAACTTACAATTAATTTTTATTTTTTTTAAGAATAGTCACTTTTTTTGAAGAAAAAAGAAAAGATTTCCTTTGACAATGAGGATATTAAATTAATATCAATTATTATTTATTAATAATAATTATTATTATTATTCATTACTATTAACTATTGCTGCTAATAATTTATGATGCATGAGAAAAATATCAGAATACTTTATCATATAATTATACTAGTGAATAGTCCGCGCGTTGCGCGTTATTTATAAAATTTTATATAAAATAATTTTTATATTTTATATAATTAATTGAAATTACAATTATTTTTATTATAATTTATCTTTTTATTTTAGTAAAAAATTGATATTTAATTTAATAAAATTTTGAATTATTTATTTAAAAAGTTGAAAATAAAATTAATTTTTAAAAATATATTAAATTTAAAAGTCTTTAGAATAAACTTTTAAAATTACCATAAATTTTAATTTATATGTTTATTTTTAAAAATACAAGAGGTATACATTTTGATTTAATTGTTCTTATATATTCATACTCTCTATTTTATTTTATTTTTACAAATATGATTTTATGTGTAAATTTTATATTATTAGTATCAAAATTATTTAATGCATATCAAAAAATTTTAAAAGTAATTTTATTTTATAAATATTTTAAAAAATTATTAATTTTTATAAATGTAGTAAATTTAATACTTTCCAAATCATGTACAATTGATTAATATGAGTAACTATGAAAATAACTAATATTATGACAAATACTTTCATTTATTAATTGAATAATTAAATCTTGAGATAATACTAACAATCAAAATTTATAATTGTCGAGAATATTTGTTATAATTTTTCATTTTATTTATTTAACTTTTTTCAAAATATAACAATGAAATAAATGTATAATATATATACACACCATATTTTGTAAGTAATTATACCAATAGACAGGGACGGAGCTAGCCATCAGAGGGTAGGGGCTGTGCGGGGCAGCGCCCCGCGGTACCGTAAAATATTTTTAATATATTTTTTTAAAAATATATTATAATATTTCTTTCATTTTTTATTTTTTAGAAACGTTATTCAATACTATTGTACAACTAAAAATTATAATAATTTAATATTTGAAAAAATAGGCATTGAGACAAATAAAATAATATCTTACTTACTTATATTATTCCTCACATATTAAGAAGAATATATGCGAACACTTAACCTGTTTAAAAAATGGAGATAGTATAATTTATGTATTGTTTTGTTGATGTGATGCATATGTTTTGTTCAGATTTTAAAATAATTTTTTTAAATATATATAATTTTTTATAATTTAATTAAATGATTTAAAGTTTTTTATTTTATAATTTAAAATATTTTTTAATATCTAACTATAAATTATTATTGTCATAAATATATATACCATTTATAACTTAAAATTTGTTATTTTCATATTAAAAAAGGGTTAGATTTTTTTTTTTAGCGTATGAATTTAAATTTATAAATATATGAAATTGATAGAGAATAAAATATGATATAGATTTATTATGTAATTATATTTATTATATAATTTATTATGCTTATAATTTATATTATAATTTATTTAATAACTTTTAAATTTATAAAATTTGATAATCTTTATAAATAATTTTTAACTAATCATTTTTTTAATTTATAAATTTTAATTACATAATATTTAACTACAAATTAAAAATATAAAATATAATTATATATTTTTAAAAAACTAAAGTTAAAATAAATTTATATTATTTCAAAAAAGAAAGTATTAAAAAAAGTACTTTGATATATAAATAATTTTACGATATATGAAAAGGATGTTTAGAAAAATATTTTAAAAAAATTAAAGAAAAATGAATATTATTATGAAATTAAAAAAGAAGGACAAAAATGATGTTCAGAAAAATATTTAAAAAAAAATTAAAGAAAAATGAATATTATTATGAAGTTAAAAAAGAAGGACAAAAAACTAGTAAAGGAAGGAGTCAAACTCTGTACGTCTTGTGTGATGGGGAAATACTCAACCATCAAACCTACATGTCCTTCTATAGTTGATATTTAGACATAAACTTTATTAATAAGATTTGGGGGGCCATGCCACCGACAGCCCCCCTCCCTCCGTCCCTGCCAATAGATATATAACATTATAATATACATTATTGGATATAATTTAACTATAATTTCAAGAAAATGAAAAGTTATCAAATTTAAAATAATTGATTAATGCATCGATATTGTTCATTAAAATAATACAATAATAAAAGTATGTAAATAAATCTTTAAATATCTATTAAAATTTTGAAATAAAATATTATACTTAAACATCAATATTTCTTCTTCTTCTTTTTTTTTTTTAATGTAGCCTATAGGTAACATAAAATTTTGAATCCAGCAAAACATATTAAACCGATATTTCAAATTTGAATAAGAGTTTTTACATAATAAATATTATATTAATTAAAAATAAATATAATATTTATAAGACTTCTAAGTTAACTACAATGGTTTTATTCTCATTGTTTTAGTGTATCCTTAACTTGTTCTTTAATTTTCTAAAAGTTTTTGTTTTCTTATATTTAAAAGAATTGTAAAAAAAATAATTAGACAATAAAATCAAAAGAAATTAAAACATATTAAAAATATTGAGTGCTACATCTATATCTAAGTGAAAAATAAATAAATTATAAAATAGAACACATCAAATAATTTTTAATTTTGTTATTACTTTAACTGATAATAAAAATTAAAAATTTAATTTTCATTTAATTTTTTTCAAACTTTTCTATATATTTTTAAACATTTATCTACATCATAATTTTTTTTTAAAATACAATTTTATAATTTTATTTGACTATAGAAAACTTATTGAAATTTTAAACTCCACAAATCTTATTATAAAACTAAAATAATAATTGAAAAATGGAATGATATTGAAAAATGCACAAAGAGATGTTAATGAAAACTAACCATTTTTAGTTCATGCCAATTAATATCTTTGATGATATACCCAACAATTTCACATATATAACTAAAAACACACAATCATGTGAGAACACCGAATATATTTACAAAAATTAATAAGCACATCATTAAAAAGTAAAAGTTGAAACTAATAATAATAATCACTATATTAACAACACAAAAATATATTTATAATTTTATATTGCAATCGGTAGAGAAAGAGATAATACATATATACAAACATTCTTAAAGAAAAGTGAGAGAAGAGACAATATTACCAATTTTCACCTAATTGTAGTTCAATATCTTTTTGGTTGAGAATGGACGAAATATAAATACAAAATACAAATATGAGAGACGTTAGAAATATGAAAATTTGTTAATAAAGGGGAAAAGAAATCTAATTAATAGAAATTTAATAGTTTTAATTTTTTTAAGAATATTTTTATAATATTCTTTTTGAATTTCAAGGGATGAGTAATGAGAGAGAATACAAAGAGACAAAACTTCTCATTTCACTCTTTTATGAAGATGGCATAAATGTAAATATATAAAGAAATTTAACCCTAATTTCATAAGTGGCAATAGAAGAATTCTAGTTATGCCACGTAGCCAAGACTTGGAATCCTTTTATATACATATATAGATTTGGAAGTAGACAAATAAAAATAAATATTAAAGAAAAAAAAAACTATAAGCAAAATAAACCATTACTAAAAGATAAAAATATATATTAAAAAACGATTAGCAAAGCACACTAACAAAAATATATATTAAAGAAAAATAATAATAGACTATAAGCAAAATGAAATATTAACAAAAGTAAGCTAAACAAACTAATAGTAAAATATAGAAGCAGAGAATACTAATATTAGGGATTACCTTTTAATTTGAGACACATTTCCAAATTCAAAAAATGAGATGTGAATGGAAAAATGATATGAAAAATGCTTTATATAGTAAAAACAATAAATGAAAAAGACAAATCGGTTGAAATCATTGGAATTCAAAATGTATTATTTTAATGTACTATAAAGAATAAATGAAAAAGACAAATCGGTTGATATTATTGGAATTCCAAACGTATGATTTTAATATACTTTTATTATCTTTGAATATGATATTTAATATATTTAGTATAATGAAAATAAATGAACCAAGAATTTTTTTTAAAAAAAAGGAAAAAATTAATGAATAATGGAAAAAGAGAGCGAAAAAACAAAGACACATGTCATTTTACCATTGGCAAAATAGGCTTGATTTTCAAAATAAGTTGTTTTTGATGTTTCCAACACAAGCGTGAACTCTCAGCTATGCCACGTCAATTTGTGGGCCCGCTAGAGAGTTCCGTTTTATAATATATATAGATTAGCGATTGAGTTAACTATTTAACTAGCGATTAGCAATTAGTTATTACAGTTATATATCAAACTAAGGTTACTTGAAAAAATTAGTTAAAAGCTTACCGTGGTGATCGAACAAAATTTACTCTTGAGAAAAATAAAAACTGAATCCTTTTACAAGATTTTGAGTCCTCTTCCCATCAGGAGTTGGTCTCCTAATATGTTTTGGATTTGGTCCCCGTATAACAGTGGAAAGGGTTTTTCCTTACCCGTGAGACTTTTGGAATCTTTATTGGAATTGGATTGGGCCTGGTTGGCTTGAATTCCCTAGTCTTGTAAAGGGGGAGCCCGTTGGGCTCTCCATGCTGTCTTTCGACCGGAATGGGTTTTTGTCTGGATGTGGCACATTCGGCTGAAAATAGGTCCCCATAGGTATTGTTTTGGCCTCGTTACCTTCGGCCGAGATAGGCCTTCTACGACTTGTTGCTTTGGGCTATTGCTAGAAATCTTACTTTTGATCTTCCAGTTAGTTTTCAGCCTCGACCCCCAATGCACCAAGGTTATTTTTCCACCACAGCTATTAAGTTTCCGATTGAAATAACTGTTTGAGAGAATGTTTTATAAAAATAATGAGATATTAGAGTAATATAAAATGACATAAAAGGGCTATATATTACCTTTTTTATAATTTATATTTATAATATATTTTATTTTCCTTTTTTTTAGAGTTATATTCATTAAACAATTTTTTTTTAAATTATATTATCGTTTATTAAAAATATATTAAATTAAAATATAGTTAAAGGTATAAAAATAAAATAAATTCTAGTTCAAAATAATAATTGTTATTAGGGTATTTTTGTATTAATTAAAATTAAATAAGAGTAGAATGCGAACTTTTAAATTAGCGATTTGTGGAAAACTACTTCAAACTGTTGTCTAGAAATCACTAATCGAGCCATCAATCGTTAATTAAAAAGTTGCTTCCAAACACCTAAATTCCCATCTTGCTAATTAAAAATCTAATTGTTAATTAAAAATATAATTGCTTATTCAAAATATATCTACTAACACAAAGGGGTGGGAATAGGGCAGACGACATTTCAGGGGTCTACAATCTGGCCTATATAAGGTCTAGCCTGACCTAAACTATTTAATAAATAGGCTAGATTTAAATTTTTTTAAAAGACCATTTAATTAAGTAGGTCAGACTCAAGCTATGGTAAAAACCTTTATAACTTAACAAGTCGGCCCATACATTATTTATATGTACTTTTACTTATTAAAGAGAATCGATATTTCCACCCCAAAAATCTGTATCTACACCCCACATATTCAATTATTGTTCAAATTTCCAACCAACCTTATCAAACCTATTATAGTTTATATTACAAATAAATATTATTTATTTTAAATATTTTTATTTTTTTAACAAAGTAAATATTTAAATAACTGATTTTAAATAAATAAATTGGAGTTAAAAAATAAAAAAAATCATTAATTATTAAAAATATTATTTATAATTAATTTAATAATTTTTAATTTTTTTTAAAAAATAAATAACTTTATTATTTTTATAAGATATTTTTTTTATAAATATTATACCGTTTATATTTAATTATAGGGTAGAAGTGTCTTTTAATAGGAATTCGGGTGTGCATACAAAACATCAGGGTGGCAACATCATCACTCCTTATAAATTATTGACATGTTTGTTTGTAAATTTAAAATCCAATATTTTGTTTATAAATATTAAGTCCAATACTTTATTTATAAGAGTGGCGATAATGTCACCCCAATAATTCGTAAACACACCCCTTTAGCTATAGGTGGAGGATATTATCCTTTTTATATTCGGTAATAAATGAAGTATCAATTATTAAAAGGAAATACTTTCACACATTTTTTTTCTATGCTTTAATAAGAAATCAATTAAATTTATTATCATATTTTATATATAATTTACAAAATAATTAAATTAATTTTTTAAAAAATATTTTTAATATTATTGTTTCTTTATAATTTTTAATATTATTTTTTTATTTTATTTTTTACAATTATACTCGTATTAATTATAAATAAATAAAACTAATAATTAATAAAAAAATAATATCAGGTGAAGGAAAAGATTGAAAATAAAAACAAATTAATTAATCAATATTAAACTGAAAAATAATTAAAATACTGATGATATATTTGTTTCTACCTCTTTTAATTAATAACTATTTTTTATTTTTACGATTGTTTTCTCATAAATATAGATTTATTAATTAAGATTTTCTAATTGTTTTCTTATTGAAGACGCTAATATTAATTATAAAGCAAGCTTAATGTAATATTTTCTGATTTTTTTTCTTCTTTAGATATTAATAGTATTATTATTTTCAATTTTTTCCTTCACATGATACTAATATTTTGTTTAATTATTATTTTTATTTATTAATTTATAATTAATAAAAGTATAAATTGTAAAGAAACAGTAATATTAAAAATATTATAAAATTAATTTAATTTGAATGTTATAAATTATTATAAAACATGGTAATAAATCTAATTAATTTCTAATTAAAGCATAGAAAAAATGTGTGAGATATAATTTACCTTCCTTTTAATAATTGGTATTTCATTTATTACGAGATATAAAAATTATAACATTTCATAGAGGATAATATTGTCAACATATAGTTAAAGGTTAAAGGGGTGTAGTTACGAATTCTTTGGGGTGACAATATCGCCACTCTATTTATAAATATAACTAGTTGTTTATAGGCTTTTAAACATGCTTTCAAGCCTAACAGACTTTTAAACAGATCAGATCAGGCCTATAATACAAGTCTGCCATAGGTTTTAAGGCCAGACTCAGGTCAGAGTATTAGAATACAGACCGAACCTATTTAACCAAAAATCTAGCTTGGCCGGGCCTATTCCCACTCCTACGAACACACACTTAATAACTCGTAATTAATTAAATAAATAATAATAATATGTGGACACGTTACGGTCTTGTATGTGTCTCACACTATTAATTATTATTATCAATTATCTTATTTTATATTTTTTTTAACGAAATTTCAAAAATACGTGTCCCACGTTACCGCCCGTGGTCAATTTTATTTGTTCAAAATGTTAAAAATCAAATTAAAACTCTAGTAATTTTATATATAAAATACTGACTATTTAATATTATCAATTTCATATAAAAAATATATATAAATATGTATATTATATATCTAGGTACCTATTTTAATATATGTATATATATATATTTATTTATTTTTTGGTTTTATATACTATATTATTTTAGGGATTACGCCCTATTTTTTTAAAATGGTGGTCTCCTGCCCCTAAATATATTGAAAAGATAAAAGCTATTATGAAATTTATTTCCATTAACTTTTATAGAATTTTTAAATGTTGCGTGGTCCATAATTTTATGATTTTTAAATTTTTTTTAAATTTAATAGACTTTCAAATGATATTTAGTCAATTAAAAAAATTGAGTGAAAGAATTCTTTATCACATCTCTATCAAAGATACTACAAAGTAACAATCCAATATCAAGTATTATGAGTTGTTTTTTTTATTTATGTTCTTTCATGACACTTAATATTGTGGATTTGCCATTCTTATAAGCATACTTTTATATTATAATATATAAAACTATTTAAACCAGGAAAATATTTTTAAAGTTTTGATTCATAATGATCTCTAACGTAACATTTTACTTATAAAAGGGTTGTGTATTTAACTTTTTAAAAAAGATGTCATTTAAACACATAAAATTTTGTAAATTATTCTAATATTAATTTATACAACTTTAGAAAATTATTAAAATATATTTTACAATAATAATAAAATTTTAATACATTATAAAATTTATTTTTTTAAAACAATTAAATTATAATAATATATAATTTATATTATATATATTTAAAATTTTATTAAAATATATCATACCATACCGTAGCATGTTCCACATTCTGTCTCCTTCTTGACCCTTCCGCAATTATTCCTGACTCCATCCATACATGATAGTAAAGTTAAGCAGATTTATTATTGTTAGACCTTCTTAATTAGTGTAATGGAAAAGAAATTTGATATAGTTAAATCACTCTTTTATTTTCTTTTTTTTTTTTTACAAAAAGGGAGAGTTAATTTTAACTTATCCAAAATTACTAACTTTTTTTCTCAGAGTATATTTAAATGACTTTTAAGTTGAGTTAGATGATAAGGTGATAAAATATTTTAATAATGATATTAAAATTCAAGAATAACTAAACAAAAAATAAATTACAATATAGTACCCAAATTCATAGAGTTGTGAAAATATAAAACTCAAAGTCATGACTCCTCCGTATTGGGTTCCCAGAGCACCTCCTAAACTCTACATTAATATAATATAGTTGGTTGTCAACCAACCAAATCTTAAATGTAATATTCGTTATTTAGATTCAAATTTATATTTTTTAATTCGAATCTAAATCCATATTCAAATTTATATTTTTTTCTTTTTTAAATTCGAATTTAAATCCATATCCTAAAATATATTCAATTCAGTTTACATTATATATATATATTATATTTTTAATATATATTAAATTTATATACTTTCATCAAATTAAATAAAAATTGAAAGTTGATGAATTTTTTAAGAAAATAAATTTTAAATAAATAAATCCCTAAGCAAAGTTGGTTAAAAATCTTAAACTCTTAACCTTAGTAACATTATGTCCTCTGCTTGTTGTCATTTCCAAATTTGGTAATGGTTTTGTGAGGAAAATAAAAAATAAAAATCTTTCAAAAACTTCTTACTTAAAATCCTTTGCTCATTTCTCACTCTGCCATCATTACCTTTCCATTTTGTACCATTGTGGGATTTTAAATTTTAGTATATATTCACTTTTGCTAAGTTTTAATTTTTATGGATGTTCATATATATATATATATATATATATATTTATATTTATATTTATATTGGTGTAATGACATTGTAATATCATGAAGTAGTGAGTTCTGATTCACATTTGTTAATAAATTTCACAAATTCCAAAATTAAAATTGAATCCTAACATGAACCCTGTAAATATATATTTTTGAATTAAATAGCAATCCAAATCCTTTTAAATTTCATACAAATATTATTATAAATTCGTAAATAAATTCAAATCTCAATATGAAACTCTAAGTACCATATTATTAAAATTTATATTTTCAAATTTGTCTATGTAAGAATTATTTCTACGCAAAAAGATAATATTGCCTTAAATTATCCTTTCACGGCGTAATTTAAATGCATGAGTAATGGACGTAAATATTATAATTAATAACCAATTTTAAATTTTGGGGTTTTGAATTATATATATATAGAAAATCCATTTACTTTTTATTTTTATATCTTTATTTCAGAGTTTTAGAAAAATCTACTTCTACATTCATATTGTTATTTCAAAGGATTAATTAAATTAACGAATCTTCCGTATAAATGTTTAACTTTTAAACTTTATAATAATCATAAATCTAAAAGAAATAAGTTCCTAACTCGTAAATATATTTTATTATATTTTTTATTCATCTAATACAATTTTTTCAAATAGATTTAGAACATAAAATTTAATTTCTCCAATTTTAATATTTTTTATATGTAAAAAAGCATGTTTATAATAATAATAATATATCATTAATATATTAAACAAGTAATTAAGAAAAAAAAAGCAATGAAACGCTCATAGTAGTAAATATATATTTGCTGAATTTTTATATATTTTACGTAACTGATGTCACCTTTTCATAAACTCTTTTTTTTTTTTTAATCTTTTTATTTATTTATTTATTTTTAATATTCCAGCCAATAATTCAATGTCTAGTATCCTTCACAAATATTAACATGTACATTATTAGGGAATCAATTCATTTTATTTATAATTTATTTATAAAAAGTTCAATTGTTGAACATTTTCAACTTTTTTTTAGTTTTTATTCCAACCCATTAAAATAATACCAACATAATGTTGCTATCAGTTTTTAATTCGGAGGTTCGATTTGGATGACAACCATAGTATTGCTGGAAATTATATATTAAAAATTGAAAATGATAATATTAAAGATTTAAAATAATTATAATAATCGGTATTATAATTATTTAATAATAATTATAATATTTTAAATAATTACTACATATAAAGTTATTTAAAAAATTATAGTATTTAATATTAAATATAAAAAGATATTTAAAATTTAGAAAATTTTAAAATAATATTTCACCAAAAACAACTCAAAATAATTTTTCAAAATGCTACGTGGATTTTTAAATACTATCTAAAATAATATGTTAAAAAGTGACATAGAATATAAAAATAAAACATACACTATAAAAAATATATGGAATTTCCACGTGCTATAATGCATGAACCGTCATCCATGACATATCATTGTCATTATTTATCTTCAGCAATTAAAAAAAAAATCTATTTATTAGAATTTAATTAACTCAAATACCAACTAATTTTAAGTAGGGGTGATGTGTTGTCTTAGCCCTAATCGAAATCTTACCCATTTAAATGGGGTTGTTATTTCCCACAGCCTGATTACTATAGGTAACATTTTTTTCCAAATATAACCTTATAATATATTTTTAATTTATAATCAAATTTAATTCTACAAAATAAACTAATTTATTTTATAATTTTTTTATACCATTTGTATCCTTGAAATACTATTTTATTTATGAAGTTTTATAATTTGATTTGATTGATATTTTTTCAGGATGATATTTTAAATCTTAAATCCTAATAAAATAAAATATCATAATTCTACTAGACACAAATATATAGTTCGATACAAAGAACATCATATAAGTCGTCATCTATAATGTTCTCCATAAACTTAATAAGATTTTAGTTTTATTTGAAATCATATTAACGAGGAAGAGGATAAACTCGTGATTATTGAATCCCACGATTGTACTCAAACAACATTATATAATTAGTAAAATTACAATCAGTAAACTAACTGTGTATTAATTCAATATTTTTAGTTACATAAATTGTTTTTGATTTGTAATGTATTTACAGTAGTTTAGTAAAGATCAAATATAAATCAATTGAGAAGTTTTAAGTTAACTAGACAATTTAATATATATATATATATTAATTATTAAATTAAGGTTAATTAAGTAATTTTAATATTATTTAAATTATTTATAATTTTATTATATTAAAATAGAAAAATAAATTGAAAGGATATTTAAAGTAATTATTTAAACATGTTATGGATATTTTAGTAATGTTGATGTTAGGTATAGTAATTTGATTGTGGGAAATAGCAACCATATTTAATAAATGGGTTATGGACGAGTTTATCCATTTAATTAATTTATTTTAAAATTTTAATTTAATTTTTTAAATAATAAAATTTCATATTAAAAGTTATATAGTTATAATTAAAAATTTAATTATAACATATTTAATATCAAATTATATTTAATTAAAAATAAATAATATTATAAATTAAAATAAAAATAAATTTAAATGTATGGACGGATTTATTATTATTATAACTAAAATTGTCACCTTTAATTTTAAGTTATTGAACTTTGATTTCTTTTATTAAATTTATTAATCATTTTTAGTTCTTATTTTAACTGATAATTAAATAATATATATATATATATATATGAATTTTAATTATTTATAATTTTGACAATTTTAATAAATAGTATAGTTGAACTTTAAATATAATTTTAGTTTTATATATATATTTTTAAAAAAATATAAACTTAAATAAATTTTTAAATATAAAAATTTGTGAGATAAATAAAAATATATTATTTTGATTTAATTTCTTAAAATATTTTATAATAATTAAAATGTTCAAAGAATTGAGAAAATAAAAATAAAAATTTGGAACTAAAAGTGAAGTATAATACAAGGGATAATGGTATCCACGCCCCTCGAACTTGGCAAATTGTTTCATTTAGACACCCCAACTTTTCGAGGTTTCAATTAGACACCCGAACTTGCCTAAACCAAGTCATATAAACACTCGGAATTATTATATTAATTGTTTTATGGCATGTGAAATTCAAACGCTCTGACTCTCTGACATTATTATTCTAAGCTTTTTTTTATGAAACAATTATTTTCTAATAATGTTCAAAAAAATTTTATGTTCCTTGCATTGCAATAGTTTTGTTAGGTGATCATTGACACAATCATGGACACGAACATACACATCGACACGACCATATTTATATAGAGATATTGCACATGTAAAGAGTAAGAGCGTTTAGATTTCACGTGCCATGAAAAAATTAAAATAATAACTCCGAGTGTTTATATGACTTGATTTAGGCGAGTTCGAGTGTCTAATTGAAATCTCGAAAAGTAGATGTGTCTAAATAAAACAATGTTGTGGAGTTCACGTGTCTAAATGAAATTTCGAAAAGTTAAGGTATTTAAATGAAATAATGTGCTAAGTTCGAGGGGGTGAATCCCATAATTCCATAATACAACTAGTCTTTTTTTTTTTTTTCGAGGGAATAAACAACTAGTCTTAAAATAATAATAATAAATAAATAAATAAATAAATAATAAATAGATAGGAAGGACAAGTAGTACTTTAGGTAAGATTATTCTGAAGAAAAAATATCTTGTTAGATCGAACCAAACCTTGTATTACATGGTATCAGTCAAAAAGTTAATTGAGATAGACAGACGCATCCACAGCTGAAATCTTTGAATGTTCTCTAACTCTCTTTTCCATTTTATTATTAACCCCTACTTGACTAAGTGATTGTCCATTTCACTACACTTGCAAACTATGCTGCAAATAGGATGGTTAGGTTGGTTCACTAACTTCAAAATCAAATTAATTGATAAAAATAAAATAATCACTTTCCATGGGAAGAAAGAAATTAACATTGAAATTCTATTTTGATAGCTACGTTACATCTCCCTCTATGGATATTTTGAGTTATGCTGAAATTTATATAAAATATTTAATAAAATTATTTAAATATATCACAATCGAATCTATTTTATTTTTGTAAATTAACTTTTAAAATAAATTTAAATTTATACATAAATTTTAAAAAGTTTTAAAAATAATTTTTTATAAATTTTATTTTGAAAAATAGATTAGATTCTCAAATTAATTTTATATTAGCTAATCAAAAATTTATCAAATCTATTTTTGGTATTTTTAGAAAAGTTGATAATAAAATTATATAATTAATTTTTTATAAACTTTAAAAATAAAAAATTTATTGAAAATTTAAAAAATAGATAATTTTATAATAATATTTAAAGATTTAATATTGAATTTTTTTTTTATGTGTATTAAATATCTAGATGTCTATGTCAGATATATTTAGTTAAAAATATTGAATAAAAAGGGAAAATTGGTAGGATAATGGATGGAGTTGGGTGAGCATATATTCTAATTCTTGGACATCCACATGGCATGTGAACATATCCTCTTGTTGACAGCGTCACATATATATACCCACCTAATTATATATCACATTATATCTCATGGTTGCTTGGATTAAATATCTAAACCCAAAGAGTAATCTTCTAGTTATAGCTCTAACTTTCCTATTATACACGGATTTTGAAATTGACTAAAGTTAAAAGGAACATTTATAATTTATAAGAGCATGTGAATTAAACCTCTCATTACAACCCTAGCAATCATTTTAATATCAAGCGAGAATTGAGAGATTGCTTACGGGAGTGTGTCGATGAAGGAGATTCGAGAGAGAATGATCTCACGATGAGAGGATTCGAGTGAAGAGAAGAGAATGAAAGAAATTCGGTCGATTTAGTTTAAAAATATCTCGATTCGGTGTGTAGCGACAAGGCTGGCGCGATATAGGGATTATGTCGCCAGAGACAACTGAGAAGAACCATTTGGAGTTGCAGATTTCGCTGGTTGGCAACATGAAGCTTGTGTCGCCAGCGCTGGCGACATAAAACTTATGTCGTCAACACTGCTAATGCTGTATATCTTCGTTTCCTCCTTTGTTCGACTTCATTTCCGCTACCAGTTTTGATCAAATACCAATGAAACAGAAACAAACATTCTCTTAACCATTCAATGAACATATATCCATTCGATTAACCATAACCGTTTCATGCATTACAATATATGTTCATAAAGTCGAAAACCAAATTCGGTTCATTAGTATGAAATCGTTTAGCCTAAATCAGGGCGTTACATCCAGGGAAAGAAATCTATAAGAACTGGTATTCCTGTGTTGAATATTTGACTTTCTATAACTGCCCATATTTTTTCCAACTGGTCTATCAAATCTCTTCCTATCTTTGCGGACCAAAATCCACTCGCCATAGTTGTCAGTCACCTCCCTATCAATCTCCGTGACTTTTGCAATAGGGTTCTGCGGAGGCTTGTCACATTCCTGATCTCCTCTAGTTTCCATGGCACCACCTCCAACAACTCCATCGTTGCATTAGTTGGTGCCACAGATTTCTCCAGACATTTCTTCTAACATGACCATATCTACCACAATGGAAGTATACCATATGCAATCCTTCATACTCAATCTTTTTAATTCTTCATTTCAAATAGAATTTTGATAGATTGTACTAGTATTCATATATACTTTAATAGGAACACCAACCTTCCGCACTACTCTTAATAAGAAGTTCTCATCAAAATACTCAATGGGAAGACATGGAAAACAAATCCAAACAGTAAGATAATTCAAGGTTGTTGTTCATGGATCAAATTCCAGGCACAATTGACAAACTGTAATATAGTGATCTGCAACCATCTAGGGACTCCTAAGTAAAGAATAATCAAAATCCTCAGAATAGATAAAATGTGCCAAAAGGAAACCATTATCGAGAGCAATTAACTCAAACAGAGCTTTCGGCTTCTAAAGCGTAATCAATGTTTTGTTCTAAGGTTTCCTCAACCTCGCTTTCTCAGCCTTTTGAAACCTTAATGGTCAGACAATGTATATTTTCCTCCATACCATCATCAGACTCCTCACTATCATAACCTTGTTCCAATTAATCATTATGCTCTGTAGTTTTAGGAACCATCTCAATCTCAACATTTTGACTAGCATTACCCAGTAAGGTATCCTTGAAGGTTCTGCCTTTTGCCACATTGGTATCCACTATATTCTCCTCCCTCTCATTTCCTTCTAATGATCGATCTAACTCTTTATATTTGCGCACCTTACTCCTAGGAAGGAGATCGTCCTCTTCCATCGAATCTCTATGGTCGCCTTGTTTCTCTAGAGAAGACTACATTCCAGATGACTAAAACTGTTTTAATCCAACATATTTATGGTCTAATTTGTGTGAATATTATTTAAATTTTTATTTAAAAATTATAATAATAAACAGAACGACATACAATAGAGTGTTAAAAATTTTTATTAAAAAATATACATAGTATATGTTTCTATTAATCTGAACGTGAAGCATGAATATGTACCATAAATTTATCCTTTCTCTTTCATTTTAACCTATTATCCTATTTATAAGGATAGATATATGTTAGTTTTAACTATTTTGAAAATTTTAACCTTAAGTGTAAAAATTATTTCTTTCATTTGATTTTTTATTTATTACTCCCTTCGTCCCTAAATAATTGTTACACTTGAAAATTTGTGGTGTAGTGTGGTAAATTATGAGTTACCAAATTTGCCCTTACAACAATAAATAATTTACAATTGAGTACAAAATTGAAGGGACCCACCTACCCCACAAGAATCAAAGTGAAATTACTTTTAATTAAATCTTGAAGACTAAAATGGGTCCACCTTCCCTTAGAAAAAGACAAATGTACTTAATGTATTTATGAGGTGAACATTGGGTGGAGGATTTCCTTTTATAAATTTAAGTCGAATTACAATATAGAGAATAAATTCAATATAGAGATTAATTAAATTCAAGTCAATTTATAGATCATCAGGTGCAGGACTTTCTTTTATAAAAGGATAATCATCACAAACAACAGCAAATGTACTTAATTATAAAATAAAAAACTATCCATTTTTTGCTACACATTCCCACCAAAATATAATCAATTGTTTACCAATAAAATGGTTCCCACCAAAATACCAAAATATAATCCACTTTTTGCCAATGAAATAATTCCCACCATAATATAATCCACCTTTTACAATTTCCCTCCAAAAAGTAAACACTAAGACTATAAAACGTCTAACACTTAACACTTAGTAGTAACTCACAAAACCAGATCAGCAGAGGACGACACCAGCTATGTATTAGGTGAACAACTTTAGTTATGGGTAGAAAGACGTCCAACCTCACCTGCGCAGAAAGACAAAGAATTATAGATCTCATTTTGATGAATTCAAAGGATGGAAAATCCAAGAAGGGAGTCATTACCATGGTTGCATCTGAAATGAAATGTGCAAGGCAAACAATTCATTACATATGGAAAATTGCAAAAAATCAAATAAGAAATGGGGAAGCAACTACTGTAGTGCATAAGATGAAAGGCAGAGTTGGAAGGAAAAAGGTTCAAATTGATTTGAACAAAATCAAGAACATTCCTCTAAACAAGAGGACAACCATCCATTGTTTAAGCAAACAATTAGAATTGGGAAAGAGTATAGTGCACAGAATGATAAAAGCAGGGCAAATCAAAGCACACTCAAATGCAATCAAGCATTTTCTCACTGAAAAAAATATGGGTAAGCGTTTAGATTTTTGTCTTGGTAAGTTACATCCTGTACTAAATGAGCTAGGTATTTTGGAGTTTGAAGGTTTCTACAATGTTGTGCGCATTGATGAGAAATGGTTTTACATCACAAAAACCAATCATAAGTTTTATTTGCATCCTACTGAAAAAGAACCACATAGAACATGCAAATCTAAGAGATTCATCACCAAAATTATATTTTTATCAGCAGTTGCTCGCCCTATATTTTCTGAAGATGGATTAGTTATGTTTGATGGAAAGATAGGAATCTTTCCATTTGTACATGTTGAACCTGCAAAAAAGAATTCAAAAAATAGAGTAGTAGGAGCTATGGTGACTAAGGCAATATTATCTGTGACAAAAGAGGTCATGAGGGAAGCATTGATAGCTAAAGTTATTCCAGCTATTAAGTCAAAGTGGCCAGAAGGTGCATCAAAAACCATTTACATTCAACAGGATAATGCTAGACCACATATAAGCATTAATGACGAAGAATTCATGAAGGTTGCTCTTGAGGGTGATTGGGATATACATATGACTTGCCAACCACCAAATAGTCCAGATTTGAATGTTTTAGATTTGGGATTTTTTAAAGCTATTGAATCCTTACAACATGAAAGAAAGGCCAACAATATCAAAGATCTAATAGAGCATGTTGAGGATGCTTATTTCAAATTAGAAGCTATGACTTTGAATAATGTACGGCTAACATTACAATATTGTATGTTGGAGATTATCAAAGTCAGAGGCAACAATAACTACAAACTACCACATGTGGGAAAGGCAAGGATGCTTAAGGAATATATTATGTCAACTAGCGTTAAAGTTTGTATTGATGAGTTAGACTATGCAGATCAGAACATAATATTTGAAGCAAACAGGTCACGAGCAAACAGGTCATAAAATCGTATCGACAAAAATATAAGCTATACTTACCAATTTTGGATAATATCTGACACCTCTTTCGAAATAATTTATTCTTTTTCTTCTCCCACATTTCTTCTTTGTTTCTCAGATATTCTCCGTAATGAGGGCACAAGATTTGGAGAAGAATTGGATCCAAGCAGTTTTCATCAGCAATATCATCATAATCATCTTCATTGCAACTATCTGGGACGACAAGATCCATCAAATTTTGCTCATCGATCTCACAACTTGGGTCCATATTACAACACCCATTGTTGTCGTTGATTAAGCAATCGTTTTCCATATTTTGAGATTCTTGTATTGCAAACTCGTCTTCTGTTTCAGGCACAAATGAATACAGAGAATATAAGTCTTCATCGTTTTCATCCATGGAATAATGTGAGAGATACGAAGAAGAAATTTGGGGTTTTCTATTTTAGGGTTTGTGTGTTTGGTTCGTGTACAAGGGGATTTTGGATTTTTAATTGAGAGTATTTGTCTTTTTCAATTAAAAAATAAAAAGAAATAAAAAACTTGTAAAAATGGAATAACTGGTCTATCATATGTATTGGTTATTGGGATTTTTAATTTGAATTTGTCTTTTTCAATTAAAAACAAAGAGAAATTAATAAATTGTAAAAATAGAATAATTGGTCTATTATACGTATTGGTAATTGAGATTTTTAATTTGTATTTGTCTTATTCAATTAAATATCAAAGAAATTAAAAAATTGTAAAAATAAAATAAATGATCTACTATGTTGGTTATTGGGATTATAATTTATATTTGTCTTATTCAATTAAATAAGAAAGAGAAATTAAAAAGTTTAAAAAATAAAATAAATAGTATATTATATTGGTTAGTGGGGTTGAGTGGTTGAAATAGTTTAAGGATAATATACTCTTTTCCATTATAAAAGTTTACTAAAAATGGTTGTGTAACAATTAATTAGGGACATTCATTTTTAGCAAGTGTAACAATTATTTAGGGACGGAGGAAGTATAAAAAATTTTATTCCGAGCTAATTATAGTTCAACTTTACATGAGTGCAAATCATTATGAACTTAAAGTGCAAATCATCTTTATAATCAGATAAATAGTTATTAAAGAGAGATTTAAAGAATATATTAACATTATTTTAGGAGGAGGTTGGAATAATCCACTTATTAAAATATTGTTATTTAATTAAATAAAATAGTGTGAAAAATAACTACCGTAATAATAAGTTTCTAAATTAAATTTATTTTATAAACATCTCAAAATTTTCATATTTACAATAGAATAACAATTTAAAAATACTAGGTTGATATTTTTATATATTTTAAAAATATTTAATATACTTTGAGAGCAATTAAATCATTTTTTACAAAATAGTAAACATTATTATTTTTTTAATGATAATTTTTAAGAGAATATAAAATGTATTTAAAAAAAATGATTTATTTAAAAAAGATATGAAATTTATCTTTCAGAAAATAAATAAATAAAATATCAAGCATATTACAAACGCAAAGTCTTGGGTGTTTCTGAAACACAATAAATTACTGTGTTTCAGAAACATACACGTGCCAATTTTATTTTTTTTTAAAAAAACTCATATCTTTCACATTTATTCTCTTCTCACTCTCTCCTTAAAACCATATCTTTCACATTTATTCTCTTCACTCTCTCCTTAAAACCATATCTTTGTTTTTCTCCTCTCTTTTCAACTTGTTTCTTCTACGAACAATCAACAGAAAGGAGTCGTTATTGAATCTGCGTTTCAAGTTCCTTCCTCTTCGAATAATGGTAATGAATATTATTACGATTTATCTTGACTTGAATGCTTTTATTTCAATATTGAACTACATCAATTTATTGTTGTACTTCAATCTTCAACTAGATATATTTACAGAGTACGTTTCATAATTATTGTTAAATAAGCGTTACAGGTATTATCCTTCAAACAGAGACAGTTATTGTCACACATATACATGAAACACAGGCACAGATAATAACCTCGCAGACACAGATAATAACCACACAGGTATATATAGCATCTCAACAGATACATATAAGAATTGCACAGACACAAATATATAAATCACAGGCACATATAATAACCTTGCAGGCACAAAAAATAACCACACAGGTACATATAGCATCTCAGCAGATACATATAAGAATTGTACAGACACAGATACATAAAACACAGGCACAGATAATAACCTAGCAGGCACAAAAAATAACCACACAGGTACAATTAATATCTCAACAGATACATGTAAGAATTGAACAGACACAGATACATAAATCACAGACACAGATAATAACTTCGCAGGCACAAAAAACCATTCAGGTACAATTAGCATCTCAACAGATACATATAATAATTGTACAGACACAGATATATAAATTATGTTTTGTAATAGCGCTCGAAGTTATGATTTGTAATAGCGCGCGTTTTTATTTTGAATGTTATGGTTTCACACGTGTGAAACTTGTAACACAATAAGATAGTGTGTTACATGTAATACCTAAGACACTCTCTATTACAAATTATAAATTTTTCTTAGAGTCCATTGGATTTCTAGACCCTAAAAAGTTTACTACACAATTATAGGCTACTTTTGAAAAGTTTGTAAAACTAAACTTTGATTTTGACTCCATAGGCCATTCACAGTTGTGAGCGTAATTCATAGACTGTGAGCATAATTCACAGCATCCGTGAATTGTAAAGTTTCAGGGATATTTTGGGAAACTTGACCTATGGAGTGAAAACTAAACTTTAAAAAGTCTATTTTTGTATATTTTTCAAAACAAATCTATAATTATATTTTAAACTTTAAAAAGCCCATTTATTAAAATGTTCACTATTTTTTATATTTGCAATACAATAAAAATATTTTGGAAGGAATGAAATTAAAAAGAAAAATAGAATTTGAACCGGAGAGGTAGACCCAATAGGATGAAATAAAGAAATCATAGCCATATCTTGTTATCTGAGATGACGTATATGCTTTTGTCACTGCATGGCTTCAAATTCAGCCTTCGATTGCAACTTGTGAAAGGAATAAGACCAAATTCAGGTAACAGTTTCAATTTTAAACAAACATATGAATTGATCAATTATTTTTTTTATATTATAATTAATATATAATAATCCATCAATTCTTCAGGAAAATTTTTTGTTTGGTTTGAAGAAGACACAAAGTGTAGTAATATGAGGATCATGAGGGTCCGAGTATTATTAATTTAAAAATAGAAGGGCTTGGCTTTTTGTCTTCTAAAACGCTGACTACATGTATTGACTCTTGTGGCACCACTTTTCTTAATTATCATCTTCAATAATTGCACCATTGATAAGGTTAGTGTATTAAATGAAGTCCAATGACTGAGTAGTTGTGATTAGCGTGTGCAAGTGCAAGTGCAACTCTCAAATTGATGGTGATGGACAATTAGTATTATGGTTCACACGTCCATTTCGTCTCACTTGTATCCGGATTTCCTAATAACAATCATAATTTCAAAATAGTTGTAGGAAAGTATTATTGATTTCAAAATAGAGATCTGAAACCATTAAGATAATTTTGAAATAATAAATTTCAAATTTAATTTACTATCGATTTTATTTTTGTCTTAAAAATAAAATGATAAAAAAAAAATTAATTCTATTATAATTTTTAATGAGTAATTCTTTACTAAAACTTCAAACATCAACATTATTAATATAAATAAGTTTAATAGTACTCAACATTTATTATTTGGAAACTGAAAAGTATTTTTCAGGTTTAGAAGTAGTCGTGGATAAAAACGATATATTTACTGAAAAGTATTTTTATAGAAGTAAAAAAAATATATTTAAAAAATTATTTATCACATATATTTTTTATGATTTTAATTTTTTAATATAATAGCGAAGTTCTAATTTGTGAAAAGAGTTAAAAACCTATTATTTGGTAACAGATGTAATTCTAAATCTGTGAAGTTGTTTAATTTTAAAATTTTCACTAATAACATTGTACACAATATTTTTCGTCCTTTAAAAAGATTGGTTCAAAATGTTAAAAGTAGAGTTGTAGAAGTTAAAGTCGAGAGACTTAATTAATTAGTCAGAAAAATTTAGATGTCTTACTTGAGACTTATGACTGTTGGGAAAAATAATAAAAATCTGAAAATGAAGTTCCATTTGTGAACTAAACTTATAACTCTAATAAGTTTAAGGTTAAGGTAGAGGATCTCACTAAAATAATTGGAACGAGTTTAAAGAAAAAGAAAACAAGAAATTTTAAAACTAATATAACACCTTATAGAAAATCCTATTACAATGAGAAATATAATTATTTAATAAAAGATTGTTTTTAAAAAAGAAAGATACATATAATTACAAAAGTAAGTTTATTCAATGTAGTTTTATTACTGTGAGTAATAACTTTTTTTGTGAGGGATAACTTCTTTTTGAAGGATTACTATTTATTTATTATTATTATTATTATTATTATTATTATTTTTAAATCTTATAATATAGACTTTGGTGTACCCAATATATAATCGCAAAATAGAAAACAGTTTGGTAGCCTAATCGATCTTAAGAAAGATTATGTTCTAACGAGTTCAAACAAAAAGTATAGGATAGATAAGGTAGATTGCGTGAGAGTTAACCAATGGAAAGGTTAGTAAACTGAGTGATGTGAGACTTCTTAGATAAATTTTATTTCAGTTAGTGTATTAGCTAAATTATAATTAAATAGTGTTAATAAAAACTTTATAGTAGAAACAATTAAGACTGATGTTGAGGTAGAAATGTGAGATAATAGTGTCAAACCTTAAAAACTTTATTTGCTGCCATAAATGAGAAGAATAATGATAAAAAAAAAAAAAAGAAATAATCAAATTATTTTCGATTGGACTATATTGGAGTTAACATGTTAAAACTACTTTGAAAACAAGGCTTGATTGAGAAAGAAATACCCATGACATATCATTTAGTGAAAATTGTGTAATTACTAAATAAATTAGAATACATTTTTCAAAAATCTGAATCTCAATGTGTTTTGGAATGTATATACTCTTATTTTAACTGATTTTAAGAGTTCTTTAAACTTCGATACTTAAATTTAAATTTAGGAATGATGTATTATTATTATTATTATTTTTATCTTTGTGGATGTATCAAGCAAGTTATCGTGTTGGGTTATTGTGTTTAGGCCTAAACGCTGGTTTGTAAGCAATCCAGCTCCTAAAAGATTTTTCTTCTAATTAATCCAAGTTTTTACTTAACCTAATTTTATAAACTTCTTTATCTCACCAAGGCGAAATTCTCTTTTATTTATATATTATGTTAGGATTTTCTATTATTATAATTTTATGTGATTTTTGATATTTTGCTTTGTGCTTTTACAATATTTGTGATCGATTCTGCTATCTATATGCTAATATTAATAATAGTGAAAACTAGAATTCTACATGGATTACTTCATTACTGGAGAACTACGATTATACAGATAAGTCCAAATTTTACTTTTATTTTAATAGAATTTAATAGTGTTATTATAGAAAATTTGTATTAAAAGAATAACTGATTATGTAAATATCAAGTAATTCTGGATTATTTTGTGAGACAGGAGCTTGGACGAGAAAATGAAGAAACTTGAGCTAAAAAGAGAAAATTTATACAAGAAGAAAGATTTAGCGATAATTGTCCAAGTTTGGCTGTCTAGCGAAAGCTAAAGGATTGAAGAAGAATCGCTTCTAGTCTCGCCAAGAAGGAAACAAGGCTGGCGATAGGAATGCTTGGGGTACTAATAGGGCGTCTTTCACTATTTTTAACAACAATAGGTTGTGTCTTTCAGTAATATCCAAAATGGTAATCAAATCATCATAGGAATTTTCTTTCCCAGTACTGTTGTTGTAAAAGCGTCTGGGAATGATGGAAAGTGATAAATATTTTCTTTAACATTTCATGGTTAATTTTTATTTCTCCACACATTTTCAACTTGTTCACAATCAGATACATTGCAAAGTTATACTCACTCATGCTTTTAAAATCTTAGAATTTCAAATTGTTCCATTCATCTCGTGCTTCAGGTAGGGTAATTTCAGTTTGTCAATTATATTTGGAATTTAGTGCTTTCCATGGATTTGCAGGATTCGTGACAGTCATATATTTATTTTGCAAATCATCACTCGTGACAGTCATATATTTATTTTGCAAATCATCACTCAGATGAGTTCAGATTATAATCAAAACTTGAATTTTTTTCTGCTCAGTTGTTTCATTTTTGTTATCCAGAGTTTCATATAGATTTTTGGATTTCAATATTGTTCGACAATCACTTAACCATCTCATATAGTTTGCTCCAGAAACCAGCAATGATGCAAATTTGAAGCAATTCATTTTTTTACCGGATAAGAATACTTTCTTTAAATTTCTAGATTTTCAGGTTTCAATTATTCAGCTTCAGGTGAATAATTATAATTTTTCAATTTTTTGATTTGTTATTTCCTCGTAACCAAAACCATAATTACCAAACACTTTCTAGTTTGGAAGATCTAATTAAGCGACAACCAGATAGAGAATATAATCGTGCTAATAACGTGTTGTACAAATAAAAAATAGAGTATAATGTAAAAAAAAAATAATACATTTTAATATAAAACGAAATTTGAAATTAAAAAGTAACTGATAATATTGATGTATTATATTTGAAATTATTTAAATCTCTTGAATTCTTGAAATAGTATTACAAAAGAATTATAGAAGGATATCAAAGGTTTAATAAGAATGCATTGGACTTTCATTACTTACATTTTATATATATTATAATTAATATATATATATATATATAGATGTTTTTTAAGTCAGGTGTCAAAAAATAAAAAATAGTAAAGTGCATGCATTATGTAATGGTGGAAGCCATCTAAATGATATCCAATTACAATAGTAAAAGATTTATTTAGTCTGGACCAACCTCATGCTTTATAGAGCCAAATGGATTTCAATTTTACTTATTATTGTTTTTAATAAATAATATAACATGAAAAAAAAATCTTACCCAAAATTATATTTGGAAAAACCAAAAGGAAGAAGCAATAGAAAATATAATAGACTAGAAGGTCAACATTTTCTAAAAGTGGGCCCATTTTAGTTGGACTTGAATTACGATGTGACGGTCAACTTTGGGCGTCTCCCCACGCTTTGTACTATTATTATTAAATAAGCATGTGAATTTTATTCTATTTTATAAGTCAATAATCGGTCTCCACTTGTTGGTTTCACATTCACACATGATAGTATTATTTTTCATTTCATTCATTATAACACCCTACAATCATAGACCTGTCTTCTCTCCACAGCGCAATAATAGAATACACCTATCTTCTTAAATTTTGATCCATTTCAATTTTCACTAGAATAATCAATACAACAATCATATACCTCCTCTTGCATATGAATTGCTTTTTTTAATTTACACATGCAAAAATTCTATATTTTTTTCTTTTTAATGTGTGAAATTCGTGCTATTAAAAATTAATTTTAAAAAATTTTATTGTAAAAATAAAAATAGGGGTGGGATAGAAAAGAATAAAACAGTTCAAATAAATTAGAAAGTAAATTGGGATAAAAAATAACCTGATAATCTTGATTGGATCTTGATATACGGAGAGAAGGAAATTATTGGTGAAATAAAATGAGAAAAGAGGAAAATGCAAACACATAAGGAAATCACGTATATCTCAATTTCGTTTATCTGAATGTTTCATATATATATATATATATATATATATATATATATATAACAATATGTTGTGTATGTGTCTTTTAGCATGATACCCTATATTGCATGCTTGACACGTGTTTTACGTAATTTACAAATAATAGATACTTACATGTATATCTCATATGGTGGAATTCATCTAATTGACGTCCAACACTCCTTGGATTCCACCCATTGACTGCCTCGTTAAAACCTTGCCAGAAAAACCTAGCAGGGGATAAAAACTAGACGAAGGAAAAAGAGTACAGTTGGTGAATCCAATATTACAAAAGTTCTCCCCCTGATGATGATACTCATACATCTAATTTTCTAATCTGGAGAGCTTCCACATTCCGATTCGTAAACGAGTTTCTCGAACATTGATGTCGGTAATGATTTCGTTAATAGATCGACTAGATTATTGCAGGATCTGATTTGCTTCACATCGATTTGACCAGTATTCTGAAGCTCGAGGGTGTAGAAGAATTTTGGGGAAATATGTTTGGTTCGATCTCCTTTGATGTAACCTCCTCGAACTTGGGCGATGCATGCAGCATTATCTTCAAAAATGACAGTTTGCCCATTTGTAGTTTCGGAGATATCACATGAATTCTGGATATGTTGGATCATTGATCTAAACCAAATACACTCTCGATTGATTTCGCGTAATGCCAAAATTTCAACATGATTGGAAGACGTGGCCACTAAAATTTGTTTCGTAGATCTCCAGGAGATCGCAGTACCATTACATGTGAAAATATAGCCAGTTTGAGAACGTCCTTTATGCAGATCCGAAAGGTATCCAGCATCGGCATAACCAGTCAAACCCAGAATTTTATCAGAATTCGTATAAAATTATCTCAAATCTTTCGTACCTTTCAGGTAACGCAAAATATGTTTAATTCCATTCGAATGACGACTGGTTGGTGCAGAACTATATCTCACTAATAAATTTACAGCAAACGAGATATCTGGTCTCGTACATTGAGCCAAATAACAGTGCACCTATTGCATTCAGATATGGTACTTCAGGATCAAGTATTTTTTCTTCATCATCCTTCGGTCGGAATGGATCCTTTTTGGGATCAAGTGTTCTTACAACCATGGGTGTACTCAATGGATGGACATTATCCATATTGAATCTCTTCAGAATCTTTTCAATGTATGCTGATTGATAAATCAATATGCCGTTTGATTTATGTTTAATTTCCAGACCAAGACAATATTTTATTTTTCCCAAATCTTTCATCTCAAACTCCTTTTTCAAATATTTAGTAGTTTGTTTGATCTCTTCAGGAGTCCCAATGATATTCATATCATCCACATAAACTGCTATAATGGCAAAACTAGACCCTGATCTCTTAATGAAGATACATGGACATATAGTATTATTCTGGTATCCTTCTTTTATTAAATACTCACTAAGACGTTTATACCACATTCTCCCAGATTGTTTCAATCTATACAGGGATTTTTGTAACTTTATAGAATATAAGTTTCGAGATCTCGATCTATATGATTCAAGTAATTTCAATCCTTCTGGGAGTTTCATGTAAATATCAGAATCAAGTGATCCATACAGATATGCATTGACTACATCCATAAGACACATTTCCAGTTTCTCAAAAATGGAAAGACTGATCAGAAATCGAAATGTAATAGTATCCATCACAGGGGAATAAGTTTCATCATAATCAATTCCAGGTATGTGGGAGAAACCTTGAGCAACCAAACGTGCTTTGTATCTCATAATCTCATTTCTTTCATTTCGTTTCCGAACGAATACCTATTTGTAACCAACTAGTTGAACATCTTCTGGTGTTTTCATTATGGGTTCAAAAACTTTTCGTTTATTAAGAGAGTTCAACTCTACCTGGATTGCTTCTTCCTATTTTTACCAATCATATCTATTTCTGCATTCTTCCATACTACGTGGCTCATGATCATTATACAAAATATCTACTGCCACAGTGTAGGAAAATAGATCATCAATTTTCAATTCATTTCTATTCCATAATTCTTGATAGAAATTTACAGAAATTTCTTCATTTTTCGATTCCGATATTCCTTGATCATTTTATCCTTCAGGGAGATTATTTTCAGAGATCTCAACAACTTCTGGGATTTCATTGGATGTGGTTTTAGCATCCGGATCATTTTTCTTTCTTTTTCTCGGAACTGTATCTTTTGAACCAGGTGGTCTACCACGCTTTTGGCAAGGGATAGGAGTTTCATTTGCTATTGTCTTTTAAGATTGTCCTTCTGGAACATTTACCCTTGCTGGTACATTAGCAGCTTCTATATAAGACTTGGTTATTTTCGAAGTATCATTAAATGCATCGGGCATTCGATTAGCTATCATTTGTAAATGTAGGATCCTTTGAACTTCTAGTTCACATTGTGGATTATGTGGATCCATATGCGCTAATGTAGGAACTTTCCATGCTAATTCAAGTTTCTCTTCAGGAGAAATCTTTTCTTTTCCAAGTAACGGAAAATTACTTTCATCAAATTGACGGTCAGCGAATCTAGTCGTAAACAAATCTCCTGTCAATGGTTCCAAATATCTAATAATTGATGGAGAATCAAAACTCCACATATATTCTTAAACGTCTTTGGGGTCCCATTTTTGTTCTTTGAGTTGGAGTAAGGGGTACATATACAGCACACCCAATTGTTTTCAAATGCGAGATGTTAGGAGGATGCCCAAATACTAGTTGTAATGGGGAATATTGGTTATAAGTTGTTGGGCGAATACGAATCAATGCAACAACATGCAATATAGCATGTCCCCAAACAATTACTGGTAATTTTGGGCGCATTAATATACAAATTTGAACATGCGGTACCGGATGTTCAACATCAATCCCAGATACTTGAAAATATTCATCAAATGCTTTCGATGTAAATTCCCCAGCATTATTAAGTCTTATATTCTTAATAGGGTAATCTGGAAAGTGAGCTCGTAATCGAGTAATCTGTGCTAGCAGCTTAGCAAAAGCAACATTACGAGTAGATAACAAACATACATGGGACCATCTTGCGGATGCATCTATCAAAACCATAAAGTAGCGAAAGGGTCCACTAGGTGGATGAATGGGTCTACATATATCTCCTTGAATTCTCTGTAAAAACGATGAAGATTCAAAACCTACTTTCGTAAATGATGGTTTCGTTATCAATTTCCTTTGAGAACATGAGATACACATGTCCCTATCATTTAGTAGGATTTTATACTTTAGCAGTGGATGTCCTTCTGAATTTGCTATTATTCTTCGCATCATTGTGTATCCCGGATGCCTAAATCGATCATGCCAAAGTTGGAATATTTTAGGATCAGAGAACTTCTGGTTCTCAATAGCATGTGTATCAATATGCCTGATGGTTGTATAATATAATCCAGATGATGAAATAGGCAGTTTTTCAATCATAAGCTTCCGACCTGATTTGTTCGAAATAATACACAAATATTCGACACCCTTTTCATCAACTGTTTCAATATGATATCCATTAATTTTTATATCTTTGAAACTGAGCAAATTTCTTCTTGATTTGTGAGAGTATAACGCATTTTCAATTTCCAATTTAGTGTTATTTGGCAACACAATTGAAGCTCTTCCGGAGCCTTCGATCAGATCTATTGGACCTAATATGGTATTCACTTTAACTTGAATTGGAGTCAGTTCCAGAAAATATTTTGTATCTCTCAAAATTGTATGGGTTGTAGCACTATCGACTAAACATATATCTCCAGGTATTAAAAATTCTTGATTCGAACCCATAACCTTTAATAAAATGAAACATAACATTAATTGAATGGAAATGTAATATTCATAACTATTACAACTATTTACAATCAAAAACGAAAATTACATTCCATTCTATTTACATTCCAAACCAAGAAAATACATTTCATTTATAGTTAACAGTTCCATCACCAATCAAGTGATCTATCTTCCCATCAGGATCTTCAAAGAAATCAGCAGTTTCCAGATTTGATATGTCGACAGGACCAGTATCACCATCGCCAAAGACATTAGTCATATTTGCTTCATTATTCTTTTCCTTTTCTTGCTCGCATCTCAACTTTTGGTAAGCTTCAACTACATGTTTAGGGGCGCGACAAGTCCTGAATAACAAGTGGGGGAACCACATCTATAATAGGGACCACGATTGAACTTTGGTGGTTCCAAAACTTCTTTCCCTTTGTTGGAACTAACATTATTATTGTTCCACTTCTGAGGAGCATTTGGATTATTATATGGATGTCCATAATCCCTATTACGACCACGTTCCTGACCATTTCCAGAACCTCGACCATTACCACGACCATTCCCACATCCATTTCCATAATCATTCCAACGCTCAAAATTACGACCACGGCCACGGCCACGACCACGACCTGGATTTTCATTATAATGTGCATTCACTTCTGGGAATGCTTGGGTGCCAACAGGGCGTCTTTCACTATTTTTCAATAACAACTAGTTGTGTTTTTCCAGCAATATCTAAATGTCGAATGAAATCATCATATTTTTGGAATTTCATTTCCCAATACTATTGTTGTAAAATTGTTGGGGAGGATGGAACGTGGTAAATGTTTTCTCTAATATTTCATGGTCAGATTTTGTTTCCCCACACATTTTCAATTTGTTCACAATCAAATACATGGCTGAGTTGTATTCACTCACTTTTGAAATCTTGGAATCTCAGATTATTCCATTCATCTCGTGCTTCAGGCAAGATGATCTCATTTTGGCGATTGTATCTAGAAATCAATGCATGCCACATATCTGCAGGATCAGTGATACTGATTTTGTAAATCATCACTCAGATGGGTTCGAATTATAATCAAAGCTTTATTTTTCTTCTGCTTAGTTGTTTCATTTTTCTTATCCAAAGTTCCATACAAATTTTTGGATTTCAACCTTATTCCATAATCACTCAACCATCTCACATAATTTGCTCCAGAAAACCAACAATGGCTCGAATTTGTATCGATTCATTTTCTGCAAAACAAGAACACTTTATTTAAATTTTCAGATTTCCAGAATTCAATTATTCAACTTCAGGCGAACAATTGTAATTTTCCAATTTTCAAATTTCCAATTTCTCGTAACCTGAATCACAATTACAAAACACTTTCTGATCTGGAAGATCCATCTAAGTGGCAACAAGAGAGCATACTCGTGCTGATAATGTGTTGTAAAAATAAAAATAGAGCTGGAGTAAAAGAGAAGAAAACAGTTCAATATTAACTAGAAAGTAAATTAGGATCAGAAAATAACCTGGTAATTTTAATTAGATCTTGATATATTGAGAGAAGGAAATCATTGGTATATTGGATCTTGAATCCTTTGCATAGAAAATAACCTAGTAAACAGTTCAATCCATTTTTTATTCCCTGCTGGGTTTTTCTGACAAGATTTTAACGAGACAATCAATGGGTGGAATCCAAAAGGGAGTATTGTAAGTTAATGTCAATTAGATGAATTCCACCATATGAGATATACATGTACGTGTCTATTATTTTTGAATTATGTAAAACACGTGTCAAACATGCAATATAGGTTATCATATATATATATATATATATATATGTGTGAAATATTCTGATAAATGAAATTGAGACATACGTGATTTGCTTATGTGTTTGCATTTCCTCTTTTCTTCTACACTCTATTTCACCAATAATTTCTTTCTCTCAGTATATCAAGATCCAATCAAGATTATCAGGATATTTTCTGATTTCAATTTTACTTTCTAGTTAATATCGAATTGTTTTTTTTTCTTCTACCGCACCTCTATTTTTATTTTTACAACAAATTATTATATTTTTCAATATACTAATAACTATATATTGTAATGGGGTTAAACAAAGTGATCAAATGAAAGCCATCTCTCCATTGTTCTTCGGAGCTCGTCACATTTTGTGCAAAGTATTATTGATATTTTAAACAAAAATTATTAATTTTATTATTTAAGATATATATATATATATAATAAAATACGAAAAAATATTGTTATTATATCTGAAACTAATTAAATAATTTAAAATTATATAATATACTATAAATTTAATTTTAATAATTTCCTCAAATACTAAACAAATTTTACATTTTAAAATTTATTTATTGTCAAAACAAATTCATACGGTATTTATACACAATTAAAATTTAATTAATTTTATTTTCTCTTCCGTTTATAAATACATAAGTTTATTTCAAACAGTGTAGTAAATTTTTTTAAACAATTTTTATTTAGAATAAATATATTATAGGAAACTATTTGATTTATTAACAAATATATTTATTCAACCGAACTTTGTTCGATTTGGCAATGAGTTTGAAGGTGAGTGGAAGAAAAATACATTTCATGAAAATGTAAAAGGATAAATAAATAAATAAATAAAAAATAAATACTGGAAGAGAGTGTATTGAAGGGCCACTTCCAGCAATTATGGGCTTGGTGTTGATTTGAGCTTGAAATCAAAATGTTGCCAAATCATCCCTAAATTCAACCAAATCACGTCCATCCCTCTCTTCTCAATTCCACTCCAAAATTATACTTTTTCTATATAGTTACTTTCCCATTCAAAAATTCATTCACTTTAAAATTTTATTTTGAAATTATTTTTTTTAAAGAAAATCACATTCATTTTTTAAATCAATTTTTATCCAAAACTGTTATTTCTTATAAATTTTCTAATTCCAGTAATTATCATATTAAAATACTTTAGAATTATTTTCACTTAAAATTACCCAATTTAATTTTCACAAATCAAATTTATAAGGAATAATGATTGATGACTTATTTTTTGTGTCGACTTTGTTTTTGTTTTTCTTTTTCTATTTTTACGTGGTAAGAGTTGATTGGTTGAATAAATTAATACATTAATTATTATAAAATTTATATTCAATTATGTATTTTCATTAATGGTAAATAATGAAAGTAGGTATAAAGGGTAGGCTCTAATATTACTTAATTTTAAAAAGCCTAGTTCCATTTTTCGAATTTTAAAAATCTTCTCCTCAAACTAAGAATTACACATCGTGTTGCTACCCCAGAGCGATAATCCATTAATTTGCCAAAACATCTTACACCGTCATTACTAACTATCAGGAAGACTTTCTGTTAGGAATAGAGGAGACAGAATAGCACCAACCAGAGTAGAAACAGAACAACAAAGTATGGAAAGTAGAAAGAGACACGAGAGATTTAACGTGGTTCGGCAATGTGCCTACTCTACGAAGGAAGAGAATAACAATCCACTATAATGATCAAAAGGATTACAAGATATCACACAAAATAGCCATAAAAGGCTACACTCAAATCTCACAACCCAAGGCACCCAAACTAAAACCCCTAACTCTCGAATGTGTTTCCCACACTCACAATGTGAAATTCTCTTTAGAACTGGATGCTTTCTTCTTTGTGAGACGCCTCTATTTATAGTGATCACAAAACCCACTTTCCTAATAGTTTCTTTCCAATAAGGAAAAGTAAACCATAACAATTGGGAAAAATAAATCTCCTAAAATTAGGAAAACTAGCAAATAGGAAATAGATCCAAAAACCAAAATAGAAATTCCTTCCAAAAAGGATTCCTAGTGAATCAAGTAATTTAGGATTCCTTATGATTCAAGGCATCCTAACAAATCTCCACCTTGACTTGAATCACCTCAACTTTTCTGAATCTTCTTTCTTTGATCACTATCAATTATATCTTCACCTTGACCCAGACTTCGAATTGTCTTCCTCTTCCTTGTATCCCGTAAGGGAATCTTAACGATCACAAATTCCAATCAAGCTCAAACAATGCTTGAACTTGATTGTAGATAAGGACTTGGTCATCATATCAGTAGGGTTGTTTTCAGTACCAATTTTCCGAACCGTAATATTACCTTCAAAAATTACATCTCGAACAAAATGGTACTTGACGTCTATGTGCTTAGTGCGTTCATGGAACATTTGATCCTTTGCTAGATGAATCGCACTCTGACTGTCACAATGGACTGTCGTCACCTTCAAATCTTTGCTGAGTTCACCAACCAATCCTCTCAACCAAATTGCTTCCTTAACAGCCTCAACCATGGCCATATACTCGGCCTCTGTTGTTGACAAGGCAACAGTCGCTTGTAAGGTAGCCTTCCAACTAATTGCACAACCTCCAAGAGTAAAAATATATCCAGTAATTGATCTTCTTTTGTCAAGATCACCAGCATAGTCCGAATCAACGTGACCAACAACATTCCCTTTATCTTTACCAAACTCCAAGCAAACATGAGTAGTACCCTTAAATATCTCAATATCCACTTTACAGCTTGCCAATGTTGTTTTTCAGGATCAGCCATGTAACGACTAACTAAACTAACAGCATGTGCGATATCGGGACGAGTACACACCATTGCATACATGATATTACCAACAGAATTAGAGTAGGGAACTTGTGACATATATTCTATGTCCTTATCAGTTTTTGGTGACAAATCAGCAAAAAGCTTAAAATGAGAAGCTAATGGAGTACTTACCGGTTTTGCGTCTTTCATACCAAAACGCTCAACAACTTTCTCTATGAAGCTTCTTTGAGTTAAGTAAAGTTTACCGGCAGCTCTATCTCGCTTAATCTCCATTCCCAAAATTTTCTTTGCTCATCCTAGACTTTCATCTCAAACTCACCATTCAACTGATTCTTCAAATTGTTGATCTCAGACTTATTCTTGGCAGCAATTAACATGTCATCGACATATAAGAGTAGGTAGATATATGAATCATCAAATAACTTTTTGAAGTAAACACAGCTATCAGAATGACTCCTTGTGAAACTATGCACCATCATAAACGAGTGGAACTTCTTGTACCATTGTCGAGGTGACTGCTTTAAGCCATATAATGACTTCTTGAGTAGACAAACATGGTCTTCTTTTCCTTCAACTTTAAAACCTTCTGGTTGAGACATATATATGGTCTCTTCAAGTTCACCATGTAAAAACGCAGTCTTCACATCTAGTTGCTCTAACTCGAGATCATGAATAGCAACTAAACCATGCAAAATACGAATAGAGCTATGTTTAACAACAAGTGAAAAAACATCGTTGAAATCAATACCTTGCATCTGACTATAGCCCTTTACAACCAAACGTGTCTTGTATCTTGCTTTCTCGACCCCAAGTATGCCTTCCTTTTTCTTGTAGATCCATCTACATCCAACGATCTTCTTTTCAATAGGAGGCTTTACTAGTTCCCAAGTTTTACTTTTATGAAGAGACTCCACCTCTTCTTGCATAGCCACCAACCACTTACTAGAATCATCACTCGAGACGGCTTCACTATATGTGACTGGGTAATCAGATCCTTCGATTTCTTGTGCAGCGACACAAGCTATGGTAACATAATCATCAAATCTCGAAGGCATTCGTCTCTCTCTTAAGGGTCTTCCTGGCAATGTTTTCAGTCTCTATCTCATTTGGCTTTTCATGATTTTCGGATGGAGACTCCACCCTAATACCTTGCATCTCTTTATTCTCATTCTCAAAACTCTCCACCTTAGTGTCAGAACTAACACTTTCCTTATTTGGATGAAGCATGGTATTCTCATCAAAGATGCAATTTCTGCTAATTATGGATTTTGGTGTCTTTGGATCAGTAAGCCAAACTCTGTATCCCTTCACACCATTCGGATAACCCAAAAATATGCCCTTCTTTGACCTAGGTTCTAACTTTCCATTGTTCGAATGAACATAGACAGGACATTCAAATATCGGCAATTCAGAATAATTAGCAGGTTTACCAGACCATACCTCTTCAGGAGTCTTACACTCAATTGACGCGGATGGAGAACGATTCACCAAGTAACAAGCTGTCGCAGCAGCCTCTGCCCAAAAATCTTGCGTCAATCCAGAATTACTCAGCAGACAACGAACCTTTTCCAAAAGGGTTCTATTCATGCGTTCGGCCACGCCATTCTGTTGGGGTGTCCCACTAACTGTGAGATGTCTCACTATGCCCACTTTTTTTTGCAGAATGAATTAAATTCCCCACTACAGAACTCCAACCCATTATCAGTTCATAAGCGCTTAACTTTCTTTCCAGTCTGCTTTTCAACCAATGTCTTCCAATCTCTGAAGGTCTCAAAAGCTTCAGACTTATTCTTCAAGAAATAGACCCAGACTTTCTTGAAAATCATCAATCAATGTCATCATGTAACTTGAACCACCTTTTGATGCAACACGTGATGGTCCCTAAAGATCAGAGTGAATATAATCCAACGTACCTTTAGTTTTGTGTATTCCAGTGCTGAAGCTGACTCGTTTGTGTTTGCCGAAGACACAATGCTCACAAAACTCCAAATTGGATATATTCCGATCACCCAAAAGACCCCTCTTACTCAGCATTGCAATGCCTTTCTGACTCATATGTCCAAGTCTCATATGCCACAACTTCGTAGTATCTGTTTCGCTTGTAGAAGAAACAGAGGCGGAACCCATAACAGTAGACCCCATCAGATAATACAGCCTACCAAATTTCTTCGCCTTTATAACTACCAGCACACTTTTACTAACCTTCAGAACTCCACCTTCACAAGTGAATTTGCAACCAGTATCATCTAAAGTAGATAATGAGATAAGGTTTTTCTTAATATCAGGAACATACCGAACGTCTACCAATGTTCGAATCACGCCGTCATGCATCCTAATCTTCACAGAACCAATACCAGAAACTTTACAAGGTTGGTCGTTGCCCATTAACACAACACCTCTTTCGGATTCCTCGAAAGAAGTGAACCATTCTCTTTGTCGGCAGATATGGAATGAGCACGCAGAATCAAGAATCCACCCTTGATTAGATCTAGTATTATCATCAATGACTGTGTAGACATCACGGTCTTCATCCTTATCTTGCACAACACTGGCTTCTGGAGGTTTCTCTGATTGTTGACTATTTTCTTTATTCTTTTTCTGAAGAGTCCAACAATCCTTTTTTATGTGTCTTTTCTTCTTACAATAATGGCAAACCACATACTTGGACTTTGATTTTGATCTAGAGCGATTTTTACCAGATTCTCTAGATTCGGGTCTTCCTCTAACCACTAAATCTTCAGCAGGATGATCTGCTCGGTTTTTGGACATCTGGTTATAAAATAACTCCTTCGAATAAAGCGCCGATTTGACGTCTTCCAACTTTAGAGAAGTATTACTATAGATCAACATCTCTCTAAAGTTCTTGAAAGAAGGAGGTAGAGAATGAAGTAACATGAGGGCTTGATCTTCATCTTCATACTTGATGTCCATGTTAGATAGATCCATTACAATAGAAGAGAATTCATCAATATGAGACTTGATGGACGTACCTTCTGCCATCGACAGGGTGTATAAACGATGCTTGGCGATCAATTTTATAGTGAGATTCTTTGTGATATATAGAGCCTCCAATCTATCCCATAATCCTTTTGCAGTATTCTGATCGATAACCTCTCTCAGAACCTCATTAGACAAACACAATTGGATCATGGATAAGCTCTCTCATCTATCTCCACCATCTTCTCTTCATCCCACGATTTGGGAAATTCTTCTTTCTTCAAAAGCGCCTTCTGCAATCCATGATGTGTCAGAATTGCTTTCATTTTGACTTTCCACATAGCGAAACTCATGTTTCGATTGAACTTCTCGATATCAAACTTTGTTGATGATGTTGATGCCATGACTAAACCCAACTTATGCTCTGATACCAGTTTGTTAGGAATAGAGGAGACAGAATAGCACCAACCAGAGTAGAAACAAAACAACAATGTATAGAAAGTAGAAAGAGACACGAGAGATTTAACGTGGTTCGGCAATGTGCCTACTCCACGAAGGAAGAGAATAACAATCCAATATAATGATCAAAAGGATTACAAGATATCACACAAAATAGCCACAAAAGGCTACACTCAAATCTCACAACCCAAGGCACCCAAACTAAAACCCCTAACTCTCGAATGTGTTTCCCACACTCACAATGTGAAATTCTCTTTAGAACTGGATGCTTTATTCTTTGTGAGATGCCTCTATTTATAGTGATCACAAAACCCACTTTCCTAATAGTTTCTTTCCAATAAGGAAAAGTAAACCATAACAATTGGGAAAAACAAATCTCCTCAAATTAGGAAAACTAGCAAATAGGAAATAGATCCAAAAACCAAAATAGAAATTCCTTCCAAAAAGGATTCCTAGTGAATCAAGTAATTTAGGATTCCTTATGATTCAAGGCATCCTAACACTTTCGATATAAGGCATCAAACACGGGTGTAATCACTAAATTCATTTTATTTCTAAACTAGACACTGATACTGTTCACCGATTCAAATCTTCAGCCTAGTTTTTTTTGGGAGATGTTATTTACAGTAGAATCTCGATAAATGAATGTTTGGTAAATGAATAATCTCGTCTAATGAATAAATTTCTTCGGTCCCAATTTGGGCTAATGAGTTTAATGAATAACCTCGCTTAATGCATTAACGAATAAATATAAATGAAGTATATATAGTCCCTATGTAAATATAAATGAATAATTACTATATTTCAAACAATATATTTTTATTTATATAATATATCATGTGTACATTTCATCTATTGAATAATTTTCAAGCACATTAATAAGTCATATTTTTTTGAAAAATACATCCAAAGTTGATTGCTTTTTTCCTCCCCCAAATTGTATCTTGTCCTTTATTTTGTGTAAAGCATGCACCACTTCTTGAATATTTTGATCATGTTGCACAAGTAATTTTGTATAGTGACAATAGCTTGAAAAGCTTCTCTTGAGGACACTTGTGGTATAGGGACACTATCGTCAGGTTCGGGATCATTTGTCTCATCATTTAGTACAGATGCAATAATTTCTTCGTTCGTAGGAGATTCCATAACCGCATTACTCTCTTCAGGATAGTTCAGAAGATGTTCAACATCCATCACATTTCTATAGCTCAATTTAGAAAGAAGTTTGGTTAAATCTTGGATATCTTGCTCTAATTGGCCATCTTCAACTTTAGGAACATCAACTTCTTCTGATCGAATTTTACAGTGGCGAAAACAGTTTGCTATTGTTTTTGTTGTCACATCAAAAGTCCAAGCCATGGTAGCGAAATTAATAGCATCCAAAATATTTATTTTTTTCAGGATTTGGTGAGCCAACCTCAAGCATCTGCAAAAGGCTAGAATAGAAACGACGTCGATAATGAACTTTGAATGCTCTAATAATCCCAGCATCACATGGTTGAATTTTAGAAATTGTGTTAGGGGGCAAAAAATACAACTCCACATTTCTCAAGCCTTCAACAATCTTTGGATGTGCCGGAAAATTGTCTACTAACAAGAGAACCTTTCTACCATCCATTCTTTGGTCAAACCAATGACAAAATTCTTGAAAAAGCAAACCAGTCATCCAAGATTTCTTATTAAATCGATATTCAGAATATCGATTATTCATATTCACATTCTTAAAGCATCTGGGTTTTGCATACTTACCGATAATCCAAAGAGGCACTTTATCAGACCCATCACCATTACAACAAATAGCAATCGTGATTCGCTCCTTATCTTTCTTCCGACCTTCAAACTGCTTCGTGGCAAGTGAATGGTCAGCCTCCAACCGGTAAAACAATCCGGTTTCATCCATATTATATATATATTTAAGGTTGAATTGGTCTAGTTTTGACCGTATCTCGGGTAAAGCATTTGCAATATCCTCCATGTTAACAGAACCACTCTCACCAAATCGTCGGTAAGACTTGATTGAATATCTTGCCTTAAAACGTTCGAGTCATCCACTAGAAAAGCTAAATTCTGAGTTTGTGTCTCCATACATTTTTTGCATAAATTCTTTTGCTTTACTCTGGATCATTTTTCCTGACATATTCACCTTCTCTTGCCTTTGAAGAAACCATTCATATAAAGCTTTCTCTAGTTCAGGATATTTAGCTGACTTGTGCCTCTTGCCATTGCTATTTTTCATCTCATCGGACAAATATTCCGACGATCTTTTGAGAGTATTTGATATTGTGGTTTGGCTCGTAACCAAATCAAAATTTTCTTTCACCCATGCTTGCATATCTTTTTGGCTAGTACTTGGATGCTCCTTCTTATGCTCACATATGGCTCTCCTTATCTGATCTGTTAAAGTAATTTTTGTTACTGGCTTTGCTTGCTCTTTAGAAGCCATATGATTGTGTTATGAAGATATAATGAGAATATAGAATTATATATATTATAGCTTTATATGAGGTATTGAGTAGACATAATAACTTTAACTATCATGCATGTACGTAATAGCTTCAATACATGGTATTTTACACTTTATCCAATCTCACTACATTCATGTACATGATACTTTGCACTTAAAATTTAATTACATTCATGTTTTTAGAATTCTACATTCATGTACGTGATACTTTGCACTTATTCTACTCAATGCATACATGTACAACTAATTAATCTAGAATTCTAAAAACATGCATGTAATTAAAGTTTAAGTTCTAAATACATTTAAATTTAATATAAATTATGTAATAAGAAAACTAAAATTATCATATAAATGAATTATTATTCATTTTTCGATAAATAAATATTTTATTCATTAATCGATAAATAAATAATCTCGCTAAACGAATATTTTTTTGTGGTCCCAAAAGTATTCATTTATCAAGGTTCTACTGTAGTCAATTATTATTTACTAGTAAGTAGTCAAAAAACTGTCATGATAGAGTCTATATTTATGGGATTTAATTCCTAAATTTTAACATTCATCTATTAGTAAGTACTGATATTTTTATTAGAGCAAAATTAAATTTTATATTGTCTCTATTTCTTTTGTCTCTATTTTGCTTCATTCTTTTCCTTTCTTTTTTTTTTCCCCAATAGTTTTAGTACCAAAGTAAGCTTGGCACGATTCTCAATGCTCTCTTACTACAAGAGAAAATAGTACATCAATATTGGGAGAAACACAAAGATAGACGTGAGATACAAATATTGTGGAGAACAAATAGGGAGAGACATAGATACACACTGAGTGAAACACAAATCAGTCTATCATCACAAGTAACGGAACTATAACTTCATAGCAGCCTATAATTCCAACCTTCAAAGGGAAAAATTATCACGTTCGGACTCTAAAAATGAAGATTTTATTCAAGTCTCAAAAGTTATGAGACATTGTTGAATCTGAATTTCTGGAACCCATAACAAAGCCTAACCAACCATTGCTAGAATCTAATCAACAATTGCGAGAAAGCAGAGAGAAGGATGTGAAGGCGTTGTTCGTCATCCAACAAGTTGTTAATGATGAAATCATCCCTAGTATTTGGGCTGCTATGGATATTTTAAAGTAAGAATACATGGGTGATAAAAAGAGAATATCTGTCAAATTAAAAACCCTTCCATCGCAAGTTTGAAAATTTGGCAATAGAGAAATAATAGTACATTCAAGTCTTCTTGTCAAGAGTATCGAAAGTTGTGAACTTGATGAAATCATATGGATGATCTATTGCTAGTGAGACAATTATGAGCAAAGTACTCCAAACTTTACTTTCGAAATTCGATCATGTCATGGCTATAATTAACGAGTCGAAAGACCTATCTACCTATACTTTTGATGAACCATTGAGTTCATTAATGACTCATGAATAGGGGTGGGAATATGTTAGACCAGGCCAAACTTTTAGTTCAAAAGGCTCGACCTGTATTTCAATATTGTGGCCTAAGCCTAGCCTGCAAGCCTGTTATAGGTTTATTTTATAAGTCTAGCCTGAAAGCCTGCTTAAAAGCCTACTAAATGCCTATTTAAGTTCCAATAATATAAATGAATAAAAACCTGCAATTAAAATGGTTAAACTTTTTAAAATAGAGAATAATATCATATCTAAAAATGATTATCCCATCTTACACCATACATAGTACTAAATTAGATTAGTCTCAAAACATAATTTTAATTAAATTTATAAATATAATAGATTCAAAATATCACGTTATCCAACAATATTACATAACAATATCATTCACTAATCGAATGATATAATATTCTTCACAATTTTGTATGCTTGATTCCAAACTAGTTTTAATAAGAACCTCTAAATATATATATATATATATATATATATATATATATATATATATATAAAAGCAACTTAAATGAAGTGATTGAAGGATGAAAATATCCCATAAAATAATATTGTTACATTAAAAATGAGAAATAAAAAAATAAAAAATAAAAAATAAAAATAAACATACCAAATAAAAGACAATATAAGTAATCAAAATAAAGTAAAAAGTCAATTACAGATATCAAATGCTAGTTATTACATATACGGATCCACTTTCATAAATATCAGAACTTTCAAATTTTCAACATATCTTTTAACTACGCCAAGTAAAACAAATCAAATTTAGAAACTCCAAGTTCAAATATACAAAAACATATTAATGCATAAAGAACTCATATACACAAAATAATAAGTATAAATCCACCAATTAATTTTAAAAATATTGCTTACACATACTGTGAAGGCATATCAAAATATTTATCATAAGACTCCACACAATCTAGACTAACTGATAGAATTGGTGTTCACAAATTTCAATAATCATTTAAAATTAAAATCAAGCTACTACTTAAAAAACTTACGGATTTTAAATTTTAAATTTTTTACACCAATAAGCATCATCAACTAAATATCATAAAACCCACTTATATTAAGTGAAAAGAAGAGGAATGAGATAGTGAAGAATTTTCAAGCATCACAAATATCTATGTTGATTGTCAATTTGTGAACCAATACATCAAATCTTTAATGTAATGTCTCTTTATTCAAGCACATTACAAACATAAAAACAAAAATGTATATTGTAATAGCAGAAATTAACTAATTTAATGATCTGATATTATTATAAGAAAAAAATAGCGGAGTTTTTAATGAAAAGATTGTACATTTTCTTTTCTTTTCGAACCATATTTGTTACAAAGGCAATCTCCACCACAAATTATCACTTCAATAGATTCTTCATTCAACCTAAAACAAAAAAAAAAAAAAAAAATTCATCGATCACTCCTCCTCCCGCACTAAAGGTAGACTTTGACACCACATTTGATATTTTAGATAACACTTTATATTTTATACAATTATTCTTCTATAAATCCAAGACACTTAACGATTTATAATCACCGTCAGGATGTAAATATTATCTTCAAAATAAGCATCTAATTTAGGCTTCGGGAATGTGATTCCTTTTCATGGACAAAACTCATAATATGATATTAAAGATGTTTTGGACAGAAAAGTATTTGAGATATTATTATCTCTAACATTCACTTCAATTGAGGAAGTCTCTTCCAGAATTTATTTAATATTTTTTATTGAAAAATATAAGTAGTTATATAGTATTATTTAAAGTAAAAATAAATATTAAAACCATATGTTTTCTATTTTTTATAATTTGTATAAGATTTATTTATTTTACAAATCATGGTTTTGAATAAGTTTTTTTTAGTTAACTGTAATTTATAAAAGAATTTGCAATTTAATATTAAATTATAATATTTTCTTTTAAGCGTAATTTTAAAAAATCACACGGCTTTATTCTTTACGCTTTTGTTTAAACACAATGAAAAGTCACGTTGAATTAGATTAAAAAAAAAAATTTAAAAAGCTACTCATATATCTTAATCAATTTTTTGATTATGAATAATTTTGTTAGTTCAAATTTTGTATATCATATACCAAAAGACATCAATTGAACAATGTATATACACATCATATCATGTCATTCATATCCATCGGTCAAATTCTCCACTACACAAGAAAACCAGTTTGAACTAGGAGTTCTTGCATTGGTGGTCATTTATCTTTTTATGTATTATATTTATTATTATCAGTAAGAATGAGAATGTTCATTATGAATATGTAATAAAGCATGCAGTTGCATGAACCCCATCTCTTAACTTGTATTGTTGAGTTTTTGTTTTTATTTTTATTTAATTTTTATTTATTAATATTTATACTTATATAAAAATTATTAAGGACTGAATATTTACTGGAAGAGGAACCTGCTGTTGGAGGAAGAACAAAGAATGGCCCCATTCTCCATATAATTTAATAAAAAATATATTTTACTGTGAAATTTTCATTTTAAAAATTGAAAGAAAATTTTTAATTTTTATTAAATAAAATTTATTTTATAAACATCATTTATTTATATATATATATATATAAAGATTTTATATCGTTCAATTCTTTTAGTTTAATAAAATTTGACTAAAAATAATATCATAATTAAAATTGACAAAATAATTCAATTTAAATATCGCTTAATCTTAAATTATACATATATCTATATAAATTTCTAATCAAATTAATGAATAATAAAATTTATTTTGTTTCAATTTTTTTATTTATAAATTTAATTATATCATACCATAAATACAATAGAATAGAAAGCACTACAAAATTAATATTAATAACTTTTCAAAATTGAATTTTATTAGATGAGGATTGTGAATATATATATATATATATATATATATATATATATATATATATTAAGAGTCATATTGTGCTTTTAATCAACAATTTTAATTGAGTGAGACCACCCGTAATATCTCATCTAATTATTAAATGGCACAGGTACATTTTAATAGGAAAGAGAGATTTGATTTTTTTTAATGGTGTAGTATTATAAATATAATATATATTTTTATGATGACTCGAATTCAGAATGCATATTTCGAAAATGAGAAAAATTTAATAATCTTCGAAAATTTTGATTTTAAAAAAATAAAGTTGACATAACAATAATATTTTATTTTGTGTTTAAAATTTTCATATACTAGAAATTTGAGATTAAATTTGACTTAATTACGAAAATTGCTTTAAAATTTTGATAATGAAATTTTGATTGGAGAAACTAATGATTATTAAAAAATAAAATTTTAAGAATGAAGATGAAGTTTATAATTTTAAAAATAATTTAAAACAAGAGGTATGGAAGAAATTTGAAAGTGACCAAAAATTGTTTCATTTGAAATGGACTCGGAAAATGGTTTTACATAAATAATATAAAAAAAAATATTTTCTCTATAATTCAGAAGAATTTATGTAGTATTTTTATTTAAAAAAATATATGGTAATTATGAAGTATTATTAAAGGTAAATTTAAATATTAAAACCAATTATTATTATTTTTAATTTTTTTAATTTATATAAGATTTTTTTTTAAAATTATGGTTTTGGATAGATTTTTTCTATTAATAGTAATTTATAAGAAAAATCACACATTTTTTTTCTTTACACTTTTATCTAGAGAGAATGAAAAGTCACGCTTTTGTTTAGACATGATGAAAAGTCACGATGAATAAGATTAAAAAAATTTACTCCTAAATCTTAATCAAATTTGGTGATTATGAATAGTCATGTTGGTCCAAATTTTGTATATCATCTACCAAAAGACATGAATTGTATAGTATATATACACATCATATTATGTCATTTTATATCCATCAGTAAAATTCTACACTAGACAAAGAAGAAAAGATGAACAAGTTTGGACTAGGAGTTCCTGCATTGTTGGCCATTGCTATAATAGCTGTGATCCTTCTGATGGGACCGATGATGATTTCTGGTCCGGTGGCTCCTCCTTCCATGTTCATTTTTCTTGTGTTTCCTATTACGGGATTAGTCATTTATCTATTAATGTCTTATATTTATTATTATAAGTAAGAATGAGAATGTTCCAAAGGATGCAGTTGCATGAATCATATTAAATAAAAGTGATCTCTTAGCTTATATTGTTGAGTTTTTATTTTTTATTTTATTCAATTTTAATTTATTTATGTTTATATTTATATAAAATTATTAGAGACCGAATATTTACTCCCAGAGGAACTTGCTTTTGGGAATGAAAAAAAAATACCAATGATACACAAATATAATTTAATGAAAAAATAAAAATATTACGGTAAATTTTCATTTTAACATTTGAAAGTAATTTTTTAACTTTTTAATTAAATTAATTTTCTTTTATCTTAAAATAAGTAGGCATCCCTCTCTCACAGAAAAGAAATTTTGTATTAAAAATAATATCATTTCAACAAGTAATTCAATTTAAATAATATTTTATCTTAAATTATATATATATATATATAAATTTCTAATCTAAATAATTTGAATAGTGAAATTTATTTTGTTCCCATCTTATTTTTATAAATTTAATTATATAATAACATAAATAAAATTAAGTAGGAATTATTGCAAAATTAATATTAATAACTGTTCAAAAATTAAATTCTATACGATGATGTAAGAGTTTAAATAGGAGGGGACGTTAATCACCCACTTCAAGTGTCACCTAGTTATTAAATGACACATGTACATTTTAGTAGGAGAGAATATTTTTTAATGGCCTATAATCTTACCATAGTATATATTTGAATCGAATCCGAGACGCAATCTGAAAATAAGAAGGTCGTCGAAACATTCACTTGCCATTACGAGACCCCAGATAAATTTAACTTGAAAATTCGAAAAATGGATTTTTTTAAAAAAAATATTTTAAAATTTTGATATAATAATTTTTTTATTTTGTGTAATATTGAAAAAATGAATCTTTTTAAAAAATATATATATATATATATATATTTTTAACATTTTGACATAACAATAATTTATTATTTTGTCCTTAAAATTTTCATATAGGAATATTTCTAAAGAATTTATTGAGATTAATGGAAATAAAATAAAATAAAAAATTAAGATTAAATTTGACATAATTTCAAAAATTGCTTAAATTGGATTTAGTGAAATAATATAAAAATAATATTTTTTTTATGACTCATAAGATAATTTATTTGAAAAATGTAAAAATAAATATTTAAAACATTTATTTTTTAATTTTTTTAATTTACATAAATTATGTATTTTCTTCTCACACAATTTTGAAAAATCACATTCTTAATGTTTTTATTTAGAATGAAAAGTCTTATTGAATTAGATAAAAAAAAATTTTTAAAAAAATAAAAACTCATATATTTTCATAAACGGGGTAATTATGAATAGTCATGTTGGGTCAAAGTTTGTATATCATCTGCCAAAAGACATGAATATGAATTGTATAATGTATATATACACATCATATTATGTCATTTTATATCCATCAATTTATATCCCTTGTTAATCTTTACAACTTTCTAACTCGGTCACTTCCATGATGTATTCAATTGTAATTTATTTATTGTTGTAAGGGTAAATTTGATAATTTATAATTTATCACACTACCTCACCAATTTTCAACTTTAATAATTAATTAGGTGTTGTAAAATAAAAAGAGATGGGGTAGAAGAAGGCAGTTCAACATTAACCGGAAATAAATTCGGATCAGAAAGTTAATCTGCTAACTTGGGAATAGTGAATCTTGAAACCAACAATTACTAAATGCAGCAGAACAGAGATAAAGTAAAGGAAGTGAAAACAATTGTCTCTGTATATTGATATCTATCTCACACACACATATATATATATATATATATATATATATATAATCAAAGAATGTACGTGTCCACTGATCAATAAACATGTATATGCAGAGTGACACGTAATTGCATGCATCATGTGGTGGAATTCACCAAGCGATCTATTTCACAACACTCGCCCTTGGATTCCACCATATGGTTGTCTCGTTAAAACCTTGCCAGAAAAACCCAGTGGGGTAAAAACTGGACGAAGGAAAAAGAGTACAGTTGTGGAATCCAATTACAAAATTCTCCCCCTATTTACAACACCCATAAAATTAATTTTCTAATCTGGAGAGCTTTCGCATTCCGATCTCGTATACCAGCTTTTCAAACGTTGATGTCGGTAATGATTTTGTTAGTAGATCGGCTAGATTATTGCTGGATCTAATTTGTTTTACATCGATCTGACCCGTATTCTGAAGCTCGTGGGTGTAGAAGAATTTTGGGGAAATGTGCTTGGTTCGATCTCCTTTGATGTAATCTCCCCGAACTTGGGCGATGCATGCGGCATTATCTTCAAAAATGACAGTTGGCCCATTCACAATTTCGGAGATACCACATGAATTCTGGATATGTTGGATCATCGATCTCAACCAAATACACTCTCGACTGGTTTCATGTAATGCCAATATTTCAGCATGATTTGAGGACGTGGCTACTAAAGTTTGTTTCGTAGATCTACAGGAGATCGCAGTACCATTATACGTGAAAATATAGCCAGTTTGAGAATGTCCTTTATGCGGATCTGAAAGGTATCCAGCATCGGCATAACCAATCAAACCCAGAAATTTATCAGAATTTATATAAAATAATCCCAAATCTTTCGTACCCTTTAGGTAACGCAAAATATGTTTGATTCCATTCCAATGACGACGGGTTGGTGCAGAACTATATCTTGCTAATAAATTTACATCAAACGAGATATCTGGTCTCGTACATTGAGCCAAATATAACAACACACCAATCGCACTCAGATATGGTACTTCAGGATCAAGTAATTGTTCGTCATCATCTTTCGATCGAAATGGATCCTTTTTGGGATAAAGTGTTCTTACAACCATGGGTGTACTCAACGGATGAGCATTATCCATATTAAACCTTTTTAGGACTTTTTCAATGTATACTAATTGATAAACCAATATCCCATTTGGTTTATGTTCAATTTCCAAACCAAGACAATATTTCTTTTTTCCCAAATCTTTCATTTCAAACTCCTTTTTCAGATATTCAGCAGTTTGTTGGATCTCTTCTGGAGTTCCAATGATATTCATATCATCCACATAAACTGCTATAATTGGAAAACCAGACCCTGATCTCTTAATGAAGATACACGGACATATTGTATTATTCTGGTATCCTTCATTAACCAAATACTCGCTCAGGCGGTTATACCACATTCTCCCAGATTGTTTCAATCCATACAAGGATTTTTGTAACTTTATGGAATACAAGTTTTGAGATTTTGATCGATGAGATTCAGGTAATTTTAGTCCTTCTGGGAGCTTCATGTAAATATCAGAATCAAGTGATCCATACAGATACGCAGTAACTACATCCATTAAACACATTTCCAGTTTTTCAGCAACTGTAAGACTTAACAGAAATCAAAATGTGATTGTATCCATGACTGGGGAATACATTTCATCGTAATCAATTCCAGGTCTTTGTGAGAATCCTTGTGCAACCAAACGTGCTTTGTATCTCACAATTTCATTTCTTTCGTTTTGTTTCCGAACGAATATCCATTTGTAACCAACTGGTTGAACATCTTCAGGTGTTTGAACTATGGGTCCAAAAACTTTTCGTTTATTCAACGAATTTAATTCTGCCTGGATTGCTTCTTCCCATTTTTTCCAGTCATGCCTATTTTTACATTCTTGGATATCACGTGGCTCATAATCATCTTATGAAATACTAATTACCACTGAATATGAAAATAAATCATCAACGATTGTTTCATTTCGATTCCAAGTCTCTTGGATGAAGTCTATGGAAATTTCTTCATTTTTTGATTCTGGTATTTTCGTATTATTTTCTCCTTCTGGGAGGCTATTTTTAGGAATCTTATCAACTTTTGGGATTTCGTCAGATATGGTTTTAGGATCCAGATCATTTTTGTTTCGTTTTCGTGGGATTGTATCTTTTGAACTAGGGGGTCTACCACGCTTCTAGCGAGGGATAGGAGTTTCATTTGCTATTGTCTTTTGAGATTGTCCTTCTAGGACAATTACCCTTACTGGTATATTACCAACTTCAATATAAGACTTTGTTATTTTCGAAGTATCATTGAATGCATCAAGCATTCGATTAGCTATCATTTGTAAATGTAGGATCCTTCGAACTTCGAGTTCACATTGCGGAGTACGCGGATCCATATGCGCCAAAGTTGGAACCTTCCAGGTTAATTTAGATTTCTCTTCTGGAGAATTATTTCCTTTTCCAAGCGATGGAAAATTACTTTCATCAAAATGACAGTCAGCGAATCTAGCTGTAAATAAATCTCCTGTCATTGGTTCTAAATATCTGATAATTGATGGGGAATCAAAACCCACATATATTCCTAAACGTCTTTGCGGCCCCATTTTCGTTCTTTTAGTTGGGGTAATGGGTACATATACAGCACACCCAAATGTTCTCAAATGTGAGACGTTAGGAGGATTCCCAGATACCAATTGTAATGAGGAATATTGATTATAAGCAGTTGGACGGATACGAATCAAAACTGCAGCATGCAATATAGCATGTCCCCAAACAGTTACTGGTAATTTCGAGCGCATTAACAACGTTCGCGCAATTAATTGAAGGCGCTTAATTAATGATTCAGCTAATCCATTTTGGGTATGAACATGCGGAACTGGATGTTCAATATCAATCCCAGATACTTGACAGTATTCATCAAATGTTTTTGACGTAAATTCACCAGCATTATCAAGTCTTATACTCTTAATAGGGTAATCTGGAAAATGAGCTCATAATCGAGTAATCTGTGCTAGCAATTTTGCAAAAGCAACATTACGAGTTGATAACAAGCATACATGGGACCATCTGGCAGATGCATCTATCAATACCATAAAGTAGCGAAATGGTCCACTAAGTGGATGAATGGGTCCACATATATCTCCTTGAATTCTTTGTAAAAATGATGGAGATTCAAAACCTACTTTTGTAAACGATGATTTGGTTATCAATTTCCCTTGGGAACATGGGATACACAGGTCCCTATCATTCAGTAGGATTTTATAATTTCTCAGTGGATGCCCTTCTGAATTCGCTATTATTCTTCGCATCATTGTGGATCTCGGATGCCCAAATCTATCATGCCAAAGCTGGAATATTCTGGGATCAGAGAACTTCTGGTTCTCAAAAACATGTGTTTCAATATGCCTGATGGTTATATAATATAACCCAGATGATGAAATGGGTAATTTTCCAACTACAAGCTTCTGACTTGATTTTCTTGAAACAATACATAGGTATTCAATACCATTTTCATCAACTGTTTCGATTTGATAATTTTTCATTCGTATATCCTTGAAACTGAGTAAATTTCTTCTGTATTTGCGAGAGTATAATGCATTTTCGATTTCCAATTCGGTGCCATTTGGTAACACAATTGAAGCTCTTCCAGAGCCTTCGATCAGATCTACTGGACCTGATATGGTATTCACTTTAACTTGAATTGGAATCAATTCCAGAAAATATTTTCTATCTCTCAAAATTGTATGGGTTGTAGCACTATCGGCTAAACAGACATCCCCATGTGAAGCCGTTTCTTGATTTGAATTCATAACTTCAATAAAATAACACACAAAATTAGTTGAATGGAAATGTAATATCTCTTCATTAATATTTTCAAATATTTTCAACCAAAATAAAAATTACATTCCACTCTCTGTACATTCCAAAATAAGAAAACACATTCACTTGTAATTAACGGTTCCATCACCAATCAGGTGATCTATCCTCCCATCAGGATCTTCAAAGAAATCGGCAGTTTCCAGATTTGATATGTCGACAGGATCAGTATAACCATCGCTAAAAACATCAGCCATATTTGTTTCATTATTCTTTTCCTTTTCTTGTTCGCGCCTCAACTTCTGGTAAGCTTCAACTACATGCTTGGAAGCGCGACAAGTTCTCGAAAACACAAGTGGGGGAACCACATCTATAACAGGGACCACGATTGAACTTTGGTGGTTCTTGAATTTCTTTCCCTTTACTGGAACTAGCATTATTATTATTCCACTTCTGGGGAGCATTTGGATTATGATATGGATGTCCATAATCCCTGTTACGACCACGTCCCTGGCCATTTCTAGATCCTCGACCACCTCGGCCATTACCACGTCCATTTCCATAATCATTCCAACGCTTAGAATTACGGCCACGACCACGGCCACGACCACGGCCACGACCACGACCACGACCACGGTAACCACGACCACGGCCTGGATTTTCATTATAATATGCATTCACTTTTGGGAATGCTTGGGTGCCAACAGGGCGTCTTTCACTGTTTCTCAGCAACAGTTGGTTGTGTCTTTCAGCAAGATCTAATGAACCAATAATCACATTTCACAAGTTTCTTTTCACTATACTGCTGATGTAAAATAGTCTGAGAAGGATGGAAAGTGGTAAATGTCTTTTCCAACATATCCTGGTCTGTTTTTGTTTCCCCACACATTTTCAATTTGTTCACAATCATGTACATGGCGGAGTTATACTCGCTCATACCTTCAAAATCTTGGAACCTTAAATTGGCCCACTCATCACGTGCTTCAGGCAACATGATTTCCTTTTGGCGATCATATCTGGATTTCAAAGCTACCCAAAGATATGCAGGATCTTTTATATTCATATACTGATTTTTGAGATCCTTAACCAGATGTGTTTTAATTATATACATGGCTTTACATTTCTCAACCTCAGTGGTTTGCACATCCTTATTGAGGGTCCCAAATAATTCCTTGGTTTTTAATATTAATTCGCAATCATCACACCATTTCATATAATTTCTCCCAGAAACTTCCAGCTCGTCAAATTTCAGATTTTTCATTTTCTGCAAAATAAGAACACATTCTTTTAGATTTTCAGGTTTCCAGAATTCAATTTCAAAAATTCAATTATTCAGCTCGGGTGAATAATATTATCATTTCAAACTTTCCAGATCCACCATTTATTCAACTCAGGTGAATAATGGTATTTTTCCAAAAAATTCCAAAATTTCCCAGAACACACAGAAGAAAGAAAACATTATCACCAAACACTTTCTGATCTGGAAGATCCAGCAAAGCGGCAACCAGAGAGCATACTCGTGTTGATAACGTGTTGTAAAATAAAAAGAGATGGGGTAGAAGAAGGCAGTTCAACATTAACCGGAAATAAATGCGGATCAGAAAGTTAACCTGCTAACTTGGGAATAGTGAATCTTGAAACGAACAATTACTAAGTGCAGCAGAACAGAGATAAAGTAAAGGAAGTGAAAACAATTGTCTCTGTATATTGATATCTATCACACATATATATATATATAATCAAAGAATATACGTGTCCACTTATCAATAAACATGTATATGCAGAGTGACACGTAATTGCATGCATCATGTGGTGGAATCCACCAAGCGATCTATTTCACAACATTAGGGACGGAGGGAGTATAATAAATAAGAATGAGAATATTCCATATGAATATGTAATAAAGCATGCAGTTGCATGAACCACATAAATGTTACATGGTTGAATTTTTATTTTTATTTTTATTTTTTATTTAGTTGTGATTTATTCATATTTATATGGGAAAGTTATATAAAATAAATCAAATAAAGTTTAAAAATTCAAAACTAAACCAATAGAAGTTTATTTCCATTTTTGAGCCACTCAAACTTTGATTTTCAAAAATAGACCATCACATATGTGAAGGTCCTCTTCACAGACCACCTTCACACCTTCATAAACCAGTGTAAAAGATCTTCACAGAATGATAAAATGGTCGATTTGGTTCATTTTTTAAAAGTGAAAGTTTGAAAGATTATTTTTGTAATTTTTTTAAAATTGGGCTATATGATATAAATAAAAGTTATAAAATAACAAAAATGAAAATAACCCTATTTATATTTATATACAATTATTAGAGACAGAATATTTACTGAAAAAGGAACCCGCTTGGGGAGGATGGATGCAGAAATATAATTTAATAAATAAAAAAAAATATTTTACGATAAAATTTTCATTTTAACAATTGAAAGAAATTTTTTAATTTTTTACTAAACAAATTTCCTTTTATCTAAAAATAACACATTTATAAAAGAGATTTTGTATAATCGTTTTTTTTTAATTTTATTTTAATAAGATTTGATTAAAAAATAACACAATTTCAATAAATAATTTAATTTAAATAACATTTAATGTTAAATTATATATGATGGAACATTGGATTCACCTGCTTAGGGACCTTCCACTTTTGCGGCCGAAATGATAAGTTAGCCCACGCCCTATTTTGATAATAGTCTTGCCTTTCACTTTGTGGGCCGAAGTCCCTCTTGGCAATGATCCATTAAAAGTAAAAGCATTTTACGGGCTGCGGAGGGCCCATAGATGGGTCTGCCTACATGCAGCCTCATAATTTCGGCAACATAGGTTTTACTATATTGGGCCACATGCTATTTCGGCCGAAATATATTGATTCCTGAGCCTATGTAGGTGTTGGGCCACTCATTCAATTCATATTTTAGGCCTTATAGCGTATACCCGACATGAAGGGGATGTGAAGCGGTTATCGACTAAAGGCTCGTGAAGATTTAATCAATGATCCAACTGCCCCGGATTCGTCGGGTTCCAACTAGATTTTCGGTCACCTCTCCTAATATAGGTAGGAACTCTCTTCTTTAAAAAGGGAATTCTATCATCACATGGAGAGGAGCAAAAACTAACGTCAACGGAGGCTTACCGAGAAAGAGGTCCCTAACATAGAAGGGGTTCCTGGTTCCTACCAAGATTTATCCCAACAGTTTGGCGCCCACCGTGGGGCCCTCCGTTTTGGGTCTCCGACTTCTCCAAATGCGATGAAATTCTCACCAATATTAACCAATGCAAAGACAAACAAGATCAAGAACCGGAAGATCCACTATATCGACCACAATACAAGCGATTGACGATCCGATAACACCCGCCGGCCGATAACAAGGTGACCAGACTCTCAAGCGGCCGCATCCTGCGATACTCAGCCGGCGTGTACAGTCAATTTGGTAGGCGGTCGCACCTTGAGATCCCCAGCCGGCGGCAGGCGGCCGCAACTTGAGACCCCCAGCCAGCGTGTACAGTTAATTTGGCGAGCGGCCGCATCTTGAGACCCTCAACCGGTGCGTACAGTTAATTTGGCGAGCGGCCGCATCTTGAGACCCCCAGCCGGCACGTACGGTCAATTTTGTAGGCGGTCGCACCTTGAGATCCCCAGCCGGCGGCAGACGGCCGCAGCTTGGGACCCCTAGCTGGCGTGTACAGTTAATTTAGCGAGCGGCCGCATCTTAAGACCTCCAGCCAGAGCGTACAGTTAATTTGGCGAGCGGCCGCATCTTGGGACCCCCAGCCGGCGCGTACAGTTAATTTGGCGAGCGGCCGCATCTTGAGACCCCCAGCCGGCGCGTAAAGTTAATTTGGCAAGCGGGCGCATCTTGCGACACACACGCGGTGCATGCAGTCAATTTGGTAAGCGGTCGCACCTTGAGATCCCCAACCGACGGCAGGCGGCCGCAACTTGGGACCCCTAGCCGGCGTATACAGTTAATTTGGCGAGCGACCGCATCTTGAGAACCCCCAGCCGGCACGTACAGTTAATTTGGCGAGCGACTGCATCTTGAGACCTCCAGCCGGCGGCAGGCGGCCGCAACTTGGGACCCCCAGCCGGCGTGTACAGTTAATTTGGCAAGCGGTCGCATCTTGAGAGCCCCAGTCGGCACGTACAGTTAATTTGGCGAGCGGCCGCATCTTGAGATCCCCAGCCGGCGTGTACAGTTAATTTGGCGAGCGGCCGCATCTTGAGACCTCCTGCAGACGCGTGCATCCAGTCCATCATGCGGGCGCATCTTATGACACTCAGCCTGCGCGTACAATTAATTTGGCGAGCGACCGCATCTTGAGATCTCCTGCCGGCGCGTGCATCCAGTCCATCATGCGGGCGCATCTTGCGACACTTAGCCGGCGCGTACAGTCAATTTGGTAGGCGGTCGCACCTTGAGATCCCCAGCCGGCGGCAGGCGGCCGCATCTTGAGACCCCAGCGCACTCAGTCCATCATTCTGACAGGCAGCTGCAACTTGAGACCCTTAGTCGGTGCGTGCAGTTAGTCCATCACCTGGCAGGCGGCGGTACCTTAATATCCCCCGCCAGTGCGTGTAGTCAGTCCATTAATCTGGTAGGAGATCGCACCTTGAGATCTCTAGCCGGCGCATTTAGTCAGTCCAACGTCTAGCAGGCGGCCGCATCTTGAGACAACAAGCCGGCATGCACAATCAGTTCATCACTGTGTAGGTGGCTAGATCTTTTGACACCCAACCGGCGCATACAGTCGGTCAACACACCACCAGTGGACAAGGTTGGGCAGTCGACAATAAGGTAATCTCATAGTCTCTCCCCTAATTATTAAAATATGTACTTAATGCTACGAGTCGAGTCACATAAATAGAATGTTGTATGTTATCATATGCACTGCACTGAGTATGAAATTTAATGTTTTAATTGGTATTACAAACTAAAAAAACGAACTGAATATGCGATCCCATTCATTACACTTCTCACTTTTAATTTGTTAGCATATATAGTTCCTATATGCTTAATTTTGGAACCCTTCAATTCTAGACACAATCCTGGTTGGCCTTGTCCGGTCCCAAACAAAAATCAATTTGAACCCTTCGGTTCCAAATTTGATTATGGTTGGTCTAATAATGCCCCAATTAGAAGTTCAATTTGAACCATTCGGTTCTCAAATTGATCATTATCGGTCTCATCAGACCCTAACTAGAGGGTATCTATCAGACCATTTCGGTCTCATGCTCGATCATTATTGACCTCATCAGGGCCTTTAATAAGCCAAGTTATAGTTGCTCAGCCTCCAACAGACTACGTGATATAACTCGTGTATGCTAAAAAAGACAGCATTAGGTCAATTGCTTGAGTCACTCGATCCGTTAAACTGACAACTTGATCAGGTCCAACCAGAAAGCACTTATTCAAGTGCGACCCAACGATCACAAAGCAAAACTTTTCAAAAACCATCGGTTAATTATTTTAAAGAATCAACTTTGTTTTTCTATCTGGGAAACAGATGATGCTCAACTTGAAATTGTAATCCACCATGAAATCAATCCATCCATTGTGAACACTATCTGCTTCTTTTCTTTTAAAGCCTTTTCCATCTGAGACAATTATACACATTTTCTATATTCAGTTTTGACTCCAATTTTCAATTCATGATCTGTATACCATCTATTACCGAACTGGGTACACAAAGATACAAAATTTCAATGACATACCTCGCTTCTCAAATGTTCAAAAATTCCTTCGAATCTCTTCAAAAAAGCTTTATAAACAAAAGCGATTTCTTCATTTCCTATACTTTTCAGAGAAGGGAATCTACCCGGATCGACTTTTTTCTCTCCAAAAGAAACCCTAATTCCCTCTCAATTAAAATCATTTTTGTATTTTCGGCCGCTTTCCTCTACTATATTCACGACCGAAATTGTTTAACTCCTGATCTCATCAGGCTATGATGAAATCAGGAGTGGGGGGCTTACTGATGGAATATTGGATTCACTGGGTGTCCCTGCGTAGGGACCTCCCACTTTTGCGGCCGAAATGATAAGTTAGCCCACGCCCTATTTTGATAATAGTCCTGCCTTTCACTTTGTGGGCCGAAGTCCCTCTTGGCAATGATCCATTAAAAGTAAAAGCATTTTTCGGGCTGCGGAGGGCCCATAAATGGGTCTGCCTACATGTGGCCTCATAATTTCGACCGTAGAGGTTTTATTATATTGGACCACATGCTATTTCGGCCGAAATATATTGATTCCTAGGCGTATGTAGGTGTTGGGCAACTCATTCAATTCATATTTTTGGCCTTATAGCGTATACCCGACATGAAGGGGATGTGAAGCGGTTATAGACTAACGGCTCGTGAAGATTTGATCAATGATCCAACTGCCCCGGATTCGTCGGGTTCCAGCTAGATTTTCGGTCACCTCTCCTAATATAGGTAGGAACTCTCTTCTTTAAAAAGGGAATTCTATCATCACATGGAGAGGAGCAAAAACCAACGTCAACGGAAGCTTACCGAGAAGGAGGTCCCTAACATAGAAGGGGTTCCTGTAGGAAGGGGTTCCTGGTTCCTACCAAGATTTACCCCATATATATATATATATATATATATTGAAATTTATTCTGTCCAATTTTATTTTTGTAAATTTAATTACATTATAACATAAATAAAATAAAGTAAAAATTATTGCAAAATTAATATTATTTACTATTTAAAATTTAATTCTATAGAATGATGACTGTGAATGAAAAGTATTTATTTTGTTCCTTTTTTATTTTAAAAATTTTAATTATATTATAACATAAATAAAATTATATTATAACAAATAAAATATAGGAATTATTGCGAAATTAATATTAATGACTATTTAAAATTGAAATCTATACTATGATGATGATCATGAATAAAAGTATATATGTATTAAGAATTTAATTGGGTCGATGTTAATCATCCATTTTTAAAGTGTGAGACTACCACTTAAAAACACCTACATATGCGCAGGGAGATTTGACTTGAAGACATAACAATTAATTTGTTAATTTGTCTTTAAAAATTAAATGAGATTAGTGAAAAATAAAATAAAAAAATTGAGATTAAATTTGATTTAATTTTAAAATTTATTTTAAAAGAATATGGATAAATTTGATTTAATTTCAAAAATTGCTCAAATTGGATTTAGTGAAATAATATAAAAAAAATATTATCTCTATGATTCAGAAGATAATTTATTTGACATTTTTACGAAAAATACATATTAAATTATTGAATATTATTAAAGATAAAAATAAATATTAAAGACGTTTAATTTTTAATTTTATTTTAACTTATATAAAATTTATTTATTTTATAAACTATGCTTTTAATTTTTTAGTTAATTGTGATCTATAAGAGAATGTCCATTTTAATATTAAATAGCAGTTAAATTATGATATTTTTTTCTCGAAAAACTACACCTTTCCATTCTTAACGATTTTATTTAGACAATAAAAAATTTGATTAACAAACCAATGAAGAGTCGTATTGGTTCAAAGTTTATATATTAAAAGACATCAATTGAACAATATATATACACATCAAACATGTATGTCATTTTATAACGTTCTGTAAAATTCTACACTATAGAAGGCAAGTAAAGATGAACACGTTTGGATTCATTGTTGGCCATTGCTATAATCGTATGTTGAGAATGTTCCTTATAAATATGTAATAAAGCATACAGTTGTATAAACCACTAAATAGAAGTAATCTGCTAGCTTTATGTTGTTGAATTATTATTTTACTTTGTTTAGTTATATTTAAATTTATATGAAATTTGATGGCAATAGGAAGTCGTTCTAGGAGCCTAGAACAAGAATGACGGATGGTCTTGTCTAAATAAAAATAAAATTAGTGTCAATTTTTTATTTTTTAACAACTGAAAGTAATTTTTTTAATTAAAAATATTTTTTTTTATTTAAAAATAAATAGACATCCTCACATATAATATCTTAATTTACAATTTACTAAATAATCCAATTTAATTTTTATCCGAAATTAATGAATAGCAAAATTTTATTTTGTTTTGATTTTTTAAAATTAAAATATATAATTTATTAAGAGTAATGGGATGATGTTAAACATCAGTGCTATGAGACTACCACCAGAGACATATTTTGACATTTTTTTTTTTAAATTTTTACTTTCAAAAGAAATATTTTGACAAAACATTAATTTTTTACTTTGACTTTCAAAAGAATTTACGTGAGTTTAGATTAGTGAAATGAACTCTAAAATTGAATTTACTAAAAATATTACAAAATTGAAATAGTTTAAAATAAGAGGTTTTGTGAGAAATTCGAAAGTTAAAAAAAAAATAAGTTTATTTACTTTTTCGATGAGTTAGAAGATAATTTATTTAAAATAACAATTCAAAATATACCGAATTTTCTTTGCATATATATATAAAATTAATATATTTTATGATGATGTGATAAATAATAATTATTTTTTATTTTATTTTTATTATTCGTATTAATTTTCGGTCTACCAATTGGGTGATTATGAGGTATTCTAATTTTTTTTAAAAATTTTATTTAGACTTGGAGTTCTTGCATGGTTGGCAATGGTCACCGTAATTCTTCAAATGTGACCATTAATGATCATTGTAGTGGACCTTCTCCTTCTATGTGCATTTTATGGAATCTATCATTTATCTACTTTTGTCTTATACTTATTATTTGAATAGGCATGTTTTATTACATAAAATTTAATAGTGATGGAATATCTACCCAAAAAAAGGAAAGTTGTTTTAAGAGGAAGAACAAGAACCACTAATGCCCTAATATAATTTAATAAAATAAATAAAATTTCTTTTATTTAAAAACAAATCAATATCTTTTAATATATATATATAGTATATATTATAAGAGATTTTATGTTCTCAATTTTTTTTTTAAATGAAATAATTCAATTCAAATAATATTTGAATATAAAGTTATATATATATATATATATATAAAGTGTATATATACATTATATATTTTAATTTTTAAATCAAATTTGAATGAATAGTGAAATTTATTTTATTAAGAATTTTAAAAATAAATTTAGTTTATCTATATATATTATAATGATTAGTTTTCTCGCGTTTTTCATGATCCCAAAAAAATCAACGGGTGGTAAATTTTTTCATTAAATATTTTTTTATATTGTCTATTATTTGTTTTCATTTGAATTTATTTTTTTTATATTTCTTTTGGTAAGTATTTCTATTCTTCTTCTTTTTTTCTTTTATAATTATGTTGGTTTTTTTTTTCTATAAACTTTTCCATACGATTTTATTTTTATTTAGGAAAAATTACATATCATGGACCAAACAAAATTTAAAAATTCAAAACTAAACCAACAAAACTTTATTTTCATTTTTGAACCATCTAAATTTTAATTTTCAAAAATAGACCATCACATCTTCACAAATCCTCTTCACAGGCCACCTTCACAGATCAGTGTAAAAGGTCTTCACAGAAGGGTAACATGGTCAATTTGGTTCATTTTTGAAAAGTGAAAGTTTGAAAATTTATTTTTGTAAAATTTTTTAAGTTGGGCTCTATAATGTAAATAAAAGTTATAAAATAACAAAAATGAAAATAACCTTTTTATTTATTTCTAATATCGTTGCGGTGAATATTTACATCCTAATATCTTTATTTAAAATTTATTTTTTTATTCTGATATTATTATAATTATTTAAATTTATGATATTTTAATTTAATATAAATATGCAAAGTTAATATTACACGTGAGTCTGCATTTGTGCCGAAATCAAAAGATATGTCCGGAAAAATAATATAAACTTTGCATATTTTTATTCCTCTGATCTTGATATGAAATTTATTTGTTCACTATGTATGCACGTAGAGTTGAATCGTGTGAAGCAATATGTATTTAACAATGATGTATTTTAGTTGTAATTTATTTTTTTATAAGATTTATAATATATATATTTTTTACACTAGTATATTTGTATATGTATTATATTAAATTTACATACCATGAAAATAGGGGAGTGAATAAAAGTAGTATGTATTATTGTATATGCAAAATTTTTGGATTTAAATATATATATATATATATATATATATATATATATATATATAAAAAGGTATTCTATTTTGTACTAGAAATTTATTTATTTATTGTTCTAACCGCCAATAAACTTCTTGATAACTTTTAAACTTTCATGGTCTAGTAGATGAACCTTCTTGTGATAAGCTTTCAAGAGATAAAGGTTTTGTTGCAGGAGCTGGAGAAGGAGGTTGTGTCGCTTCCTGAATGGGCACCACAATTTTGGTAACTTCTTCAAAATACGGAATGAAATCATAAGACTTTTCTCTTTAAGCCTCCCAAGTCAACGAAACTTCTTTATCAAACTTGACATCTCTGCTCACCAAGATCTTCCCAGTAGATGGATTATATAACTTGTAGCCTTTCGAATTTGCATCATAACCAATAAAAACATGCTTCACACTTCGGTCATCTAACTTTGTTTCTTGTTATAGGACATGAGCATAAACAATTCTCCCGAATTCTCTCAAGTGAGCAATACTTTTCTTTCGGCTCCAGGCTTCTCGAGGAGTCATCACCTTGACACTCTAAGAAGGAGATTTGTTCAATAAGTAAACCGCACAAGAGACAGTTTCTGCCCAGAACTCCTTGGGAATGTTCTTGGCTTTCAACATGCTTCTCACCGTGTTCAAGATAGCTATATTTTTCTTCTCAATAACCTCCTTATATTATTGTGATCTTGGCACCGTTAATGGATGACGAATTCCATGTGCCTCACAGAACTCATTGAACTCCCTGGAAGTGAATTCTCCTCGTCGATCTGATCTTAGGACTTAACCTCATAGTCAATTTCCTTCTCAACAAGTGCTTTAAAGATCTTAAATGCACCATATGTTCCAATTTTTGTTTTAAGAAGTGTACCTAAGTCTTTCGACTAAAGTCATAAACGAAGAGTACAAAATACTTCCTGTTGCTGAATGAAGATACACCAGTTAGAGTGGCTTGTTGCTCTCGAGGAGGCTTTTTTCAAGAAACTATTTTTGGAATACTTTCCGAGAAAAACATCACACGACTGGTTTGGATGGATGATAGATGCCTCCTGTTTACCATCTTGTCTCCTCCCAGAGACTTGAGTGCATCAAAATTTAAGTGACCAAGTCTCATGTGTCAACGCCAAGCTTCATCGTCAACACTCACCTTTAAGCACTTATCATCAAGGGTCTTGAGGTCTAACTTAAACATTCTATTCTTCGTCATGGACACCTTGCAAATCAAAATGGCATTTTGGTCTCGAAGTCAAAGGCATAAATCCTTCATGAGGATTTCATACCATTTTTCAAGAAATTGACTTAAACTCAAGATGTTGCTTTTCAAGTTTGGCATATAGTAGACTTTATCTAGAGCTAAACATGAGTCAAGCTGAGTCGAGTTGTGTAACTTAGTTTAGCACATAGTATACCCACTCACGCTTTTAAAATATTGAAATCTCAAAGTATTTTATTCATCTTGTGCTTCAGGCAAGATGATTTCAGTTTGCGATTATATCTGGAATTTACAGCTTGCCACATATCTGCAGGATCTGTGACAATCATATACTGATTTTGGAAATCATCACTCAGATGAGTTTAGATTATGATCAAAGCTTGATTCTTCTGCTGCTCAGTTGTTTCATTTTCCTTATCTAGAGTTTCATATAGATTTTTGGATTTCAACCTTGTTCCATAATCACTCAACCATCGCATATAGTTTGATCTAGAAACCAATAATGACACAATTTTGAAGCAATTCATTTGCTGCAAGATAATAATACTTTCTTTAAATTTCTAGGTTCCCAGAGTTCAATTATTCAACTTCAAGTGAATAATTGTAATTTTTCAATTTTCAAATTTACCGTTTCTTCGAAACTAGAACCACAATTACGAAACACTTTCTAATCTGGAAGATCTGACTGAGCGGCAACCAAAAAACATACTCGTGATGATAACGTGTTATGAAAATGAAAAAAAAAGTAGGAATAGAAGAGAAGACAACAAATAACGTATAAATTGAATTAATTGAAAAGAGAATAAAAATTGTAACCCGATTATCTTGAGAATCTTAAAACATCTTGAACCCTCTCCAATGATGATACTATAATATAGCAGAAGTATAATGATAGAGAATACATATTTCAACAAAGGATATAATATATTAGTTTATAGTTGATGCTTTATATAGATAATATAAAATGTATGAGTTACCACTACATACATTTTTTGACAAGTGGCCTTTTTTACTATCACTAGGTTTGAATCACCTATGAGGCAGGTGGTCATATTTTTTTAAAAAATTATTATTTAATAAAATCAAATTAAATTACATCAATTAATAAACAAAATTATTTTGTCAAAAGGACAACGTTAAGTCTCTCTTATTAAGCACACATATAATGTTATCTTCTGATTAGCAATAAAAAAATCAGATAATATGCAAATTCACTTTCACAGATCATAATCCTAGTATATACGACTCTAGTGAGTGACCATTCCACTCAGACCCTCCAGACATAGGTTAAGTAGAATTCCCCACACCTAATGAAGTCTCATTACGAAATTTCAGAAGCAAGAATTTTTCTGTATACCATCACACAACATCAAGTTACTTTACTACCTAATACATTAAAGACAAGATTTATAAATTTAAAGCCCATATCGAGACCCAATATCTCTTTCCTCTTCCACCTCAAATTGTGTAAAAGATTTATGTGATAACAGAAATACCAAAACTTATATACCAAGGTATAGGTGTTTAATAAATGTTCTTCAGCATGTTTCTTTGGAACCATATAACCATACACTTTACCTATTTCTAGATTTCGGAGGCAATTATTGAACACTATGGTAGAGATAAACCCATCATGAAAATCCAAAGTTCATAATTCTAGACGATAGAGAATCCTATTAAAATCATATCAACAACAAATTGCAATAATTTGCCCAAAATTCCACAACCAGTAAACAACCAACTAAAAACCCCATTTTTAGAAATTATAACCCCATTTAAGGTTACTAAAGAGGCATAATCACACAATATGAAGGAAAAGAAATAATATTTAGGTTCTCTCCCTTCATAGACAAGAGATTTAAATATTTTGAAAGACGAATCTATTTCCATGGATCAGAAAATACAATGTCTACAGAGAAAGGAAAAACATCTCAATTTTCTTAAGCACGATGTTAAATATCTTAGACAAAAGAACAATTAGAAAGTGCACCAGTCTAAAAACAAGTACAAGAAGAGTCTTTTAGAAAAGGAAGTTTGTGCCTCATTCCCTAATGCTTTTTGTGAAAGAAAGAAGCACATAGTGGAGCTCCCCTACCATATAGACTTTAATGAAAAGAAAATTCCTACTAAGGCTAGACCAATTCAAATGCCTCCAGATCTAGTAGAATATGCAAGAAAGATCAAAGTCCTGATTAGAAAATCAAAATCACCAAGGAGTTGTTTAGCCTTTTATGTCCAGAAACAGTCTGAAATAGAAAGAGAAGCACTTAGATTAGTGATCAACTATAAGCCTTTGAATGATGCAGTTTTATGGATTAGATACCCTATACCTAACAAGACAGATTTACTTAAGAGACTTTATGACTCGACAATTATGTCCAAGTTTGATATGAAGTCAGGATTTTGGCAAATTCAGATAGCTGAAGAAGATAGATATAAGACAATTTTCACAGTTCTATTTGGACAATATGAATGGAATGTCATGCCTTTTGGCTTGAAAAATGCCCCATCAGAATTTCAGAATATCATGAATGAAATCTTTAACCCGTATACAACCTTCATTATTGTTTATATTGATTATGTTTTAGGATTCTCTAATACCATAAAATAACATTGGAAACATCTCTCTACATTCTAAGAATAGCCAAGCAAAATGGTTTAGCAGTTTCTGCCCCTAAGGCGGTACTTTTCCAGATAGAAAATAGGTTTTTAGGGCACAATATTGAAAATGACACTATTATACCAATCCAGAGAAATTTAGATTTTGCAAAAAAAAAAAATCCAGATAAGATTAAAGACAAGAACCAACTACAAAGATTTTTAGGTTGTCTTAATTATATAACTGATTTTTATCAGAATTTTCAGCTTACTTGCAAACCTCTATTTGATAGACATAAGAAAAATCCACCAACATGGTCAGATGAACATACTAGGGTAGTTAAGACAATCAAACAAAGTATAAAGCGACTTCCATGCCTTACTATCTGTCCTCCATCTTCTCCTAAGATAGTTCAAACGGATGCTTTAAAATTAGGGTATGGAGGAATTCTTAAACAAGTAATTAATGACAAAGAATATTTAGTTAGATATGTTTCAGGAGCATGGAATGATACTTAAAAGAAATATTCTACGGTTAAGAAAAATTTGACAATACAAAAATTCTAAGATGATTTAGTCAATTAAAAGTTTATTTTAAAAGTAGACTGTTAATCAACAAAATTTATTCTACAAAATAATGTTTAAAATTTGGCATCAAAACAAAATTTTGCCAGATGGCAAGCTTTTTTTTTTTCCTTCTATTTTTAAATTTGAGATTAAGCATATAAATGGTAGTCAAAATTTTTTACCAGATTTTCTAACAAGAGAATTTTTGTAGGGAAAAAATGAGCAAGTCTCTGAGATCCACTCCTTCAAGGTGGGCAAGAAGTACAAGTCAAGACATAGGCGAGGACAAGGATAAAAAGCATGTTGTATCCAGCTCTCAACAAGACCAGAAATTAGATTTACCAGAAAATGACAATAGACAATCATTCAACTCAAAAACAAAATACTCAATGGAAGTCAAGAGAGAGCCAGACAACAGAATGATACCATTAAGAATAATAATAGGTCTATAACCTTTGAGTCCCTTAGCTTTAGTAAATAGGTTTAGTCCCATGAAAGCTAAAGCTCTCACTCAAACTTTCAAGATAGTTACTTCTGGACCTAACTCTAATCAGATTGTTCCAAAGACCAATTTTCCTCAGATCAATAATCAACCAAATTACCCTTATGTAGACAAGCCCTTCTTCGAAAGGATTTTCGCCTTAGAATTTGCAATGATTCAAGACATGTATTTCAAGCAGCCTAAAAAACTAGCTGATCATTTTATTTCAAACAATCATTTTAGGCTATTTGAAGACCATTTGAAAATGCAGCAGTTTTATGAATTCATCTTAGTTGACACAGAGTCAATTGGAATTGAAGAAATTCCAGACAAGAGAGATCCATCAAAGTTAGCTTTCTATAAAGTCAAGATACAGAGATTGTTGACACCAGAACAATGGGGAACCCCACACATGAGAAAGAGATTCTCTCAGCCCTATTTCTCTCAAGACTTCTCATATTGGGATTATACGGATCCATGGTTCAAGACATTTTATAGGTAAAATCAGACCCATTCCTTATCATGGTTTCTTTACTTTGAGAAGAATTTCAAGCTTCAGGATATTCCATATTGGTTTCATGAATGGTGGGACAAGTTTGGACCAACTGCTAATTTCCTTCATCCTCCTGTCAAAGAAGGATATGAGTATTGGTTGCAACTTTTTCAGGTACCTGATGACCAGAATCATTTTCCAGAACTGTTTGTATTTTATAAATATTTTAATCTCACATGGATTTTGATGTTAGATTACCAGATTCAGGATCGACAAATTAGCAATGTCACAATTCCATATTTTGGGGGACAACATAAAATTAAGTGGTGGAATGGGATGTCCCAGACAAGAACAGACAAAACTACGGTTTCTGAGCGGCTTTCCCAGAACCCACAACATTGTAAGATAAAAGACAATGAACAACAATATATTTTGACAAAATCTCAACTCGAGGCAAAACTTGCAGCAGCAAAAAATGAAGAAGAAATGACCCAAATCATGAGAGAATATCTACCAGCACTTTTAAGTAAGGACAATAGTTCGGTTCATTCGAACAAAGACCATGAAGGGAGTAACTACCAAGACGATGACCTATTTGGTTGTGACTTGGCAGAATATCAAAAGGTTTAGTCAAATATGTCATCTGGTGACAAATTGTAGTAGATATGACAATTAAGCAATAATGAGGTAATATTACATGTAAGACAAAATATATATGGCAACTTAATAAGACAAGTAATGGAGAAAAAGTGAACATGTGAAGGAATTAATATCATGTGAAGGAAGAAAAAGAATAAGCAAAACATGTGAAGGAATCTTTCTACTTTCCACCTACCAAAGAAGTCGTGTCCAAGACAACTGAAGATTAACAAGGAATCAAGTCATAATTCATCCACCTGCCCAAAGACATGTCCACCCAGCAAAAATCATTTCATTTTCAAATGTGATGTGTCCCTATAAAGAAGATCCAGAGCAATATCATGCATGCTCCTTATGCTAGATCAACAGAAGCGTGGCAATCAATTTTCATGCAATCCCATCATGATTACAATAATCAAAAGCAGAACAAGGGGTCGGAGTTTGACATCGACTGAGTACATCATTAATGAAGACAACAAGATCAATTATATTTTCCTTTTCACTTTATAAACAGTCCAGTATAAACACTTTGAACATAAATAAAAAAAACCAAGTACGTTTAGACAATTTCCTCTTCTCTTATCACTTCTACTTAGTTTTACACTCCATTTCAATCATAACTCCACAGTTCTAGTTTTCATAATATTTTCTAGAGACCATCAAGAATTCAGTTTCAAGCATCACTTCCAGTCGTCATCATGATTTTTCGGAGCCATTTTCAGATTTGGTTTCAATCATCACTTCCAGCACCATTTCTAGTTTCGGCTTCCAGCGAGGATTTCAGTTCCATCTCCCAAAATAATCTGGGATGTTATCATCTAGCACCATTTCAATTTCATCGACACCTTAACCAAATCCAACCAATTCTCCATTAAGGAATTGATATAACCCTATTTTAACTCTATTTTATGTTTGCTTTAATTTTTTATTATTACCATCATATATCTAATATTATTTCATTATTATATTTGTTTTATATTTTAATTTTTATTGTATCTATTGTTTCTACTTTTTATCTCTTCTAAACCCATTTATTTATTATTATTATTATTATTATTATTTTAATAATAATAATAATAATATTATTATTATTATTATTTTAATAATAATAATAATATTATTATTATTATTATAATTTTAATATTATTATTATTATTATTATTTATCAATAAAATATCTATCATAAGACTCCACTCGTCCGGATAAGAACAGACCGATGTAAAGAAATCAAACCACAAATATTGGCCACGTTGTATCAGTGACCCACCAAAAGGACCCGCACAAACATCGTTTCTTTTTCCTAATTTGATTTTGATACTAAGTCACACACAAGTCATCCGAGGAGTGAAGGTGAGGATAACGATGAAGCTCCTACTTTGGTCACTGGTGTTACTTTATTTAGCCTTCGTCGGTGCAGATGACATATCTGCAAGTTCCAGCATCATATTCACAACTCTCGGCAGAACTGATTACTTTTTCGACATATATACCCTCCCTGTATCCACCTCTACCTCCGCCTCCGCTTCCCACGAGATTCGAATCACCGATTCCAACGCCGTTAACTTTAACGGTCACTTCCCTTCTCAGTCACCCTCCTCTCTGCTCCGCACTTCTGATCAATCCCAAACGCCTTCCCTCGAACTCGTCTACGTCACCGAGAGAAACGGGTCGTCAAACATATACTACGACGCTCTTTATTTCGCATCACCCGATACAGACGATGGTCTCCAGCCTCTACTCCGTCTTCAACAACCCCTGCTCGAGAACGAGGACAGTTTCGTCATTTCGATGAAAGATAAGCCCAGCTTGACGGGCGATTATTTAGTCTACGTGTCAACTCTTCAGGATCCGGGTAAGCCCAGGACTAGTTGGGCTGCAGTCTACTCGACTCATTTGCCAACCGGGTCGACCCGGAGACTCACACCTCCTGACGTCGCCGATTTTAGCCCTGCTGTTTCTCCAATCGGTGTTTACACCGCAGTCGCTTCTTATGGAATCGATGGCTGGCAAGGTGAGGTCGAGGATCTAACGACTGATATCTACGTGTTCTTGACTCAAGATGGATCTCATAGAGTAAAAATCGTTGAACATGGAGGCTGGCCTTGTTGGGTCGATGATTCTACTCTATTCTTCCATAGAAGAAGCGAAGATGGTTGGATGAGTGTTTACAAAGCCACTCTACCAGAAGGACAAGGACTCGTGTTCTCTAACGATTCAGTTACTGTTGAACGCGTTACACCACCTGGTCTCCACGCTTTCACTCCAGCTACTTCACCAGGTAACAAAAACTTCATAGCAGTTGCCACCAGACGACTCGATTCCGATTTCCGCCACATAGAGCTATTTGACCTTGTCAACAAAAGATTTACCGAGTTGACTCGTTTAGTTTCTCCCTACACTCACCACTTCAACCCGTTTATCTCGCCCGATTCGGTCCGCGTCGGATACCACAAGTGCAGAGGCGGTGAAAATTACAAAAACACCCATCTGTTACTCGAAAATGTGCAGAGTCCGTTATCCCATTTAACTCTTTTCAGAATCGACGGTTCTTTCCCTTCTTTCTCTCCAGACGGTGAACAAATCGCTTACGTGGATTTCCCGGGTGTGTATGTGGTGAACCGGGATGGTACGAACCGGAGACTGGTTTACACCGAAACGGCTTTCGCCACGGCGTGGAACCCGGTTCGTGAAGGTATTGTGTACACCAGCACGGGTCCCACTTTCGCTAGTGAAAGTACTGCCGTTGATGTAATCTCCATCGACATTAACGGCAACAGCGTCAAAAAGCTGACCACCAACGGAGAGAACAACGCTTTCCCTTCGGTTTCACCCGATGGGAAATGGATCGTCTTTCGGTCGGGTCGGACGGGTCATAAGAATTTGTACATAATGGACGCGACAGAGGGAGAGGAAGGTGGGCTTTATAGATTGACTGAAGGTGATTGGTCTGATACAATGTGTAACTGGTCTCCTGATGGAGAATGGATCGCATTCGCATCGGATCGGCATGATCCGGGTTCAGGGAGTTTCGAATTGTATTTGATCCATCCGAATGGTACCGGGTTAAAGAAGCTGTTACAGAGCGGGTCGTTGGGGAGGGTAAACCACCCGTCGTTTAGTCCTGATGGGAAGAGTCTAGTGTTCACTACAGATTATGGTGGGATATCAGCTGAGCCTATATCAAACTCACATCATTATCAACCTTACGGTGAAATATACACTATGAAATTGGATGGTTCTGATTTGAGGAGATTGACACATAACTCTTATGAAGATGGTACCCCAGCTTGGAGTCCCAAGTTTATATCCCCGGTTAATGTCAAATGGCCAAAGAATGCGGAATGTGCATTTGAAGACTGTCACTGGCTCAATGGAATGCCTCCTTCCCAACAGCACCGCATTACTACTACAGTTCACCATATGCAATTCACTGTCACTAAGCCATGCTGCGCTGCTGCTTGAGATGAATAATCCTGTCTTTGGTTCTGTTGTATTGGATATATTATACTTGGTAGTAGTAATACTAAACTTGTTTTTACTCATTTTTATTTGAGGCTAATTATAATACTAAACTTGTTTTAATTAAGAAAGCAACTGGGGAAATTTTCTTTGACCAGAAAGTGGGCTGAAATAAGAGAAATTTATCATACAGAAAAACCTAGTACATACGAGAGAAACTTGAATTTGCAATGCTGGAAAAACTGCTAGGGGAAAAAAATATACAACAGGCTCAATTCTACTGAAATCAGGGTCTTGGAAGAGTTAGACGCAACCACGAACATAGGCCGCAAGAGATGATCCTTCTCAAGTCTATCCAATAAAATCAGTCTTGAAAGTTAGAAACTTGAATCCACTGAAGGCAGGCGGCGGAAAGTGATCCCTCCAAGTCTGTCTATATCTCTATCTATCTCTAACCAGTTAACTCAGAGTCATCTTGGAAGTATGAATTCTCCTCCCGAGTTCTCATCCAATGGAATATTGGAAAATTAAAGCATGCAAAAGCAGTCTAGAAGCTGATGTTCTGGAAGAACTCTTCTGGTATTGATGGGGGGCAGTATTTCTTAGCCACAAACTTGTACTGAGATATAATAGATATAGCACATGTTTGTTAGAACCACGCTACTTGGGTAAATACAATACCTAAAATCTGATTGCAGTTGAAAATATTACCTTGTGTTGACTGTACTTCTCTCTTATTGCAGGCAATGTAGAATTATTATTGTTACTACAGCATAAACGATGTAGGTCTTTGACACAGTTGACCAAGTCACCAGGCTGGTAAAGTGTGTAATGCTGCAATGTTGAATTCTGCACCAATACACATTGGGATTATTACTAACCTCTGTGAAAAAGTGTCATACTTAATCACAATAACAAGTAAAAATAAGAAAATGACGGAGACAAACCCTACCCAAGGTCTTTTTGATGGAAGAAACATGTATTTTGCCAAGAAAATTGCAGAAGCAGCTATAAGTGATGGAGCATATCCAAGCATACTGTATTCAAGAAGTGATAACTCTGCAATATAGTTTGCTAAGCATTCAAACTGCATTGATTGAACCTGATCAAGGCCACATAAAAATCAGCACAAAGAATAGAATAGATTTAGACGTATTCGATTAACATACAGAGGATTCAAGTTTAGCAAATACCTCAGTGATCCCTTGAGCAGCCCGCACAAATCGCCTACATTTATTTGGATAGAATTAGTACAGCACATCAAGCCAGAGCAGATAAATTACATAATAGAGCGAATTCTATTAAATGATATTGTTATACCGTAAGAAACATTTAGCTGTAGGTGCTGTCATTTCAAACTTCAGATAGTTCAAAACTGCAGATTCCATTTCCAGAACCTGAAACCATTAAGAATGTCATTGTGTCAACAAGGTGAGGAAGGTCACCAAAACCAAATTAAAGAAGAAGGTTTGCGCTTATACCTCCTCCTTAAAGTACGTGTTGTCAGTTATGTAACAGAACTCTTCCACCTGAGGCGCACAAATCTCTTCATATTTTCTGCAGTAAAGTCATGGTATCCATATAATGTTAAAACCACAGAAGTGCATGTCAAATGACTTAGACTTAGATGCTTTCTAAAGGAAAAGTAATAACCAATAGTCAATGATTCAGTCTTCTTACGATGCAATCATCATGCAGGCAACACCAAGCAATTGTAGTCGTTGCCTATTCATAGCATTCCCTGAAAGATAGCGGTCTATATAGTTCACTGTCAAATACAATGTATCAGGAACAAGCCTGTACTCTTCAGCCACCTGCAGCATTTCAAACATCAGTTTTCACAAACTAAACACCAACATATGCCCGTGACAATGTATAACATGTAAGTACAGAGACTTAAACTACCTCCACAAGCCAATCAATCAGAATTGCACGCATGCTTGGGTTAATATCTTTCTGAATCTTCTCCATAAAATCTGTTGAAGGCCTTTTCTTTGTCTGAAATCCACAAAATGGGCACTTAGTGAAAAACTGATAAATGACTCCTTCTTGTATGGGACAGTTACCAATAACACAATTCATTATGTCCAAGTCTACAGCAAAGTAAATGGTACCTCAGATGCACGCAAGTGCTTGTAGATATCACAAGCATAGGTAGCACACAGCTGCGGATTCATGTAATCATCATCAACAATTACAATTTTATCATCCATTTCCATGTCGGTGAGTATATCTCTCCTGCAAATGTTCCCTGCAACCGAAAATGAACAAGTTCAGTCTAAACTAAAATAAACAGAGCAAGTCTTCACTGCCAACACATATTACAACTCTCACAAATATCACCTGTTGTTTCAGAATCATCCGAGATATGAAGATTCCTAAACGTACTCCTGTTGATAGAATCAATAGCAGGAATATCATTATTGTCAATATACTCAACGTCAGGGCTCTTGAAAGAATCACAAGCAGACATTGACTCATCCATAGAGACTGAATTCCCATCAGATTTACTTGGGGAAACATCCATCCCACAAATCTGAGAGAGTACTGCAGGTATAGTAGGAACATTTTCATCACATGTTGAAACTTTAGGAGGAATAGCCACTTCTGTTTTTACATCCACTGAAACAGGCAGAGTGTTTCCCGAAAGTTGTGTGCTGGTAGATGAAGCCGCCTTCTTCGTCTTGGCAAATTTCGTCGTGCATGGTACCTTCAACCATCACAGTCAACAAATACCATTTCAAAACAAGCTCATTGTTCAATTCACTCTCACAATGTAAAGAAACCTGTGACGATTCTCTACTAATTTGACCTAAACCCCAATTTTGATTGTAAAATAAAGTAGATTAAAAATAATACGCGAATAATCCTAATTATATATATAATTCATCTTTCTCAGGCAAACATTGGACAAGAAAAGAAAAGGCAAACTAGGAAATGTAAAACCTACCAAGTTAGAGGAGGATTTTGACGACAGACTCCTCTGGTTAGTAATGTTGGTGAGTGGAGCTCGCTTCTTGGCCACTGCAGAGAACTTGCTTGCGTTCTCCGAAGAGGAAGCGTGTCTTTTCGCTAAAGAAGACGTTGTAGAAGAGGAAAACGAAGGACGCCGATTCTGTGTAGCCATTCTCTTCAAAACCCAATTCGGGAGGTTTGGTTCTTGAATCTTGAACAAGAAAGCAAGAAAGTGAGAGAGAGAGAGAGACAGACAGAGAGAAAAGAAGAGATTTTCTTTTGTTTTTTGAAATGTTGAAGTTCCTTTTCAGGTTCCTGCGTTTTATTGTTACAACATTTGAATTGTTGTAGTATTTTTGGTATTTAATAAATAATTTAATTACATTTGAGGCGGGGAAGAAGTTATGTTTGAATTCTTGCTCGATCCTGACCGTTGATCTTACTCGATAAACGTTAGGGAGCGTCGGTGGGGTCCATGGTACTTCTCTATGTGTTTCCATGGGTGATTTAGGTTTTCGGAACCTCCAATCGAAATGTTCCACGTAGGAGTGAGTTGAAAATTTTGAGAGGGCTGTTACTGGTTAAAGCTTCACGGTCTGTCAGTGTAGCTTTGGTAGTTTGAATTCGAATTTCAAACGGTCATTGAATTTGTCTTTTCTATTTTGTGTGAGGTCTTGCCCCTCCATGTATAACTCCTATGTACTCACCTAAACATTCAATCATTCGTTGCCTAACTACAAAATGTTTTAAATTTTTTTAATTTAATTTACATACGAAAAACAATATTATAAAATTAGAACACATGCCTCTTTTCGTATAGACTAGTATGCATTGAAATCAATGCATTTTTTACAGTTAAATTGTAAAGGAAACTAGAAAGAAAAATATGGGTAAAACAAAAAGCAAAATAATAAAAACTAAATTTTAAAAAAGTTTTATATTTTGTCCCTATTTTAAATTAAAACACTATCTTATACAGAGTGAATCTATGGTGATTTTTTTGGAGGATTTTATTAAAAATAATAAAGAGAATCTCATTCATTATTATAGATAATGTGAAGAAAATGGTAAAAGTTAATAAATTGGCTTTAAAAAATATAAATACATTTAAATTTTATTATTTAATTCCGCCGGTGATAAATTGGTTTGTGACACTCATTGTCGGTCTCAAGGCCGGATAAAGGAGGAGAGTTGCGATAGGCGTGTGACAAGCAGCGTCAAACTTTGTCACATCTTATGACATGAACCAAAATATAAATTTCGTTGGGTCGTTCCCTACACAGCTACGCGCTACACTTCCTAAACCCGGATGTAGTGATAAATGGGTAAAGGTTGCTAGGTCGTCGCCCGAAAGCAACATGTCATGTCGGTGCCCAGATGTAGTGTCAAATAAGCAAGAGTTTCCTCATTTGGGACGGATGAGGGTAAAGAGACTAGTCTAAAAGGGAAGGATTCGTTTTGCATTGTGGAATATTAGCACTTTGATAGGTAAATTGATGGAATTAGGAGAAGTCATGGCACAGAGAAATGTGGATATTATGTGTATTTTGGAAAGTAAATGGGTTGGTGAGAGAGCGAGGGTGATAGCACCATGAGGTTATAAACTTTGGTTTTCGGGAGAGGAGAAGAATAGAAACGATGTTGGAATTATCATTGCGCAAAGGTCGACGAATGATGTAGTAGAAGTGCGGAGGACAAATGACTGGATTATGAGTGTAAAGTTGATGATTGGAGATGAGATTGTAAATGTTATTAGTGTGTATGTAGCTCAAAAAGTTTGGATGTTGTCGTTAAACAAAATTTTTGGGAGGATATGGAGGAGGTGATCCAGAGAATACTGGGTAATAAGAAGTTGTTTATCGATGGGGATTTGAATGGCATGTGGGTTCGACTCCGACTGGGTATGAGAAGGTATATGGAGGTTTCGGGTTCGGAGATAAAAATGAGACGGGCAAGGATATCCTGAATTTTGCATCAGATGTAAAGGACGAGGAAAAAGATATATATAAGATTAGTCGTATGAGAGAGCAAAAAACAAGAGATGTTGGTATGGTTAGATGCATTAAGAGTGATGACCAAAGAGTTCTAGTCAGAGACGATGACATAAAGGAAAGATGGAGAACATAATTTGATAAGTTTTTTAATGAGAATTCTACTCACGAGCTTGAGGATCTTTATATTTAGGAAGGAGAGGTGAACCGGGACTTTATACGTAGAATCCAAAGGAATGAAGTTAAGGAGGCACTCAAGAAAATGAAATTAAAGAAAGCAGTAGGACAAGATGATATAGTTATTGAGGCATGGAAGTGTTAAGGAGAAGTAGGAGTAGAATGATTGACTCAACTTTTTAACGGGATTATCAAGGAAGATAAGATGCCCACAGAATGGAGAAAGAATACTCTAGTACCTCTGTATAGGGGTGGGCGCGGTCCGGGTTGGTCCGATTTGGAGTAAAATCGAACCAAAAATTGAATGGCTCGGTTTTGCCATGTTAAGAACCGGACCGACCCAAATAGAGACTAAAACCATTTGATTTGGTTCTTGTCGAGTCGGTCCGGGTCGGTTTGATTTTATTCGATTTTGACTTTTTTTATATGATATTTTGTAATTTATTTTCAAATAATAACATTTTAATAAATTCTAACTAAATTAAAATACATGTATAAAATCAAATAATCATTCAAATCTAATTTAATGGTAAACAAATAACTAAAAATAATATTTTTTAAGAAAAAAATATAACAATAAAATAATCTGGAAAAAAATCCCTATAAAAAGTTTACACTGCAAAAACAATTACATATCCACGAAACTTAAAAAATAATAATAATTCGTGAAGCAGCTACCATGTGCCTTGTCAATACTATAAGTCCCAAGAAACTAAATAGAACTACACAAAAGTTGATTGTTTGAGCAAATGTGTCTTACTCCGAACCATATCCATTCACTACCATCACAAAATAAAATGCAAAAAATTTATAAAACTTAAAATATTTTTTCTTTTCTATGCAGTTGTATGTTTGTTTGAAACTAAATTAGGGTTAGGTTTTGTAATGTTTAGTATTCTTTTAATCTTTTAAAATTAAAATCGGTTTTTAGATCGGGTCGGTTTTTGAAGAATGAAGCCGAACCGAAACCAAATGACTCGATTTTTTTTAATTAAAACCAGGCCGACCCAAATAGACCCAAAAACCGACTAATTTGGTTCGGGTCGGTCCAGTTCGGTTAAAAACCGAAAACCATGCCCACCCCTACCTTTGTACAAGAATAAAGGTGATGTGCAAAATTGTTCAAACTATCATGGTATTAAGCTTATGAGTCATACTGTGAAGTTATGGGAGATTATTATTGACCAAAGGTTGAGAAAGCTGATAAAGATTTCGGATAATTAGTTTGGTTTTATACCAGGGAGTTTGACTACAGATGCAATCCATCTCCTTCAAAAATTGATTGAGAGGTACAAAGAGAGAAAGAAGGATTTACACGTGGTTTTTATAGATTTGGAGAAGTCGTATGATAGGGTACCACGAGAAGTATTGTGGTGGGTGTTAACAAAGAAGGAATTTCTAAAAAATATATAAAGCTCATCAAGGATATGTACGAGGGAGTAAGTACAAATGTGAGGTGCAGTGTAGGAGTGACAGAGGACTTTCCTATCATTATTGGGATACATCAAGGATCCGCTTTAAATCCGTTTCTTTTTGCCATAGTTATGGATGAGTTGACTCGGAATATACAAGATGAGGTGCCATGATGTATGTTGTTTGTAGATGATATTGTCCTAATAGATGAAACTTGAGTGGGAGGAGACATGGTGGAAAAGACTAGAAGAAAAGGGTTTTAGAATCAGTAAAAGAAAAGTAGAGTATATAAAATGCAGTTTTAGTAATAGTAGGGATGAAGATCAGGGTTGTGTGGCATTTGAGGATCAAGAAATTCAAGTTGGGAATTATTTTAGGTATTTGGGCTCTACTATTCAAAAAGACGGAGAATTGGATGGAGACGTCGAACATTGCATTAAAGCTGGATGGTTGAAGTGGAAGAGTACGAGTGGAGTTTTATGTGGGTGAGATATACCTATAAAACTAAAAGGTAAGTTTTATTGGACAGTTGTTTGACCAGCATTGTTATATGGTACGGAGTGTTAGACTGCGAAAGGAAGTCACATTCTAAAAATAGGAGTAACAGAAATGAGAATGTTAAGATGGATGTGGACACACTAGGATGGATAGAATAAGAAATGAGGTGATACGAAAAAAGGTGGAGGTCGCGCCTATTGAGGAAAAAATGAGAAAGAATCGATTGCGATGGTTTGGGCATATACAGAGGAGACCTATTGATGCACCTGTCAGAAAAAAATTGGGAGAGAGAGATAAAACTGTTGTGCAGAAGTGAGGGAGACCGAAAAACACGTGGATGGAGGTGATTAAGAGTGATATGGGTGTATTGAGTGTGGACAGGGAAATGGTTTCGGATAGAAAAGAACGGTGAGAAAGAATTCATGTGGATGACCGAACGTGATTCTATATTTTTGGTTCATGTTAGCCAACCCCAAGTTACTTGAGATTAAGGCTTAGTTATTGTTGTTTGTTGTTGTTATTATTTAAATTAAATCAATAAATATTTTAGACATTATTATTAAGAACCAATTTAAAAAATAAAAATTTCGCACCAGATGTTACATTAGCGATTGAGTTAGTTGTTAGCTTTAAGCTAATGATTGAAGTAACTGTTTGAGATGAGTGTTTTTATAGGAACAATAATATGTTGAAGTAGTTGTTAGATATCAAATGAAATAAAAAGGTAATATATTTTTTTATAATTTTTAATTTATAATATAGTTTATTTTATTTTTTAGTGCTGATATTCATTTATTAGACGATTTTAATCTTTGATAATGTATTAATTAGTTAATTAAATATATAAAAACAATATTTATTAAAAAAATTTAAAAAAATGAAAAATTCTAATCACATCTAATAAATTAAAATAATATTAAAATTACTATTATTAAAAAAATTTAAAATATAGTTAAAGTGTATAAAAAAATATAGTCTAGTTAAATTTTTTATTAGGATATTTTTGTAATAACCAAAATTGGATTAAGGTAGAAAGGAAGTTATTTGATTAGCAATTTGTGGATAGCTGCTTTAAGTAGCTGGTAGAAAATCGCTAATGAAATATCTAATCACTTATTAGAAAGCTGTTTCCAAACACCTAAAATTTCAAATCGCTAATATAAAATTTAATTGCCAATTTAAAATTTAGCTACCAAACATACTTTAAGTTGATATTAGTAGAAAATATTGTTAGACCCTCCGGACTGCTCCCTAATTCCCACATTAGTATGATATTGTTCGCTTTGGGCCAAGGTCGAGCTCGCACCGATTTATTCTTGGATTCCACCACCCAAAAGACCTCATACTAATGGAGTTCTCTGGACTTTATATATAAGTCATTATTTTCTTATATTACCAATGTGGTATTGGGTTCAACACCTCAACAATCCTCCCCTTGAAACCAAAGTTCACATCGCCTCCCCTCGAGTTCGTCCACCGAACCTTTAAACCTAGGATCACACATCACGTATCCCCCCTCGAGATAATTCACCGGCCTCTCCTTAAGATAATCTATCAATTCGTCAAACCATCTTGCACCGCCATTACTACCCAACGAAATCCACCGCCTGACCACCGGAAAGACTTTCGACATAAGACACACCATGGTTCTAATCACGGGCTTCATCTTTGAACCAGACTCTAATACCACTTGTTGAACCCTCCGGGGTCTTTCTCGAACTCCTACATTATTATGATATTGTCCACTTTGAGTCAGGGTCGAGCCCGCATGGATTTGTTTATGGGTTCCACCACCCAAAAGGCCTCATACTAATGGAGTTCTCCGGACTTTATACATAAGTCATTATCTTCTTGTATTATCGACGTAGTATTGGGTTTCACAACCCCAACAAAGATTTAGGTGGTCTCGATCTACCATATCATTGGGAGGTCCAACCAATCTTACATGTCAATTGAAATTTCGAGAAAAGAAGTTTGGAGCAAAAATAGAATTTTCCTTCTAAATTGATTTAAAGGAAAAGACTTGTATGCCTCTAATTTACCATATTATCCATAAATCCAACCAAGCATACACGTCAATCAAATTTGGCATTACCTGAATGTTTAATACTTTCAAATGGATGTACATGATTTTATAGGCTTAAAGATGGCCAGTAGTTCAGGATCCAGTAAGTATTTTCCGATTTCAATAAATGATGATGAAAAATTTAATATGAAAATGTTGTATTCGTGGAATATAAAATCTTCATAACCATCAATTTTATTTGGATAATCCAAAAAAACCACCATAGGTTTGGGGTTTTCCCCAAAAAACCATACCAGTTTCATTTTTTTTCCATTTTACCACTATCAAGATGAAAAATAACAAATTTTTTAAAAATAAATTTTGGACTTTGGTGGAGCTCCAAGAGACGGATCCGATGGTGGTGATCCGTCGACAATTAGTAGTTGGACAAAGGAGAAATTATAGAAAAATCAAATTTCAATAATTCTTAACTTCATCAAATCTCCTTCATTCAATCACCAATCGTCGAGAGACCACCACTATTAGACTCATCTCTTGGAGCTTTACTAAAGTCCAAAAAAAAATCAATAAAAAACTTTAATGCTTTTGACCTGACAGTGGTAAAATAGAGAAAAATAAAACTGATGTGGTTTTTTGGGAAAAATCTCAAATTTGCAGTGGGTTTTTGTGATTAACCCAATTTTATTTATTACTACTATATAGATTTTCATTTTTTAATTCAATAATTAAATAATAATAAATTGATTCGATAGTACAATTAATTTAAATAGTACTCAATGTCATACTTTTTATAAAATTTTCATAATTATTAAAATATATAATTATGAAAAAATATATATACATATTTCATTTTGAATAGTAATATGGAGACGGTTATAAACTCCATCTAAGTCTGGATGGAATATAAATGAAATAGGTTTAATCAATTTTTTTATCCTAGTATATTTTGATGTATAATAGAAGTAAACTATCATTTAGGCATATATTCACATTTATTAATATTTTTTAATGTATTAAGGTGTTTTAATTTGGAATCGAAATTAAAAAAAAAAAGAAGAAGTAAAGATTGATAACCAACTCTTTGTGCCATTTTTTTTTACCTATTCTTATATGTCAAAAATTAATTGGGTAAAAAAATAATAGGGTTAATCCCAAAAAAACCCATGTACCTTTGACAAAATACCAAAAAATCACGTCAGTTTTATTTTTCACCAAAACACCACTTTACTGTCCAGAGTTGTTAAATTTACTGTTCCTTTCAATTAGTAATCATTTGAATCCACACATAGATAAAGGTAGTTAAGTCCTTCCACTGTTCATAGTTATTTTTAAAAGGAAAATAAATAAAGCACAACAAGCCTCGTATGCAAAACAACTCTTCTTATTTTCCATGGATGAATAATTGAAATAAACAACAAAACAACAAAAGAATCCACTTCTTCCTCATCTAAATCATTCTAAATGATTCAAAAATTAAAACACTATAATCATCACCATGTCACAGATCACAGATCTGCTCAAATCAAAATCCATATTCATAAATCATATACAAAATTTACTTCAAACTCAATACCAGATTCCAAAACCAAAACTAACAAAATTTACAGTCTCTTCTTCTACTATAAAAAAAAAAAACAATAAAAAAAATAATAAGCAAGTAACAACAATGAGCAGTACAATTCAAATCTGCAAATCAACAAATTACCATCTTTAAATTCAAAATAAAACAACACAACCAAATTCCCAACCCATTTGAATAAAACCCACAAAGATCCAATCTTCAATTCACCGATCAAACCAAAACCTGAAATCTCAAATCCCCCACCAAATCAAGAAAGTAACAACAAAACGCAAACAAATCCAGATCTGCAAAGAAGAGACTTGTACCAAAAACCTTCCAAAAATTCAAAATTTGACTCGAGAGAAGTATGATCAATGCGATAGTTAGAAAAGAAGAGAGAATGAGTGTGGCTTTTTGTTTTAGATTCGTCGATGGCGGTAGATGCATCATTTGCAGTGGAGGAGAAGATTTAGGTAGGAAGAGGAGAAGAGTATCGTCGTCGGATGTTGAAGAGTGAGGAGCGGAGCGACAAGGATGAACGGTTGGTGGGGTGGATTTTGGATGAATGAGAGAGGCACTGTGTTGTCTGGTTCTTTTGTTATTATTAATTTTTTAATTTAAAAAAATATGAATAGTAAAAGGACATAAATGCCCCTGTTGTCTAGACATCTGACTGAGTACTAACTGAAAGGAATAGAAAATTTAACAGCTCTTCACGGTAAAGTGGCTTTCTGGAGAAAAATGAAACTGACGTGGGTTTTTGGTGATTTTATCAAAGATATGTGGGTTTTTTGGGATTAACCCATAATAATACATCAATTATTATAAATTTTATTTCCAACTATTTGTTGTCAGGTAAGAATAGACAATAATAAAGGGTAAGCTGTCTAGCCTACTTAATGAAAAAATGGAATTAAAATTTCGATTTGCTCGGAATGGGTTCGGAAAAAATGTAAGAGGTGAAACCGTTCAAATGGACTAATTTTATCAAAAGGCTTTTGGAAATATTTTTATTAAAGTTTTTAGTGACTTTGAATGAAAAATGTCATAAAAGTTATTTTTTATTATTATTATTATTTTACAAAAATATAAAATTCAGGGATATTTTTCATAATTTTGCAAAATAATAATAATAAAGAAAAAAATGAAAAGTCAATTTTCAAATTTATAGAACTGTCCTTTCATATGTTCATATCAACTTGGTATCTCTCATTTTTCAACATTTCTATCCAAGAACATACTAAGGAGCTTCAAAAGGGAAGTTTTGAAATTAGAAATAAAGTTTTAAACCACCTAAAAGTTGATTTCCAATTGTAAATACTCTGCTTTTGGTTAAGTTTAAATTTGTAAAGTGCGTAGAGTATTTTACATTTTGGAACTCAGTTTCATGTGATGTAAGACATATTTGAGTTATTGGTATTTGTTCTTAATATTGGTATATGTTCTTTATGTTTTTGAACATGAGTTTTTATGTATTGGAAATTTGATGATGGATGAATAGGTAAGGATTGAATTTGTAATATAAAACTTACATATGAACCTGGTTTCTATAGTGTTTCTTTAGTAATAATAAAATTAACTAATTATGTTATAAAAAAACAAATGAACAAATGAATAAATATCGTTAATAAACAAATGAACAAATGAGAAACAACTTACTTCCTATTGAAAATTGAACAAACAAATATGATTAATATGCTAGGTAAAAACTATAACTTGAGCCATTGATAATTTTCCCACTTATAAAACATCAAGGTGGAAGTCCACTAAAACTAAAATTTATCCACAGTACTCACATTTTCATCATTTAACAACCTCATTAAAAATCTTATCCAAAATGAAAAAAAAAAAATCTAGTGAAAAAATCTAGAAGAACGAAAAAAGAGTACAGTTGAAATCCGAATGTGATACTCCCCTTGATAAGTATACACATACTCAATCATTTTATTTAGAGAGTTTTCAGATTCCGATCTCATGAACTAATTTTTCAAAGTTGACAAAATCTTTTTTAACAAACCGACTAAATTATGCTAGAATCAAATTTGTTTCACAACAATATGCTTGGATTCCTAAAGCTTATGGGTATAGAAAAAATTTGAAGATATAAGCTTTGTTTCCTTCTCTAATTTGAGTCATATATGCAACATTATACTCATAAATAACTGTAAGTTCATCCACAGTTCGATAAATATCACAAAAACTCTTAATATTCTCAATTACATATCTCAACCAAATACATTCCTGATTGGTTTCATTGAATGTAGAAATCTCATTATTTGAAGACGTAGCAAATAAAGCTTACTTTATAGATTTGTATGAGATTATTATGTCATTATACATAAAATATAACTAGTTTAAGAATGTGTCTTATGTGGATTCGAAAGGTATCAAGTATTGGCATACCTATCAAACCTGAAGGATCATCAAATTTCAAATAAAACAGTCCAAAATCAATAATTCTGTGAAGATATCGGAGAATACATTTAATACCATTGTAATGTCTTCAAGTTAGAGTGGAACTGCATCTAGCCAATAAATCACTAAATATAGTAGTAGTGGATATGAAAAAAATTACACTTAAATATAGTATATAGGGGTGGGCATAAAAACCGGCCCCGACTAAACCTGCCTAGCCCAAACCGGTTTCAGCTGGTTTTTCAAGTTCAATTGGTTCGGTCTGGTTTTGGCATGTCTACAACCAATTTTATCGGTTCCGGATTTGTTTTGGGGCCGTGAAAAACCGGCCCGAAACCGAAACCAGTTAAATAAAAAAATAAAAATCCCTAATCTTAGTAAACCCTATTTGCAATTAGTCTATCTTCTTCCATCGTTGTTCCTACTCCTGAGCTCTTATCAATTTTCAAACTCATCGATCTCTACCATCGTATCCTCTCACTTATTGCTCACTGCTCTTATCTACTAATTGATTTCGTCACTATAAGCCGCCATCTTTTGATTTCATTAAAGGTTGTGAATCTGATTTCGTCTTCTCTACTCGTTAGTTCACATATCCAGTCAAATGTTAGTATTTTTATAATTCTTTTTGTTTACTTTTATATTAGTTCATGTAGTAATTCTAGTATTGGGTTTTTACGGTATAAAAGATAAAACTGTCATCTTGCACTAGTTGGGAAGCAGGAAGGAACACTTTTTGCTTATACATATTTGCATAAGGTGAGAAGCAGAGTAATTATTTGTTGATATTGATTTTGTATTTTGAAGCTGATTTTGCCTTTTGAATCTAATTCTTACATTTTTTTTCTGCTAAATCTGTATGATATGTAACTATGTACTGTATTAGTCCGCCTTTTGTTTCAAGTAGAATAATTATTTGTTTCTGCCTTTTGAACCAATGTGTATTGTGTTAGTCTGTGGTGTGTTGATAATTGTCTATTTACCGTTAACATGGTTGCATAAAGAGAAAATTACTTGCTGAGTGTGGAACTATTTTATTATTATTATTATTATTATTATTTTATTATGGTTGAGGGGTTTCTAATGTATAAAAACTGGACAAGGTATTTAGAGATGATAGAAACCAAATATCCTAAAAGATCTCCAAATTTTATACCATATCTTGTCCAAATTTAGCTTCCACCTACTTTGATTATGATGAACCATTATAAATATAATAAAATGTTACATTATCACTTATAGGGAATCTAAATCTAAGAAGAGAAAAAAAAAAACAATAGTGCACAACAATTCCATGTAACATCATTTAATATCTCATTCACTTTTTTAATGATTTTTGTCTTCTTTTTTAACACCCTAGAGTTGACTTGTTATATATATATATATATATATATATATATATATATATATATGCTTTTTAAGTTTGGATATTAGTAGGAAAATCATGTGTGTTTAACAAAGTAAGTCCTCTGCATATCAAATATGAAAACATACTTCTGTTCTGTTCTGTTTTATTTTAGTTCATCAACTCATTAAGTGATATAATATTTTGATTAAAATTTGATGTTCATTTTCTGCAGCATAAATCTGTCAATTATTTGCTTGCACGAGATGAGAAAGAAGTAGGTTAAAAAGAGCATAACTGATTGCCTTTCATTTTTTCCTACATTGAATACCTCCATCAGGTACGTTTTTTAACATTAAATAAATAATTTTTTTAATTTTAAAATATTTTAGATAAATACGTTATACTTGTTAATTTTTTCAAAAAAATTAATATTAAATTATCTTTTAAAATATTTATGTTATGAGTTTATAGATATGGATGCTACAAATGTTCAAGATGTTGATGATGAATATTACAATTCCGATTTTAATGATGTTGAAGTGTCTAACAATAACAATATAACTTGTAGTAAAGATTCTAATGAGTTGGAAAAACCTCTCATAGGTCCAAGTGGGAAAAATAGTGAGGTTAGGGAGGGAAATATTCAAAATGTTGGGATCATTTTGTGTCGTTTAAAGCACCTAATGGGAGAAAGAGAGCTAGGTGCAAACATTGTGGAGATTATTATGCATGTGACACTAATAACGGGACTAGAAACCTAAATGCACACATAAAGGAAATGTATAAACTGTTGGCTAGTATGGGAACCGAAAAACATCCGAAACAAAAAATCTTAGTGCATACTAGGCAAAGAACTCTTGAATCATATGGAAGCACCTTGTCTACTTACTCATTTAGTAAGGAGGATTATAGGAAAGTTTTAGCGAAGATGATAGTAGTTGATGAGTTACCATTTAAGTTTGTAGAGAACTTAGGATTTTGTAATTTTTGCAATCATATGAAGAAGAATACCATTTCATTAATCACTAAGTCTAAGAGTTATAAGAAAGATCCAATAACTCAACAATCAACTTCAGTTTGAAAGTTAGGAAATATTTAGGCCCAAAATTGGGACATTATATAATAAAACCCAATTTTACAAAAATTATTTCAAAACTATTTCTAATAATCATAATTGACTCTATGCTTTTGAATTTGAACTCTAATTACTGTTTCACCTCTAAAAATGGCTTTCCGATTTATTTCGATATGGAAATCCAAAAATTGAATCTTTAAATAATAAAAAATTGTGTAGCCATACATGTCAATCCTAGGATATATTAGTAAAACATTAATATGATTTGGTGATATTGTACTAACCCCAATTCTAGATCAATAGCTCCTGATTGCTTTGTGGACCCAATAAGACACAACGAAAAATGAACAATATTTATTAAATTTGTAATAGATTTAATGCATTCAAACTCTCATAACCAAATTCAGTTAGATAAAAATTATTAAAATCAATGTCTTGATTAGTGTATAAATCCACAGACAGATTACAAAATCTTGTTAAGCACACATGTATTTGCAATCTGATTAAGCCATAGGTGTATCATAACATCACCCGTTATTTACCTTAGTTTGTTTTAATGAGGCAGTTGAGTTTTAGAAAATAGTGAAAATCAAGAGGATTATTGTGAAAGTAATGATAATGCATTAAATACTAGTGGGGTGAGATTTTATGCATGATGTTGTGTGTCTTTCATCATTTTCTCTTTATGAAAGTTAATGCCCACTCATAAATTATTTTATTACTTCATGACATGTATACATAAGAGATGCCAGACATAAAAAAAAGCTCTCTCTTCTCTGCCTCTTTACATTCTTTGTTTATTTCTCTCTTCATACACATACTTTTTTCTTGTTTAATATTATTAGTTCTCTTGTTAATTAAATCAATTAAAGAAGACCATCATTAACATTATCCAAGTTCTTTCATTATCTTAATCTATTTCATTTACTATTAGTTTCCTTCTTCTTCTTCCCCCTCTATTTTTTTTTATTTTTATAACACGTTATCAGTATGCTCTCTAGTTGCCGCTTTATCGGATCTTTCTAATCAGAAAATGTCTAATAATGATGTTTTTTTCTTTTGAGTTGTCGATCTGGAAAATTTGGAAGTATTCCATTATTCACCTGAGTAGAATAATGATGAATCTGGAAACTTAAAAAAAATTAAAAAATAAATGATGATATTATTCACTCGAGCTGAATATGTATGTTGATTTTTTGAGAAATTGAATCTGGATTCTAAGGACTTAAAAAAAGTGTTCTTATTTTGCAAAAAATGAGTAATCCATTAACAATTAGAAGTTTTTGGTACAAGTTATTTATATTGGTGTAAAGATTGCAAATTTAAATATAAAGCCAAGGAATTATTTGGGACCCAAAAAAAGAAATTGAAACAATTTAGCTGCGTAAGAGCAATGTCAGGGTTATAATACGAACACATTTGAACCCAGATCTTGATAATCAGTATATGATCGTCGAAGATCCTGCTGATCTTTGGCTAGCTTTAAAATCTATAAATTCGTCTATGATAGTATTTGTTCATCTATAACAAAGTCCTCTATCTATAGTGCATTTCAAGTAATAAAAAAGCCACTTTACTGCTTCCAAATGCTCCTTTCCTGGATTTGACATAAACCGACTCACAACTCCCACTGCATGAGCAATGTTTGGTCTAGTATATACCATCGCATACATCAAACTACCAACTGCTGATGCATAAGAAACTCTGCTCATGTAATCTCTATCTTCATCTGTTTTTAATGATAGCTTGTTTAAAAGTTTAGAGTGACTTCCTAAAGATCCAATTGTAGCATCACGAAGATTAAACCTATCAATTATCTTCTGAACATACTTCGTTTGGGACAACTTCAAAGTACCTTCTGACTTGTTTCTAGTAATCCTCATCCTAAGAATCTGCTGTGTAAGACCTAAATCTTTCATCTAAAAAAAAAAATAGATAATTGATACTTTAACTTGTTGATTTCTATCATGTCAGATCCTTCAACTAGCATGTCATCAACATAAAGTAACAAAATTATGTAGGAGTTTGCAAAAAACTTGATATAACAAAATGATCAATCTCACATCTCTTGTAACCATTGTTAGTCACAAAGCCACCAAATTTCAACTACCACTACCTGGGAGCTTGTTTCAAACCATATAAACTTTTCTGCAACTTGCAGACCATGTCTTCTCTACCAGTAATCTGAAATCCCTCTAGCTGCTTTATATAGATATCATCATCAAGATCTCCATGTAAGAATGTAGTCTTTACATCTAATTGCTTTAGATGTAAATCCTCTGTAACTACAAGCGCCAAAACCAATCTGATAGTAGTCATTTTGACTACAGGAGAGAAAATCTCGTTGTAGTCAATACCCTTCTTTTGCGAAAAACCTTTTACTACTAATCTTGCTTTCTATCGCTTGCTTCCATTAGGTTATTCCTTGACTCTATATACCCATTTATTCTCAAGCGCCTTCTTTCCTACTAGTAACTTAGTCAATGACCAAGTCTTGTACTTTTCAAGAGAAGACATCTCTTTTTGCATTGCATCCTTCCACTGCTTAGAATCATCCGTCTGTATCGCATCTGAGTAACATTCTTGTTCACCATGTTCTGTCAAAAGAAAATAAAACTTGGATGGAGAATACCTATCCACTTGCTTTCGCTCTCTGCCAGACCTCCTCAATCTAGTTATAGCTGTAGCCGGATTTATTGGTGTATCTTTGTTTGCACCAATATCATCTTCAGTAATATCTTCCAACACTGCTTCTTCTCTTTTCTTAGTCTGTTTCATCGTAGCCTCTGAATCTGCCATAAACTTGTCTTTGTGTAAGATATCCTCGTGAAAAATAATCTCTACTTCTGAAAACTCTTCCGCTATCATTATCCCAGAAACGATAACCCATGTAATCTGAATCGTAGCCGATAAAGTAACACTTTTTTCAATTTTGAGTCAAGTTTATCTCTATGAGAATCTGTAACTCGCACATATGAAACACAACCAAAAGTTCTCAAGTGTGAAAGATTTACTCTTTTCCTAAGGAAACCTATTTAAGAATCTTGAACTCTAATGGAACTAAAGGTTCACGATTTATGAGATATGCTGTTGTATTAACTGCTTCTGCCCAAAATTTCTTTGGCAACCCTGCATGTAGTCTCATACTTCTCGCCCTTTCATTAAGAATTCGGTTCATATGCTCTACTACACCATTCTGCTGCGGTGTCTCTGGAATGATTTTGATCATTCTTATACCATTTTCTAAATAAATACTCTTTGAACTCACGACTACTGTACTCTCCACCATTGTCAAATTTAAAACATTTGATTTTTAAATCAGTCTAGTTCTCAATCTCAGTTTTCTATCTTTTGAAAATAGAAAATACAGCAGATTTATTTTTCAGAAAATAAACCCATACCTTTCTGTAGCATCATCGATAAAGGTGACATAATAACGAGCTCCTCCAATTGATTCCATGGATGTAGGACCATACACATCTGTATGTATTAGTTCAAGTTTTGTAGCCTTTGGTGTCTTAGAAACCTTTGAGAAAGTCACTCTCGTTTGCTTTCCCAATACACATGGTTTGCAAAAACTGAGAACAACTGTCTTCAACTCTAGAATCTTTCCATTTACTGCTAACTGATTCATTCCCTTCTCGCTCATGTGTCCAAGTCTATGGTGCCAGAAATTTGAAGGACTAAAACCATTGTTAACAGTATTTAAAGAATCTTATTTTTTAATGACAAACAAGGTTCCAACCTTCCATCCTCCTACTAACATCAGATTACTCCTTGAGACCTTCCATTGCCCATTTGCAAAAGCTGTATGATAACCATCTGCATCTAATTGACCTACTAAAATCAAATTTCTCTTGAGTCCAGGAAAAAACCTAAAATCTGTTAATTCCCACCATCCCTTTAGGACTCCTAAAGCTCATATCACTTTTCCCTTCAATGAATAATAGTTCATCATCAGCAAGATGAACCTTTCCAAGTCTTCCCAGAACAAAGGTGTGCAGTAATTCTTTGCACAGAGTTGAATGAAACGACACACCCGAATCTATAATCCCAGATTCTAATGGACATTCTACACAGCAAGCAAGTGCATCAAAATATTTTGTCACTGCGTTCACCAAATCATTCTTTCTTTTGTCTTTCGGGTTTCTACATTGATTTCTAAAGTGACCAGTCTTGTTGGAGTTCCAGCATACAATATCTTTATGCCCTTCCTTACGACTTGTCGAGTCACTTTTCTTTCTCGATTTAGGTCTACCTTTTTGGTTCTGACCTCTCTGAGTCTTTCTTCCTCTGCTTTCAGTATACAACACAGAACCAGATCTCGATGACTCTGCAATATTACGTTTGTGTGTATTTTCACTGAGAATCAAATCTCGAATGCCTTTAAAACTGAGAGTATTTGTTCCTGATGAACTGCTTATTACTATAACTGTTGCTGCCAAACTATCTAGCAAGGATGACAATAAGAGTAGCGCCTGAACTTTATCATCGAATTTAATCTTTACCGAATCTAATCTCGATATAATAGAATTAAATTCGTTCACATAATTTATGACAGACCCTCCTTCTTTCATTCTTGTATTCACCAACTGACGAATCAAATATACCTTATTAGAAGCAAATGGCTTCTCATACATATTTGATAACGCCTCAATCAATCCGTAAGTAGTCTCATCGTTGACAATATTACGTAACATTCCTCGTTAATGTCAATCTGGCCACGCCTAGGACTTGTCAATCCAGAAGTTTCCAGTCTGCGTCTGACATACCTTCTGGCTTCTTCTTCTTAAGAGGTTGATGCAATTTTTTCTGATACAAATAATCTTTGATTTGTATCTTCCAAAATCCGTAATCTATTCCATCAAACTTATCAATCTTAACTTTCCCATCTTCCGGTTGCTTTGAACCAGGCTCTGATACCACTTGCTAGGAAATATTGTAGGTAAGATAGAAAACTCAAATTCTAAAGAGTAAAGAACACACAAATTTTCTATGGTTTGGCCGAAATCGCTTACTCCATGTCGCACTAGTATTAGGGTTTCTACTCTCTTTTCTATGTACATAGAATTTACAATTACAGGGGATCAATTTATATTCTAACTGACCCGACACAATATGAGCTCAATATAAAACGGAAAAGTAAAATAATAAAAGACAGACTCCACACTTAACACTTGGTACATTAATCAATCCACATATATCCCCTTAAATTCTCTACTAAAATTATAGAAATTAAAAATTTACCTTGCATGGGGATGAATTTTGTCAATCAATCTTCCTTATGTATAAACTTTACAAAGGTTATCCTTCAATAACAAAATTTTTTGATCCCTTAATGAGTATATGATAAGTCTAGAATTTACCTATATTCTAGTATATTTTATGTGCTTAAATGCATAGAAATTGAGCTTAAAAGTTGAGATATTAAATAAATTTCTAGTAATTCTAAACTATTTTATTGAGACATGGACTTGGATGAAAAGATTTGGAAAAGAAGGTAAAACAAGCAAAAATCAGGACAAAGAAGAACCAAATAGATATTCATCCAAAGTCAATATTTTGGCGAAATATTGCAAGATAAGAGTATGTCGCCTATCAATCTCGCCTGAATTTTTAAAGAAGATGACGACATGAAGTGGCGAGTCAAATGGGTATTGCCTTAAAGAAAAGCTGAAGCAAGCGACATTGAAAAATCTCGCCTACAAAGAGTTGCCATTACATGCAAAATTATCAGGGAACGAAAGAAGACATTGCCTAAAGAAAATAGGCATCAGGCGACATACTAGAGCGGAAAGATGAAACTCGCCTATAAAAGATTTTTAACTAAAGGAAAATAAGGAAGCTTCTCGCCTAAGGTTTCTATAAGGCAATATCAAGTACACGAGAAGAGATCATTTTCGCTTGGCTAATTGATGATCAAGTAGGCGAGAATCAAGTCATTTCACCTACATCAACTACCAAGAGGCGTTCATATCTGATGAATATTGTGAGATATCGTTTGTGTTCAGGCGAACGAACATGTGACATAGAAGGAGAAATTTGTTACTTCGCCAATTTGTGTTTCTTTATTAGTTTTATTTCAAAATTTCCACTGAGCAAAACTCTATAAATAGCAGCCCAGTTGGAGTAATTAGTGTAACACCCGAACCCCCACCCCGACGGAAGAGGGAACGCAGAATCCGGATGCTACGGTGCGGAGACAAATAATATACATACAAATACATAAATAAACAGATATACCGATAGCAGACTTACAAAGCGGAAATCAAATCTGAAAGACAGTTTTTATAATTCCAAAATCATTTAATTCAAAATAAATCCAACATAATTCGAGAATAAACTCTTAATGTTCAAAAGTACTTATTCTGAAACATAACCAAAAACATAATGTAGCGGGTACAAAAGTTTGATATAAGTTCAACTAAATAAAAACATAAATGAAAATAGAGACCGGAAGGTATGCCGAATGATGCGTGAATGTTGACTTGCAAATGATATACTGCTATCTCACCTGGCTGTCTGAACTTAGCAATTTCCATTCCCAAAAGGGTTCAAATATACAAAACAAAAATGAAAACAACGAAGGGTCAGACTATCGATGTCTGGTTAGTAAGCCAATGCCCAATAAACACACACAGATGCGTCTTATTAAACAGATAGCATGTTCCACACATATGCATGTTAGTTAACAACCAAAAGGTACAAAAAGAAGCAAACAAGTAGATTATCAAATCAAGTTATCCCAAATATAATCCCCTTTAAGTGATCTAGGATAAGTGATTACAGATTATTACATTTACCGTCTGAAAAAGGCTTTACAGTTGTCAAATTATTTTCAGAAGAGAGACCGAAATCGAATAGTAGTTCGGTAAGTAGTCTGACATGTAATTCGGTTAGAGAGCACTACCAGACTTACCGAATTGTAATTCGGTGAATAGTCCGGTAGGTAACTCGGTCAGAGAATAATCATGCAAATCTAAGGAAAGTTTAACTAACAGTTCGGTTTCTATTCCGTTATGGAGCTCGGTCTGAGAGTTTGAAGTCTCCCAGACACACCGAATTGTAATTCGGTACCTAGTTCGGTGAAGAGTTTAGTCAGAGAGGTTGAAAAGTCTTCTGAGACTCATACTGAACTACAGTTCAGTAACTAATTTGGTTAGGAGTTCGGTCAGAGAGTGACTCTAATGATCATAAGGCTGACCTAATTGTATTTTGGTAACCAGCTCGGTAAGGAGTTCGGCCAGAGACCATCCTACATCTAGTTTTTAAGTGACAATCTGGTACCTAGTCCGGTATACAGTCCGGTTACGAATATTGGGCACATTTTTAGCCTAGTTCAGATTATGTCGCTCGCTATACCAGTTCTAACTATCAAATAGGTCTAGTCCTAACACCTACAGCCAGTTAGGAGTCACAATTCATACTGCCCAAAGTTAGAACCCAAAAGACAATAGCGAGCATCAAACAGAATCAAACCAAACATGGCAAACATACATAATCAGAAGCATAAACAATTCCTTATCATAGGGTATCAGATTACCCAATTATTTAGTGTGATTAACTTACCAGGCCTGTCCTTAGTTTAATAACAAAATTGGGAACAGAAAACAGACAGATAGAGTTAAACCCTCAGAGTGGATCAAAGATCCCAGAATGATGTCGTCGCATCCAGAATGAGCCAAACTCCAGAATGATGCCGTCGCATCTAGATAGTGGTTGGCAATCAAGGCCTTATACGCTTTCGCGCATCGATGTATACATCTAGTTTTCCCTAACATCATGCTGGTCTTATCGTATTAACCTTAGGACAGGACTTAACAGATTACAAACTTCTAATTTCAGATAAACAGACAGATACGGACATCAATTTACATGTCCACAATTAAGCAGCAGATTCAACAGAGTATATTCAGATAGTATACATATATAATGGCAGCAATTTTTACCCAACAGTTCATATCAAATGTAGCAGATTATGCTATTCAATTCAGATTTTGGCTTATATCAATTTAACCAATTTGCAAATATTCAAACAGATAGTAACAGACAATTGTGAGGGCATAAACACGGCTACTAACCTTATTCGCTAATCCAATCAACCGAATATACTCCGGTCAGCGATCCCCAACTTGGTCTACACCAAATATAGAATAAATTCATAAATCCCCAATTCACAAAAGTTAGGGTTTATGCTAAAGAACAATTCAAAACAATTAAAATCCAATTAAGACCCATCTACGAAATCACATCAAGGGTTTTAAGACCCAAACCATTATAAGCAAAAACCCCAAATCAATTTGTTGAAATCATAGTTCAAACCATTAAACCCTAATATGACAAAATCCCCAAATCATATAGAAATCAATTTAAAGCCAAGAGTAGAGAAAGAGTCATTACCTAGGATAAAAAAAATCAAGATGAATGTAGTAACCAAAGTGAAATCCACACAAGAAGCTTAAAAATTCGTGATGGGTGTTTGTTTGGTTGAGAGGATTTGAAAATACGTGAAAATAATCTCTCTAGGTTTTTGTGCAAATGAATTAGAAACCTCACTTTTCAATTTATATGGTTGGCAAATATTCATACCAACTCATATGTTTAAAAATTAATTTAAAAGCAACCCCATTTTAGAAATAATTGCAAAATTGACTCAAATATCAAATTGTTTTCAAAACTAACCCAAAAGTCAACTTAGTCAAATAATTTGGTCAAACCGGAGAAGTCAACATTTTTCAAAAATGTCCATTTTACCCTTGAACGATAAATGGACCAAAAATTAAATAAAATTTCAAAATACGCAGACAAATATCCCTAGATTTCGGACGTGACAATTAGGACCTTTTTGTCATTTTATTAATCAGAGCTGAAATTCTAGAATCTCCTATTCATTATTAAGAGTTAATTTCATTGAAGTTTCTGCAAGAAGCTTTGTACTCTGTTTTCTGTGATCATTGAGATTTAGCTTGAAGATAACGAAGTGAAGACTGTGACAGCGTCCAACTTCTATCTTCTTTTGTAAGATTTAGATCTAATAACATATCGATGATGATTTTGTGGAAAATAGAATAAGCTAAAGTTGATGTGTTAGCTAATAGCTCTGTGTGTTTGTTGTGATCTGTTGTTGATTGTGATCCTAATTGTGAAATTCTGTTGCGAATTATAGTCAGATTTGCTGAGTTTTCATGTGTTTATTGAATTACAAGAACGAGAGTTAAGTAATTTTGTTATTCTGTTGCTCAATTTAGATCAGAGATGGCAATTGAGTTTCAGATCTAAGAATAGAGGATCATTGTACTAGAGATAGACAATAGATCTAATTTTCTACAGATTACGCTTATTAGTTACATGAGTTGTAGTATAGAGATATATGCAATTGTGTGACTCAGATCTGTTAGATTGAATCGAGAGATCTTTTAGCAGATCATTGATGATGATCTAGATTGTGAATCTGAATTTTAGAGTTGAATTGACAGATTAGAGGACAATTAACAATAGGAGGTAGCAATTCAATGTGTATTATTTGAGATCTTTGAAATATTGAGTATGAATCTTACTTGATTGATAGATGTCCGAAGTGTCTAAAAACTTAAATCAGATTCTATGAACTTTTCAATTATGTTACTAATGAATTCTTTTGACAATTCGAATTAAATCTTGATATCATTCTTTCTTTCCAACAAACAATCCCTGTGGAGACAATATCTTTAAAACTACAACAGACGTTGATAGGAATACTGGTTTCTTTGTGTCATTTTATATGTCAGTAAAATTCCTCATCAGTATCCATCAGAATTATCAACAATTCTATGCATCATTGTGGATTCAGAATGGCCAAGTCTATCATTATATTGTTGAAAATTCTTTAGATCCAACACCTTTACATTCACAATTGCGTAGGTTTCAATTGGGGATATATTCATATAATATAAACCAAGTGATAAAGTATGAAGTTTTCCCAGAATAACTTTTTATTAACAAAATCAGGAACATTATATATAAATACTTAATATTTTTTTCATTCCTAATCTCAATATTGTATCCATAATTTTTTATATCTTTGAAATTCGGCAAGTTTCTTTTCGAATGACTTGTATATAAGGCATTTTAGATACATATTTTTGTTCATCTTTCTAGCAATATAATTATTTTTCCATATCCCTCAATCATATCAATTGGAGTGAATATCGTATTTTTTCGAACCTTATATGAAGATATATTTAGTAATTTTTTATTATCTCCAAGGATAGAGTAGATGGTTGCACATCACGAATATTCCCATGATTCTCCATATTTTCTATATATAAACAAAAAATATTTATTAGAAAATATTTCCATTGATGTTTCTAAATTTTACATAAGATTTACATTTATAAAACTTAGTCCAAATAACATTTACATAAACTCAATCATCGTTAGATAAATATGTTTACATTATTTTCATTCTCATCCATTTCTAAAAACTTTTCAATTTCAACATCAGTGCCATAAAAAAATCTAATGTATAGAAATTTGCAATTTTTCCCTGAGAATTCATTCTTCTAAGAGTCAAATTAGTAACATTGGTTTTAACAACTTTCCCTTTACTTTTCTAGGAGACCTTATAAAATCCACAAAATATTTTGGTGTTCAACACTAAAGAATAAAATGATCTGTACTCCAAAATCTACAATATACATTTCGAGATCACTATTATTGTTTCTAGAATTTTATTCGCATCTAGAATTCATCTTTAATCCAAACGTTCCTCGAAGAATTATAGGGACCATATCTATTATAACCTTGTCCACAATTATAGCCTCATCCACAACCTTGATTATCACTATCATAATCATTTCCACAATTGCTACCACGTCCATAACAATACTCGCGATCTATACCGAAATTATTATAATTTCCATGACCCTTATATGAATTTACATTGATCTGTGTTCGGCGTAAGCGGTGGAGTAAACGTTTAGCGATTTCAACAACGTTTCAAAAAGCGTTTTCAAATATTAGGTGTTCGGCAACAACAATAAAGGTTAGCGGTTAATACGATAAATAACGTTTTTCAAAACGCTATTTAAAATAGCGTTGGATGAAAATGCTGACATGTATTTCCATTTATATCCTTTACTATTTTCCTTTACTATTTTAATGAAAACTACATTTATTTATATTCTTCCTACTTTAATGATACTATATTTAAATATTTAAATGATATTAATGATTATATTTAAAATATTTGTTATAATTGGAATATTTTTATATTTGTTATATTTAATTTATATTATATCAATAAAAATAATAAAAATAAATAAATATATGTAATTTTTAAAATAAATAATGTTAAATTGAATTAGTATAGTAGATATAATTTTAAAATAAAATAATATCCTTTATAGTCTTTTTACATCTAACCGCTATTTAAAATCGCTACCGCTATTGCCGAATAGTCATTTGAACCGCTATTACAATCCTAAACAAACCGCTATCTTACACAGCTAACTGCTATCACTATTTTAACCGCTTTTTGAACCGCTAATTTCAACCGCTAACGCTGAACATAGTATGAATTTCCATAACCATACTCGCGATCTATACCGGATTGGGATTTCACTAAAGTAGATAGAAAAATGACAACCACAAATAAAGCAGCAGTAACTTAAACAAAACGGTTTCACAAAGTAGCAAGAAGGGGCCGCATGGAGTGACGCGATTTAAAGAAAGCCACCAATGGCTTAGCTTTAGGCATAGCAATACCACTTCCTTGACTCATATCAACTTCCTCATCACCAATCCTCTCCCACTCAAAGCATTGAATCAACGCAGCTAAAGCCAACACCATCACTCTATTAGCCAATCCCGCACCCGGACAAGCTCTTCGGCCCAACCCAAACGGCACGTAACCCTCATCACTCCCACCTTTGATTTGAAACCTTTCAGGCTTGAAACTGGTAGGATCATCCCAAACCGCAGGATCCCTATGAATAGCCCACGCATTCACCAATAACATAGTCTTTCTCGGCACATAGTACCCTCCAATTGTAGTGTCCTCGGACGATTCATGCGGGGCTAAAAGAGGCGTAATTGGATACAATCTTAACGTCTCTTTTACAATGCTCTGTATATAATCCAAGTTGGGCAGATCAGACTCGTCGACAAAACGGTTACTTCCAACAGTGTCATCAATCTCGGCTTTCGCCTTGCTCAACACGTCAGGATTGTTAACTAGAAGTGACATGGCCCACTCAATTGTCCCTGCTGTCGTGTCTGTCCCGGCAGATAACAGAGCCAATATCATGCCTTTGATGATATCATCGGTATAGTACTCAGGTTCAGAGTCTTGCCAACGAAGCATAGCTTCCACTATTGTCTTACTCTCACCATCCATACTCCTTTTCTCTCTCACTTCATCTACCAAACGTTGCAAAAACGAATCGGACTTTTTCTGCACAATTTTCAATCTCTTTTCAAACGTGAAGTATGTTACCCATCGTAAAGCTGGAATAAAATCCCCTGGATTCGAAGCTCCACTGAGTTCAAATATCTCCGTAATGATATCACGAAACCGTTGACTCTCCTCCGAGTCGTTTCTTTTCCCTGCAGCGATTCTCATCACCACATTGAACGACATCTCCGACAGCTTGGGTCTCAACTCGATTTCCTGCCCTGAAATTTGATTAAGACTTTTGAGTATAAACCCGACCTCATCTCGAATTACATTCATAAACGAGTTGAGGCGTTTAGTGGAGAAGATCTCAATTGCTCCGACGCGACGGAGATTGCGCCAGTCTTCGCCGTAAGGGAGAGCGCCGATTGTGGTGTGATTGTAGTTGAGGTACTTGCCGATTAGAAGAGTGGGTCTGTTTGCGAAGACGACGTCGTGTTTGGTGAAGACTTGTTGGATGGCGGATGGGGAGGATAAGACGACGACGTTTTTGGTGCCGAAGGAGAGGCGTAGGATTGGGCCGTATTTGTTTGAGAGGGTTTGGAGGAGTGTGTGGATTGGGGTGGGTGATTTTAAGAGGAGGTGGAAATGGCCGATTATGGGAAGTGAAGGTGGGCTTGGTGGGAGATTGTGGTTTTTGGAGAGTGGTTGTTTGTGAAGGAAATGATTGGAAATCAAGACAAGGAAGAGAAAGGATGTCGCGGAAACGGTTAATAACCATGGAATCTCCATTGGTATTGTCCGGTTGAGTGAGTTGGGTTTAAATAGAAGAGGTTGAGTGGCGCACAAGACTATTTGTATTTGGTCTGAGTGTGACTTCATTGAATATTGAATTTGTTTGTTTTTCTTTTTGGCGCCTGGGAGGAATACTTTTCTCGCTGAATACTTTTTAGGTTTGGAGGATAAACTCTTATTTGGGAACATCACATGCGCCTATGTTGATTTGAGACAGATCTAAAAGTTTATAATTTGTATTGATTGGAGACCAGATGTACTCACACAGTTATTTCTGCAGATTCCATTAATATATCATGTTTATTTATATTTGCCTGAAAAAATTGTCACACTAGGTGATTTTGGAGGTTTATTTATTTGTCTGCTCATTTCAAACTAACATATGTAATGTGAAGTTATAACTTTGATATAAATTGGCGGACTTCTTGTATTTTATTTAATTCATGTACAATTTAAATTTATACTGTAATTCGTTAATATGTGACAAGCCATATTATTTCGATATATTATTTGGTAATTACCGGAGATAACAATTTTAGTTATATAGTATGTCATAAAAATTCCAATCTAAATTTTTTTACTGTTTCTAAGTTTCCACACAATTCTATATATTAATATTTTATTTTTTTTTATTTTTTACTTGATCAATACCAATTCCGCTACGAAGAATCCGATTATTCTAACACTATTTCATATTAATTATTTATATATATATATATATATATATATTTATTTATATTTGAACGAATGGTTTTTAATTGATGTTTGGTTTATATTTAATTTTTTTTTAATTTTAACTTGGAATAATATATTTTAAAATTAAAATAATGTATATTTTATGTTATATTACAACTTACAATTATTTAAATCATTAAATCACCCACGTGAATCATTTAGTTATAAAAAATAACTCAACCATTGATATCTTAACAATAGTTAAAATTCATATAAAATAAAACCAAAATATGAGAAGGAAATTAAAAATAAAAGTATTAAACAATAAATAAAAATATGAATAATTTTGTCTTTTTCTTTCAAAACTTTCGAATTAAATTAATATAGGCTGCAAAAAATTTATTTTAAATTTATAAATTTGTAATGGTTTGAAATTTTAAAATACAATTTAAATTGATTAATATATTTCCTGTTGAGATGCATTGAATCATAAGGAATCTTAAACTATTTTGATTCACTAGGAATCCTTTTTGGAAGGAATTCTTATTTTGGTTTTGGATCATTTTCCTATTTGCTAGCTTTCCTAATTTAAGAGAATTTGTTTTTCCTAATTATTATGGTTTGTTTGTCCTTATTGGAAAGAAACTATTCGAAAAGTGAGATTTGTTATCACTATAAATAGAGGTGTCTCATAAAGAAGAAATCATCCAGTTCTAAAGAGAATTACACATTGTGAGTGTGGGAAACAAATTCGTGAGTTAGGGGTTTTAGTTTGGGTGCTTTGGGTTGTGAGATTTGAGTGTAACCTTTTGTGGTTATTTTGTGTGATATCTTGTCATCCATTTGATCATTATAGTGGATTGTTATTCTTTTCCTCCGTGGAGTAGACACATCGCCGAACCACGTTAAATCTCCTGTATCTCTTTCTACTTTCCATTACTTTGTTGTTTTGTTTCTACTCTAGTTGGTGATATTCTGTCTCCTTTATTCCTAACAAACTGGTATCAGAGCATAAGTTGGGATTAGTCATGACATCAACATCATCAACAAATTTCGATATTGAGAAGTTCGATTGAAACATGAGTTTCGCTATGTGAAAAGTCAAGATGAAAGCAATTCTAACACATCATGGATTGCAGAAGGCGCTTTCGGAGAAAGAAGAATTTTTCAAATCGTGGGATGAAGAGAAGATGGTGGAGATAGATGAGCGAGCATTATCCATGATCTAATTGTGTCTGTCCAATGAGGTTCTGAGAGAGGTCATCGATCAGAATACAGTAAAAGAATTATGGGATAGACTGGAGGCTCTATATATCACAAAGAATCTCACTACAAAATTGATCGCCAAGCATCGTTTATACACCCTATCGCTGGCAGAAGGTATGTCGATCAAGTCCCATATCGATGAATTCTCTTATGTTGTAATGGATCTATCTAACATGGACATCAAGTATGAAGATGAAGATCAAGCCCTCATGTTACTTCATTCTCTACCTCATTCTTTCTCAAACTTTAGAGAGACGTTGATCTATAGTAATACTTCTCTAAAGTTGGAAGACGTCAAATCGGCGCTTTATTCGAAGTAGTTATTTGATAATCAGATGTCCAAAAACCATGCAGATAATCCTGCTAAAGGTTAAGTGGTTAGAGGAAGACCCGAATCTAGAGAATCTGGTAAAAATTGCTCTAGATCAAAATCAAAGTCCAAGTATGTGGTTTGCAATTATTGTAAGAAGAAAGGGCACACTAAAAAGGATTGTTGGACTCTTCAGAAAAAGAACAAAGAAAATAGTCAACAATCAGATAAACCTCCAGAAGTCAGTGTTGTGCAAGATAAGGAAGAAGATTGTGATGTCTACACAGTCATTGATGATAATACTAGATCTGATCAAGGGTGGATTCTTGATTCTGTGTGCTTATTCCATATCTGCCGGCATAGAGAATGGTTCACTTCTTTCGAGGAATCTGAAAGAGGTGTTGTGTTAATGAGCAACGACTAACCTTGTAAAGTTACTAGTATTGGCTCTGTGAAGATTAGGATGCATGACGACGTAATTCAAACATTAGTAGACGTTCAATATGTTCCTCATATTAAGAAAAACCTTATCTCATTATCTACTTTAGATGATACTAGCTGTAGATTTACTGGTGAAGGTGGAGTTCTGAAGGTTAGTAAAGGTGTGCTTGTAGTTATGAAGACGAAGAAATTTGGTAGGCTCTATTATCCGATGGGGTCTACTGTTATGGGTTCTGCCTCTGTTTCTTCTACATCAAGTGAAACAGATACTACAAAGTTATGGCATATGAGACTTGGACATATGAGTCAGAAAGGCATGACAATGTTGAGTACGAGGGGTATTTTGGGTGATCAAAATATATTCAATTTGGAGTTTTATGAGCATTGTGTCTTCGAAAAAAACAAACGAGTCAGCTTCAGCACTGGAATACACAAAACTAAAGGTACGTTGGATTATATTCACTCTGCTATTTGGGGACCATCACATGTTGCATCAAAAGGTGGTTCTAGTTACATGATGACATTGATTGATGATTTTTCAAGAAAAGTCTGGGTCTATTTTTTGAAAAATAAGTCTAAAGCTTTTGAGACCTTCAGAGAATGGAATGCATTGGTTGAAAAGCAGACTGGAAAGACAGTAAAGCGCTTGAGAACTGATAATGGGTTGGAGTTCTATAGTGGGGAATTTAATTCATTCTGCAAGAAAGAGGGCATAGTAAGATATCTCACAATTAGTGGGACACCCCAACAGAATGGTGTAGCCGAACATATAAATAGAACCCTTTTGGAAAAGGTTCGTTGTTTGCTGAGTAATTCTGGATTGATGCAAGATTTTTGGGCAGAGGCTGCTGGAACAGTTTGTTACTTGGTGAATCGTTCTTCATCCGTGTCAATCAAGTGTAAGACTCCTAAAAAGGTATGGTCTGGTAAACCTGCTAATTATTCTGAATTGTGGATATTTGGATGTCCTGTCTATATTCATTTGAACAATGAAAAGTTAGAACCTAGGTCAAAGAAAGGCATATTTTTGGGCTATCCGAATGGTGTGAAAGGATACAGAGTTTGACTTACTGATCCAAAGAAATCAAAATCCATAATTAGTAGAAAATTGCATCTTTGATGAGAATACCATGCTTCATTCAAATAAGGAAAGTGTTAGTTCTGACACTAAGGTGGAGAGTTCTAAGAAAGAGAACAAAAAGATGTAAGGTATTAGGGTGGAGACTCTATCCGAAAATCATGAATACCCAAATGAGATAGAGTCTGAAACCATTGCCAGAGCAAGGCCCATAAGAGAGAGACAAATGCCTTTGAGATTTGATGATTATGTTACCATAGCAGCTTGTGTCGCTACACAAGAAATCCAAGGATCCGATGACCCAGTCACATATAGTGAAGCCGTCTCGAGTGATGATTCTGGTATGTGGTTAGTGGCTATGCAAGAAGAGGTAGAGTCTCTTCACAAAAATAAAACTTGGGAACTACTAAAGCCTTCTATAAGAAAGAAGATCGTTGGATGTAGATGAGCCTACAAGAAGAAGAAAGGCATACCTGGGGTCGAGAAAGCAAGATACAAGGCACGCTTGGTTGCAAAGGGCTATAGTCAGGTGTAAGGTATTGATTTCAATAATGTTTTTTACTTGTTGTTAAACTTAGCTCTATTCGTGTTTTTCTTGATTTAGTTGCTATTCATGATCTCGAGTTAGAGCAACTAGATGTGAAGACTGCGTTTTTACACGGTGAACTTGAAGAAACCATATATATATCTCAACCAGAAGGTTTTGAAGTTGAAGGAAAAGAAGACCATGTTTGTCTACTTAAGAAGTGATTATATGGCTTAAAGCATTCACCTTGACAATGGTACAAGAAGTTCCACTCATTTATGATGGTGCATAGTTTCATAAAGAGTCATTTTGATAGTTGTGTTTACTTCAAAAAGTTATCTGATGATTCATATATTTATCTACTTTTATATGTCGATGACATGTTAATTGCTGCCAAGAATAAGTCTAAGATCAACAATTTGAAGAATCAGTTAAATGGTGAGTTTAAGATGAAAGATTTAGGAGGAGCAAAGAAAATTTTGGTAATGGAGATTAAGCGAGATAGAGCTGCCGGTAAACTTTACTTAACTTAAAGAAGCTTCATAGAGAAAGTTGTTGAGCATTTTGGGAAAGACGCAAAACCAGTAAGTACTCCATTAGCTTCTCATTTTAAGTTTTCAGCTGAGTTATCACCAAAATCTCATGATGACATAGAATATATGTCACAAGTTCCCTACTCTAATGTTGTTGGTAGTATCATGTATGCAATGGTGTGTACTCGTCCCGATATCGCATATGCTCTTATTTTAGTTAGCTGTTATATGGATAATCCTAGAAAACAACATTGGCAAGCTGTGAAGTGGATATTAAGATATTTGAAGGGTACTACTCATGTTTGCTTGAAGTTTGGTAAAGACAAAGGGAATGTTGTTAGTTATATTGATTCTAACTACGCCCGTGATCTTGACAAAAGAAGATCAATTACTAGATATGTTTTTACTCTTGGAGGTTGTGCAATTAGTTGGAAGGCTACCTTACAAGCAACTATTGCATTGTCAACAACAGAGGCCGAATATATGGCCATGGTTGAGGCTGTAAAGAAAGCAATTTGGTTGAAAGGTTTGGTTGGAGAATTCAGTGAAAATTTGAAGGTGACGGCATTCCATTGTGACAGTCAGAGTGCGATTGATCTAGCAAAGGATCAGATGTTCCATGAACGCAATAAGCACAAAAACGTCAAGTACCATTTTGTTCGAGATGTGATTTCTGAAGGTAATATTACGATTCGGAAAATTAGTATTGAAAACAATCCTGCTGATATAATGACTAAGTCCTTATCTACAATCAAGTTTTGTTCAAGTATTGTTTGAGCTTGATTGGAATTTGCGATCGTTAAGATTCTCTTATGGGATACAAGGAAGATGAAGACAATTCAAAGTTTGTTTTATGGGTCAAGATGAAGATATAATTTATAGTGATCAAAGAAAGAAGATTCAAAAAAGTTGAGGTGATTCAAGTCAAGGTGGAGATTTGTTGAGATGTCTTGAATCATAAGGAATCCTAAACTACTTGATTCACTAGGAATCCTTTTTGGAAGGAATTCCTATTTTGGTTTTGGATCTATTTCCTATTTGCTAGCTTTCCTAATTTAAGAGAATTTGTTTTTCCTAATTATTATGGTTTGTTTGTCCTTATTGGAAAGAAACTATTCGAAAAGTGAGATTTGTTATCACTATAAATAGAGGTGTCTCATAAAGAAGAAATCATCCATTTCTAAAGAGAATTACACATTCGTGAGTTAGGGGTTTTAGTTCGGGTGCTTTGGGTTGTGAGATTTGAGTGTAGTCTTTTGTGGCTATTTTGTGTGATATCATAAAGAAGAAATCATCCATTTCTAAAGAGAATTACACATTCGTGAGTTAGGGGTTTTAGTTCGGGTGCTTTGGGTTGTGAGATTTGAGTGTAGTCTTTTGTGGCTATTTTGTGTGATATCTTGTCATCCCTTTGATCATTATAGTGGATTGTCATACTCTTCCTCCATGGAGTAGGCACATTGTCGAACCACGTTAAATCTTTTGTTTCTCTTTCTACTTTCCACTACTTTGTTATTCTATTTCTACTCTAGTTGGTGCTATCCTGTCCCCTCTATTCCTAACATTCCCTTTACATCTTTGCGGGTTCCGAGAAATGTTTTTTTTTTTCACATGGTTTTAAAAATGCGTCCAGCCTGGGCAGTCAAACCTAGTTAGTCTGGAATCGAAAAGTAATCAGATCCGATTCAATTTAAAAATAAAAAATTTTTCAAAAACCGCCTTGAACCAATTTGAACTGGGTTGAACCAAGTTAAACTGGTGAACTAACCAACCAATTCACCCTAGTTTTCAATTTTTGAGATTCTTAACTCCACTTTTATTGTTGGAGTAAGGTACTAGTACTTACAAGACCCGCCCATCTTCTGCTCTTCTTGCCGAGCCTATGCCTTTAGAGAAGGCTTAATTTAGGTTGCCTCTCTTGGTATCAAGGTTGATTTTGTGGAGATGGATGCTCAAACTGTTTGTAATAGGGTTAATTCATGTCAGTCCTATTTAGATAGTATTCAACTAATTATTTCAGATATTTAGATTTTGTTGTTAGAGGCAGGAATTTGCATGATCAACCATATTCCTCGTGAGGAAATAAGGTAGCTCATGCCCCTGCCTTGAAAACCGTCTGTTTTAAAAGAGAATTCACATGGTGGAATGTTAGCGTAGAAACTATTTTTTAATTAATGAAATTTCAGTTATAACAATAAACTCCACTTTATTTTTATTTTAGGTTTTTAGCTTCGCCAACTAATACACTTTCATGATTGTATTTATTTATAGTAACTTCTCATGGATTCAGTAGATCTTGTAACTTCTTTGATAACATTTTTCTTTATAATATAATATATTTGTTAAAATGTATCAACCATTGTTGTGTCCTCTATTTAATTGTTATTGAGGACATGTTTGGCAATTAGCTGTTAACGCTTAGCGGTTGACATAATCAATAGCGCTTAGCGGTTGACGGATTATATTAGTGGTTTGACCGATTATTAGTTGTTTGCGGATTAATAATACTGTGTTTGGTAATTAGTTGTTTAATAATAGTATTAGTAGCATATTCAATTATAAAATGACGTAAAAGAACATATTAAAAGAATTATTTTATTTTTTATTTTTCATAAGATATATTTTAGATTATTAACTTCAAATAGATAATACAATGTGTAAATATTTTAATATATATTAATAATACTAATAAGTGATAATTTTAATAATATTTGCTATTTTATATCAATTATTAATTAAACACTATACAAAAGAAAATAATATTCTTACTACAACACAAAAAAAATATTATAAAATTTTTAATTATAAAATATTATAATAAAAAATAATACTGAAATTATTAAATATTATTATAATAGATTTTAATTAGTTTTTAACATATAATTAATATAATTCTAATTAAAAGTATGATAATTTCGTGTTTTTAACAAATTTCTAATTTTAAAACCTCTCCAACACTCCTATGTGTTTTAAAAACTAACATTTTGAACCAAATCAAGCGACTAAATTACTATTAGTCAAACTACTTTAAAAACAAAAATAAAAATTAGAGGTTTGATTACGGTCAAACGTCTCCAACTTCTGAAAATATTAACCTTTAACTGAAAATACTATTTAACAAATTTTTGATCTATGTTTTTTTGGAATTTCCATAAAATTATTTTTATTGAGACAAATTAAATTTATCTTTTAATTATATTATTTTTTATTTTTTTATATTATTAATCTGTTAATATTATTAATATTATTTTTTAATTTTTAATTAATTAATTTTTTTTAATTTTTAACTGTATAAAATTTTTAAATTTAAATAGAATTGAAATCGTTTATTTAAATAAATTTTAATTTATTTTTAAAAATAAATTTATTAATTTTTCAAACCCTACTCTCACAAATTTTATATATGCCCTCTTTAGAATTTATGATTGATAAAATAGGTTAGAGTTGGACTAGGTGCAATTATTTAGCAAATAAATAATTATATCGTTGATTGCATGCGTATGCAATGCAAGGGAGTCAAAGCTGTGCCGTGTCTTTCACGAATCCTTAAGCCTTGGCCTCCAAGATCTTCCTTGATTCAATCATTGATTACTACCATACATTACATAAAATTCTTCATGCCTTTTAATAAATTAGTCTATTTTGTTATTCTGTTTTAAACTAAACTAAAAGTAATCGAATAATCACATGAGGTTACGCTTATGGCTTAGGTTCATTAGTAGAATTTTCAATATCGGTAAGGTCCTCACTAACATTAAGAGTCACGTTAAACATGAATTTTTAGTACTAACTTGTTACTAAAGGTGTAAGAAATATTTGATAAAATGAGATGAGTCATACCTTCTCTTTGTGTGCCTATGTAAGAGCATCTCTAATGGGCTGTCAATTTTCTGATTTGTACGGCCACATTAAATTTTTAGGTGTGGAGAAATTTTTATTCATAATGATAACGTGGATAATAAATGTAAAGGTTACGTGGTACAGACATTGTCAACTGAAACTTCTATTTGCAAAGGTCTTCCTCCACGGCCAACTCAGTATTCTTTAATATTAATTATATTTTATCCAATCAAATTAAAACATCTAAGCCGTTTTTATCTAAGGAAAAATAACCATTACCGCACCAATTAAAAACTCTTCTGTCCTCCTTAAATTTAGGTGTTATATAGTGTTCACACATTCTTAATTGCGGTGCCATGTATACTCCAATCCACATTAGCATTGAAAATGCTCTAAAGTTCAAGAATAATTTGTTTGCTTATCTGGCATGGCAAAATAAGTCGTTTACTTTTGTTCTATGATTTTATCCTTTGTTTATTATTTGATTGTTTATTTATCTATCTTATTTATTCTCCCACATGTTATTAAGTATGGATATGTTCCAGAATCGCTACTCACACATATTTTTCATATCAGGTCCCACTATTTGGGAAGTTTCATCTAAATTTTTTTAATAAATTGAAATTTTGATGGAAAGTTACGAATAAGTTGAATTTCGATGTTTCGAAAATATTTGAAATATTAATTTTTAAGTGATTTGAAATGTTGAATTTATAATAAAATAATAATGATAAATTAGTTTCTCTAATAGTGTCGACATTTAAACATTTAATGGATTTATACTAGGCTTCCCGAAAAGAAGAAAGAAAAGTTACAAAAACCAAAGCTACTAATTTAACTCCTGTAGAAGGTAATTGACTAGGTGCAAAATATGCACTATTGATTGTTAATTTCTCTCATGATTGTTAGAATAAATTGATTTCGATATTGAATTGCTTTATTTAGTATTTTTATGCAATTTGTAGGTTAATTACAATTTGTAGATTTATGGGTGCTACAAAGATATTTACCAAGTCAAAGTCCACTAAAGGAATCAATTTCTCTTATCTTATATTTATTTTAAATTTTGTGTTTTAAGGTTCAAGTTAGATTTTATATGAAGGATTTGATCTATCATGATTTTTCTAGTTTTAAGTATAAATAAGAGTTTTCAAGACGATGTAGAAGGGAGCTCAAATGTTATTGGTAAGCTCTTAGTTTTATTTGATTTCCCTATCTTATCAGTTTGTACATAGTTTTTAGATTAAGATTTTAGTTGTGCTCATAGAATGTTAAGCTATGCCCCTGGGCAGTTAGTATGGTCATAGTCAACTAAATCATTTTAATTTAGTAGAGTATTCTTTCTAGTTCTACATGTTGTGAGAATTGTTCTTTATTGTTTATGCCTTTAGTATTTATAGATTATCTATGTTTCTTGGTTTTCGGTTAAATATATTAATTTATTTGGTTGATTAATCCGGTATGTTAATTAATTAAATAGGTTAATATCACGCTAGTCAATAGATTAAATATGTAATCGTTTAATTGATTTGACCTAAGTAACAATCAGTGTGATATGTCATACTGTGGAAATTTTTTTAATCACACTTAAATGAGCCTGCTTTTTAACTTGTTTGGTATGAATTCGGGACATTCTAATTCTTATTGCAGTATTCGATTGAACCTGTCAGGCGATTGTCGGGGTTATTAGTAGATTCAGGGTTGATTAGAATGCATTTGTCTACTTGGTCTAATATTTAAGGGATGATTAGGTTGTTAGGTGTGATAAGTTTAGAATTTACCTATGTTTTAGCATCTTTTATGAGTATAAATATAATAAAATTGAGCCTAAAAGATGAGACATTGAATGCATTTCCAGTAATTCTAGACTATTATTGCTGAGACAGGGACTTTGATGAAAAGTTGTGGAAAAGGAGCTAAAACCTGCAATATCAGAAGAAAGAAGGACCAAATCAGAATTTCATCCAAAGTTAGCAAACTAGCGAAATAATTTTACTAAGAAAAGAATTCGCCTAAAGTCGTCGCCATGGTTTGATGTGAAGGGTGATACAGCAGGCGACATAAAGAAGTTTTCGCCTCAAAGAGTCAAACATGGAAGGCGAATCAGGAATTCCTCGCCTTCGTATATCGCCGTCTTGACAGGAATTTAGGCGATGAAGATTGAATTTCGCCTACCTTGAGGCGATGGTTGAGGCGATAAAGGAGAAATGTCGCCAAATCTAAGGATTATCATAGGCGACATTTGATGAGACATCGCCTAGAAGATCTTAACTGGAAGGATATTTTGGCAAAAAATGTCAACTCGCCTGAACATCAGGAGACGTATTGTGGCAACATTGAGGATATTTCGCCTAGAAAGATTAATAGCTTGGCGATCAAGACAAGCGAGATGTGAAGAAGTCGTTTGATTCAGGCGAAGGAACAGGCGACATAAATGGAGAAAAATGTTAATTCGCCAATTTGTGTTTCTTTGTTGATTTTATTTCGAAATTGCCACTGAGCCAAACTCTATAAATACGAGCTCAGATGAAGTAATTGGTGTGAAGTTTTTTAAGAGAAAAACAGTTTTAGACGTTTGATTTTCACTCTTGACATTCTGTTACACTTTAAGAGAAATTCTAGATTCTTCTATACGCTTTATTCAACATCTTCAGAGAAGTTTCTTGAAGAAGTTTTGTGCTCTGTTTCTGTTGATCATTGAGATTTAGTTTGAAGATTGTGAAGCAACAACTGTGACAGAGTCTAGCTTTAATCTTCCTTGGTAAGATTTAGATCTTGAGCATGTCGATGATGATTTTCTGTACTTGATTGAATATGCTGAAGTAGATGTGCTAGCTAAAAGCTCTGTTGATTTGTTGAATCTTGATGTTGATTATCATTTCAATTGCAATGTTTCTTGTTCAATTATAGCCAGATCTACTGGATTTCATGAGCTAATTGAATTACAAGGACGAGAGTTACGTAATATTGTTAATCTGAGATTTGATTTAGACCAGAGATGGCAATTAGGTTTCAGATCTGAGAACAGAGGATCGTAGTACTAGAGATAGACTACAGATATGTTTTTTACAGATTGTGCTTATAAATCGTATAGGTTGTAGTATAGAGATATATGCAACTATATAATTGAGATCTGTTAAATTGAATCGAGAGATCTTTTAACAGATCACTGATGATGATCTAGAAGGTAAATCTGTGATTTAAGATGAAACTTGCACGAGAAGTTAATTGACCACAGATCTAGCAAATCACTTTATTCATTGTTAAGATCAATTTCAGAATAGAGTGCTGACTTGAGTTTTCATTGAATGAATGTCATGAGTTACTTTTACTTCACATCAACTCTATGATTTTATGATTCATTTTGTATATAGATTCTTTTAGCAATTCAGTTTAAATCTTAGTCTCGATCATGCTTCTTAGCTTAGAATCCCTGTGGAGATGATATCTAAAATACTACATTAGACGTTGATAGGAATTTCGATTGAGTACAGTGAATTTTAATATCAGTCGAGTTTCGTCCCATCAATTTCTTAACGCCGTTACCAATGATTGTTTTTTTGAAGATTAAGATTTATTTTGAACTGCGCTAACATGATTTATTAAATTCTTTTTCAGTTTTAAATTTGTTTGTTCATGTGTGTAGTGTATGCAGACAAGATCTAAAGGTACTCAAGACTTGCAGTTTGATCCTGAACCTGAAAGAATTGTTAGACAATTCAGATCACGAACAAGATCAGCAGCGAGAACTGAGTCAAGAAACACAATGTCTGGAGATCGCTACAACAGAAATAATAATGATAATGAAGGATGAGTGGATCCTGAGAGGATGACACTTCGTTAATATTCCATCCCATCTGTTGATGGCATGCCGCAGGCCATCAACTTACCAGCAATAACAATTGAGAACTTTATTTGAGTTGAGATCTGGACTCATCCAAATGGTTCAACAGAACAAGTTTGGAGGAGTAGCTACTGAGGATCCTAATCAGCACCTGAACACATTTCTGCATCTGTGCAGTACATTTCGACACAATGGAGTCTCAGAGGATGCAGTAAAACTTCGCTTATTTCCCTTTTCACTGAGTAACAAAGCTCACTCCTGGTTATACTCATTGCCACTAGGATGTATTAATAACTGGGAAGATCTAGTTAAGAAGTTTTTAGCTCGCTACTTTTCTACCATGAAGATGGTGAAACTGAGAAATATGATTTCTTCTTTCCAGTATGTGGATGGAGAGTCACTCTATGAGAGCTGAGAGAGGTTTAAAGAGATGATTAGGAGATGCCCACACCATGGCATAGCATCTTGGAGCATTGTGATGACATTTTATAGTGCCATGCCTCCTCAGATCAAAATGCTCATTGATTCCTCAGCTGGAGGATCAATAATGGATAAAGAGCCAGATGAGCTTATGACTTCATCGAATTGCTGGCAAATAATGATTTTGGATGTAATGAAAGGGAAAAGGCTGCAAACAAGAAGTAGTCTGGAGTCTATGAGCTGGAGTCTTTAAATGCATTATCTGCTTAGATAGCATTGTTGAATAAGAAGATGGACAATATGGCAGTTAATAAAGGTCATCCAAAGAAGACTTCAGTTAATTCTGTTGAAAAACAGAAGACTACTCTGGCAGAATATGCTCAGGAAGCAGCACTTGCTGATGATGAAGATGAGACAGAGGAGTCAGAATAAGTAAATAATGTGAATAATAATTATGGGAACCAGCAGAGGCCATACTATCAACAGAGGAACCAACCCTATCAAAATTAGGGTTATTACCAAAGAAATCCTCAGCCTGGTTACCAACAACAAAGACAGACTCAGTATCAGATGAGACAGAAGAAGCCTAGTATGGAGGATCTTCTGATTAAATACATGGAGAAGACTGATGTTGTTCTTACCAACCATACCACTTCAATTAAGAACTTGGAAACTCATATGGGGCAACTTATGCAAGTTTTGAACCAAAGACCCCAATGAGCACTTCCAAATGACACTGTGCCCAACCCAAAGGTTAAAGATAAATCCAAGGAGGAAGCACAAGTGCATGCTATTACATTGAGAAGTGGGAAACAGTTGGAGAACTCTAAGGAAAAGAAAAGCTATGAACCTTCTGCACAGAATAAAGAAAAAGAAGAAATTAGCAAACCTTTAGCTAAAGAACAGGAGGCTGTGAAGATTGCCTTACCTTTTCCTCAAAGAGATAATAGAAAGAAGCTGGATAAGCAGCTTGAGAAGTTTTTAGACATGATGAAGCAAATCCATGTCAACATCCAATTCATAGAAGCATTGAAACAGATGCCTGTTTATGCTAAATTCATGAAGGAGCTGTTATCAAATAGAAGGAATTTAGCTGATGTGGGATGCATTAATATGAATGAGAGTATGAGCCAACTTGTCAAGTACCAGATTCATAGGAAAGAGAAGGATCCTGGCAAGTTCACCATACCGTTGACCATAAGCGAAAGATTCAAAGGGAGAGCTCTCTGTGACTTGGGAGCCAGCATAAACTTGATGCCTTTGGCCATCTATGAAAGGTTGGAAATAGGGCTTTTCAGACCTGATAATGTCTTGTTGCAACTTGCTGATAGATCTTTCACTCATGCAAAGGGAGTTGTGGAAGATGTGATAGTCATAGTAAACAAATTCATGTATACAGTGGATTTTGTAGTGCTTGACATGGAGGTATATGAAGATGTACCTTTACTACTAGGTCGACCATTTCTGAGAACTTGAAGAGCATTGATAGATGTGGCAAATGGTGAACTCACACTCAGAGTTAATGAGAGGAAGCAAAATTTAGTCTTTTGGAATCATTGAAATTTCCATACGATTTTGATGAAGTCAAGAGTATACAATTGGCAGCTGATACAGAGTTTATGGATAAAATTCTCGCATTGAGAAGTTCTGATCCACTAAACAATGTATTGATCAATGATGTGGATATGGACATTCCAGAATAGAGTGCTTACAGTGGTGAGCTGGAATGCATGACTTCTCATTTTGTCCTCAACATTAGTGATATACAACCATCTGCCGAGCCAATGCTTCCCTCAACTGAAAAACCACCACAGTTGGAACTGAAGGCACTTCCAAGTCATATCAGTTATGCATTCCTCAACTCTAAGGATTCTAGCTTACCTATTGTGGTTTCCAATGACTTAACAGATGAACAAAAGGAAAGCCTCCTCCAAGTGGTGAGGAAACACAAGAAAGCCATTGCATGGAAGATAGCAGATATTAAAGGAATCAACCCCACTTTCTGTATACACAAGATCATCTTGGAGGACAAACATACACCCAAGATCCAACCTCAGAGAAGATTGAATCCAACTATGAAGGAGGTTGTGAAGAAGGAAGTACTGAAACTCCTTGATGCAGGTATTATTTTTCCAATTTCAGATAGTGAATGGGTTAGTCCAGTGTAGTGTGTGCCAAAAAAGGGAAGGATTGCTGTGATAAAGAATGAAAAGAATGAACTGATCCCTTCTAGAACTGTTACAAGCTGGCGTATGTGCATATATTATAGAGTTTTAAACGATGACACTAGAAAGGATCATTTTCCGCTTCCCTTCATAGATGAGATGTTAGATAGGTTGGCAGGACACCCTTATTTTTACTTTCTGGATGGTTATTCTGGATATAACCAAATCCCCATTGCTCCTGGCGATCAGCAAAAAACAACTTTTACTTGTCCTTTTGGAACCTTTGCTTATAATAGGATGCCATTTGGACTAAGTAATGCACCAGGAATATTTCAAAGGTGTATGCTAGCCATCTTTACTGATTTCATAGGTAAGTTTCTAGAGGTCTTCATGGATGATTTTTCCATTATAGGAGATAGTTTTAACGATTGCTTGAATAATCTTGAAAAAGTGCTTAAAAGATGTGAGGAAACTAACCTAGTCCTCAATTGGGAAAAATGTCATTTTATGGTAAGAGAGGGTATTGTTTTAAGCCATAAGGTGTCTGCTAAGGGATTAGAAGTAGACAGAGCGAAAATTGATGTGATAAGCAATTTACCTCCTCCTGCCAATGTAAAAGGCATTAGAAGTTTCTTAGGACATGCTGGGTTCTACAGGCGTTTTATTAAGGATTTTTCAATGATAGCTAGACCCCTGTGTGTTGAAGGAAAAGAAATTTGATTTTACTGATGAATGTTTGAAAGCTTTTGTGCAGCTTAAAGAAAAGCTTGTCTCAGCACCAGTCATAATTCCACCAGATTGGAATTCTGAATTTGAAATAATGTGTGATGCATCTGATTTTGCTGTAGGTGCAGTGCTGGGACATAGAAGGGAGAGGCTATTCAGAGTCATTTATTATCTAGTAAATCGTTGGTGGAAGTTCAGAGAAATTACACCACCACTGAGAGAGAATTACTAACAATAGTCTTTGCATTGGATAAGTTTAGATCATACATTTTAGGGTCTAAAATTATCATTCATACTGATCATGCAACATTGAGATATCTATTTGCTAAGAAAGAATCTAAGCCTAGGTTGATAAGATGGGAGCTCTTACTGTAGGAGTTTGACATAGAAATCAAAGACAAAAAGGGGACTGAAAATGTAGTAGCTGATCACCTCTCAAGACTGCATATTAAGGATATGGAGGCTCAAGTTGACATCAATGAACAATTTCCAGATGAGCAACTTTTCCTTTGTGAGGTAACATTTTATCCATGGTATGCTGACTATGCAAACTATTTGCCATGTAAAGTGTTACCTGAAGATTTAAACAGTCATCGGAAAAAAAAGGTTCCTTCATGAGGTTAAGAGGTACATATGGGATGAACCTTACCTGTTTAGGAGATGTGCTGATCAAGTGTTAAGACGTTGCATCCCATAAGAAGAAACATTGGACATCATCAAGCACTGTCATTCTTCAGAATATGCTGGTCATTTTGCTGGAACAAGAATAGCAGCCAGAATTCTGGAATGTGGTTTCTATTGGCCATCAATATTCAAAGATGCACATGCTTATGTGGCCAGCTGTGATAGATGCCAGAGAATGGGTAATATTTCCAAGAGGCAAAAAATGACCCAAAATTATATCCTGGAGGTGGAGTTATTTGATGTCTGGGGTATTGATTTCATGGACCATTTCCTCCATCGAACAAGTATGAGTATATACTTATAGCAGTTGACTATGTATCCAAGTGGGTAGAGGTTGTTGCTTGTGTTACAAATGATGGAAAGGTAGTGGAGAAATTTCTTCAGAAGAATATCTTCACTAGATTTGGCATACCCAGGGTATTAATTAGTGATGGAGGGTCTCACTTCTGCAATAAGCTGTTGGAGAAGGTTCTGAAGAAGTATGGAGTAATCCATAAAGTTACCACAGCTTATCATCCACAAGAAAATGGTCAAATGGAAGTTTCAAACAGAGAGTTAAAGAGAATCCTGCAAAAGACTGTAAATGAGTCCAGAAAAGACTGGAGCTTCAAGTTAGATGATGCTCTGTGGGCTTATAGAACAACTTTTAAAACTCCTATTGGAATGTCACCATTTAGAATGGTGTATGGCAAGTCATGTCATTTGCCAGTGGAGTTGGAACACAGGTCGTATTGGGCTAAAACTGTTAAATATGGACTATGAAAAAGCAGGAAAGCAGAGGCTTCTACAGCTAGATGAGATGGATGAATGGCGCCTCGAAGCTTATGAAAATTATGAGATGTACAAGCAGAAGGTGAAAAATTACCATGATAAGAATATTGTCAAGCGAGAGTTCAAACCTGGAAAATATGTATTGCTTTACAATACCAAGCTTAGCTTATTTCTAGGAAAACTAAAGTCTAGATGGTCTGGACCATTTAGAATAAAGAGTGTTTCCCCATATGGAGCTATTGAATTGTTTGATAACAAGTCTACTGACTCTTTTGTTGTGAATGGACAAAGACTCAAGCATTATTTGGGGGGAGACATCTACAGGACAAGAAATATCCTTTATATCTCAAATCTTGTAGAAATAATGGAAAATCAATAACAAACTTGCCTTGGTCGATGCTAACAAACTTAAACAAAGCATACTCCTTACACAATCATTCTTTTTTGAAAATTATGCTATGATCAATTAATTGTGTAAGCTTTTAACTAACCAAGTTCATGTTTTGCAGAAGAATTGTTGTTTTAAGATGAACTTTGAGTTTAAAGAAGAAGGCGAGATGTCATTCTTATTGCCAAAATACTCACCAAAGCTGTTTACCTATTGGCGAGGAATAACTTCATTTTGCCTGAATGGATATGATGAAGATGGCGAAATATAGGATGTCACCATGTGTGGTCGCTTGGGTGAAGACGAGAAAGAAGAGTCATGCCAAAAACTTCGCTTATCTTTCTTTTACAAGGGCGAAGAAGGACGAATCTCGTCTGGTTACATCGCCCAGTGACAAGAAGAGTGAGACGAGAATTCAAAACATTGTCATTTTATCTCGTCAAACAGGTATGTTTTTTGGCGCTAAATTTTAATTGTGCTGAAATTCTTCGCCTGAACACAAGTTTAATTTGGCAAAGTGTGATTTCTTCGCTTGGAAACTCCCCCGCTTTTGAAAATATTTTTGGCGAGGTAGCCTCTTTTCGCCTCATTCATTCACCTGAAACTCTTTTTGAAGGCGAAATAATAGATATGTCGCCACTTTATATTGCCAGTGAGGTCATTTAAAGTGAGTTCATTCTTTCTCGCCTAGTTCTGAATTTTATCACACCTACACTTTAGGCGACATAAAATATTTCGACACTTACATAGGTGTATGAAATTATTACCGTTGGATGACACGGGGCCAGGCAAAAACTTTACGCCTTCTGCCTAGTTCTTTCATCATTGCACCTATTTTCTGATATCTCATTAAACATAATTCGATTTTACCGTTGCCATTACTTTGTTCTCTGAATTTTCAATTGTTCGAAAACCCTAAATCGCGAATCTCTCAGTTCGTTTCTGCTTTTCGATCGACTTCCATCACAGTAAACAAACAAGGTATGTTCCTTCTCTTCTCTCTCAGTTTATGCAAGTTGTTAGCTGTTTTAGGTTTATCTGTGTTGATATGTTAGTCGAGATTGTTAGGGTATTAATAGAGCAATTGTTTAACGGTAACAATGTCGAAACTCTGTGGGTTTTACAATGAACATTAACGATTTTTAGTTGGGTGTTTCATTTCCGTGAATATAATTGATTGCATTGTTAACAGCAGTTGTTAGTTTTTAAGCTGTAAAACATGGTTAAAGCTTTGATTGCTCAATGCGTTTTGTAAATGCTGAATCCATGTTGTGACATACTGTCAAACTGTTCAATATTGTTAATGTTGTTGTTTTACTGAGTTTAAGTTTTGTCAGTTTGAAAGTTGGTCTTACTTGTTTCACATATGGTTACAAATTGCAGATAATGGCCAAAAGAAAGAGTGACAGCACTCCTAGCCCGTCTAAGAAGGGCAAGAAAGCCAAGACTTCGGCCAAGCCGAAAATCTATGATGAGAAGAACTATTAAGTTAGAGTGATAGTTCCATCTTCTCCTAAGTCTCCTAAGCAAAAAGGAGTACAGATTGGCTCCAGTAAAAAGAGGAGTGTTACTCCCAAGATCCCTTGTACTTCAACTACTGATAAGGGGAGTGGTTCAATTGATAAGTTAGTTTTGGCTAAAAAGCAAGATGCAGCAGAGTTTGGAGCCATTACTAAAGGAAAGAAGGTGACATCCAGTTCACCTGAAGTTTCCAAAGATAAGTCCAAAATCAAGAGCCCTTCTAAAAAGGACAACTTGAAGTTTTGGCAAGAGAAGGGAATTCTGTTAGAAGAATTTGAAGATAAAAGATTTGGAAATTATCTTTGGAGTTGGTTTATGAGGAAGCTGGTGGCACAACCCAAGAAGGTGAATGCCACTCTGATGGAGGAGTTCTATGATAAAGCTCCTGAGGAGTTGGACACTCCGTTTGAAATCAGAGGGCAACAGTTGGATATATCAGCTAAGTCTATCTGCAGCTATTATGAACTGATGGAGGCCAACCATCAAGGTGATAGAGGAATGGAAGCCTCAGAGCTGACTGTTGAAGATCTTAGAAGTTTAAGAAGATTTCAGCATCCCACTCAAGGTTCTGATCAAGATGTTCTGGCAAGTGAATTGGATATTCACACTGCCATCTGCTTAACATGGTTGAGGGACAATGTGATGCCTAGAAACAAAGGCAGTAGATTCACTGCAGATGAAAAGTAGTTCCTCAAAGATTTTAACCAAGGCAAGTTCATTCATCTTGGTCAGCTGATATTCTCTGAGTTGAAAAGGAGAATTTATAGTCTGAGGAAGGAGAAGTCCAGGCAGAGGACTTTGTACTTCCTATCTCTCATCACAAGTCTCCTAGAGAAATATGGAGTCCAAAGCAGGAGAAATGATGTGTGGCTGGCTGATTCTAAGCCCTACACAGGTGGATTAGAATTGAGACTTTGGGAGAGTAGAGGTGGAAAAGAGACTACTTGTTAGGGGTGAGCGGGATCGGTTCTGGTACCGGTTCCTTGAAGGAACCGGTACCGGAACCGAATTACCGGTTCCTTATTTTTGATGAACTGGTACCGTTAGTATTTAAAACCAGTACCGGTTCCAGTGCGGTTTTGGTTTGGTTTTGGTACCGGTTCCGGTTCTAATGGTACTGGTTATTCAGGTACGATTCTGGGAAAATAATCAAACTTTTCACAATTAATCCAATTATTAAATTTTTTTTTGTGAAATCACTATTTGTCAAATTTATTTTTACATAGTAATCATTTCAAAACAAATATAATAAAACAAACTTATACATATGAGAAAGTTACTAATGTTCTCAATTACCATAATCAATTTGTTAAATTGGTTCTCAAATTGCATACAAACAAACTCCAAAAGCTTCACTAACAAATTTAAATTTGTTGTCTAGATAAAGAAAATAAGTTTAAAAGCTCCATAACCTTACAAATAAATTGTGCATAATTTTAAATAATAATAAAAAGTTTCAAATGTTCTGCACGCTTTAGTCTAAAGCGCATAGCTCTCTATCTTGTGGTTCTTTGGGGAGTGAAGAAAATCTAATTACAGATGAAGAATATGCCCAAGAGATTGCTGAGAGAAATAGTAGAAAATGGTCGCATTTTCTGGCTCCTGTTTTTGTGGGAGATGACAGTGATGAAGAGGATTGCCCTGTCTTGGAAGCTCTATCAACTGCAGTACCATTAGATCTTCAAAATTCTACAATAGAAATTAGTTCTGTTTTTATTTGGGATTGGAAGTCTTACAAATTCCCATGGGACAAGGAGTCTGCTCTGGTGATTCCAAATAAACATAGAACTGATTTTTTCCTACAGGTTAGGGAGTTCATCAGCAGATCTTATATTCCAGTGAATCCTCCTACAGTAGGAAGAAAAAGAAAGATTCTTGCTTTGGAATCTGAGGAAGTCAGTAAGATGAAGATCTCATGCTAGTTGTTGAGAAGAATCAGTCTGCTTCTAGGCAACACAGGGAGAAGTAGAAGAAAAATCTAGAAAGCTCTTCCAAGAGAGTGACTAGAGCAATGGCCACTAGAGCTGCTGCTGATACTGAAGGTGAAGTTCGAGTTTCTATTTTGGAGCACTTAAATTTGAGGGTACCATCTTCTGGTACTAGTACACCTCCAAGTTCATCTCTAGCACCTTCTAGACCACGAATAAAGAATCTGATCATAAAGTCTAAGAAGGGTTGTTCTGATACTAGTTAAGAGGACTTTTAGATTGTTAAGTTTGTATTTTTTTAATCTTTATTGTTGTTGTCAGTTTTGTATGTCTTTGTCAATACAAGAGTAATGTGATTACTTGAGACTTTTGTTTTCATTTCTTTGTCATTTTGAATATAAGAGTAATGTGAATTACTTTTATGTCTCTATTTTTTTTAGTTGAAAAGAGTAATGTGATTGTTGGTTTTAACTGTTACAGAGAGTTTTCAGATTTTAAGTTAGGGGTTCTTTTCCCTAACCAAAGTGAACTGTGTCTACAGGAGGAAACATTACCTACGAAACCATATCTCACTTTGGTTTTTGAAGTTTACAGATCACTCTGCAAGGATTTTAATGCAACAGTGTGTTAAGGCGAGGTAGAACTCAAATCGCCAACATGTTCGCCTTGATTAAGGCGAGATCTCTGTTTCTCGCCTATTTGGTAAGTTCTTTAACATGGCAAAGGCGAATGATTGGGGCGATATATCTTTTATTTCGCCTAATTCTTGATTTCTCTTTTTGGCGATTTTTCTATCTTGTCTAATATTTCGCCTGCAAGATCTGTATTTCGCCATGACATTATTCCTCTATGTCACTCTAAATTGGCAACTCTTATATTTCGCTTGGGGATTTCGCCTAAGGTTAGCAATCATTTTTTTTCTCTCGCCTATTTTTATTTCACCTAACCAATTTTCTTTTTTACTTTAATTGGGGCGACTTATCCTCTGATCATGGCGACTTTCAGGTATTTTGCCTAACTCTCTGGTTCATTATTTTATACATTCCCTTTCCTCCTTCTATTCATTTCTGTTCTCCTAAGCATTGAGGACACTACTTTCTTTTAAGTTGGGGGTGGGGTAGCAATCACGCTGCTGTTCTTTGTGTTTAGTTTTATAAGTTGATTTTATTTGTAGATTTTATTTTAGTATTTTCTTAGGATATTAGGTCTGAGTGCATGATTGAGCTTACATTGCTCATAGTTCAAAGTGATTTAGTTTTTCATAAAATGAGTTTTCAAACAGTAAAACAAGTGTTCAAAAAAAGCAGTTTTGATGAGTAATTTTTGACAAATTTCTTTGAACACTGATGAAGATTCTGGTTAAGTTTTGAATTATGAATAAGTTGATGAGTTTTGATAAGGAAAGAGTGGAGAAAACCTTGGGTGGAATGTGAGGTTTTGAGCTTAATTTTGTGCCTTTTTCTTCATGAGAGGGGTTATTTTTATTCTCTTCCTTATTAAACACATTTATTTGAAAAATTTTATTCTATAGAAATCAGAACCTTCATAGGTTTGCTTTGAATTTCTCATACATTCCTCAAGTGTACAGGGCATTGGTTGGGTAAAGTTTGTCTTTTATCTGCCAAAGAAAATGATCTGATTTGAGAGAATGAGTGAAACTACTAAATAGCCTTTGCCTACTTGATATAACCAGACCTTGATATATTGTGAGGTAAACCATTTTATTTCCATTCTCATTAAAACATTTTCTTTGGTCCCTAGTCCAGTCCAAACCATAAAGATAGAGATATAATCTCAATCCTACCCTTTGGACTTACCATTAAATTTGGGATTGAAAAGATGGGAAGTGAGGATTGTCTTAAAGAGTGTTTCTGAAGCTGCTAAAAGCAGAATATACGTTATTCAAAAAATAAATAAATAAATAAATAATGAAATGAATGAAAAGAAAAGAAAAGAATAGACACAATCAAGTGAAATGAACAGTGTTCATAAATAAGTAGTATGTTAATAAAGTATGAAAGAGTGGGGAAACACTAAAGAGTGAAGAATTGAGGGATTGAGAGGAATTTAGTGGTATGTCCAAATTTTGATTCCTTGAAGAAATTCATTTCTTTCATAAGCTAACTTGACCCTAGTTTCCCTATATACAAATCAGAGATTCTAAGGCAGACAAAAAGGCAGTACTGAACCTAGGAACTTCTAAGTGCTGTACAGTGTATGAGTGAAGTTCAATGTTCGTGAGGTTCTAAAATTTTCTTCATACGTGCTTGTGAAACACTAGAATCACATTTGCCTTGGTACGTAACTGTGATTCTTAAAGTGACTAGTGTATTGAGTGAGTAACCTCTAGGATTCTGAGAGATCAAACCCTTATGAGAGACTACAGTGAGGAAGTAGTTTCAATACTCAATTACTTGGATCTTCTCAGATACTTTGCCACATGAAGAAAATGACCAGTTTTGAGTTAGTTGATTTGAAATTTTGAAAGAAGAGCCGGTCACTGTTTGGAATTTTTTTTCAAAACTATACTTAATGAATTGCTTTGGATTATGATTATAAGTTTGCACTGATTGCTGTCTCAGTAGATTTTTAGTTGGGTTGCTTGAGGACAAGCAAAAGGCTAAGTTGGGGGTAATTGATAAGTCTAGAATTTACCTATGTTTTAGCATATTTTATGAGTATAAATATAATGAAATTGAGCCTAAAAGATGAGATATTGAACGCATTTCCAATAATTCTAGACTATTATTGCTGAGACAAGGACTTAGATGAAAAGTTGTGGAAAAGGAGCTAAAACCTGCAATATCAGAAGAAAGAAGGACCAAATCAGAATTTCATCCAAAGTCAGCAAACTGGCGAAATAATTTTACTAAGAAAAGAATTCGCATGGAGTCGTCGCCATGATTTGAAGTGAAGGGTGATACAGTAGGCGACATAAAGAAGATTTCGCCTCGAAGAGTTAAACATGGAAGGCGAATCAGGAATTCCTCGCCTTCGTATATCGCCGTCTTGACAGGAATTTAGGTGATGAAGATTGTATTTCGCCTACCTTGAGGCGATAAAGGAGAAATGTCGCCAAATCAAGGATTATCACAGGCGACATTTGATGAGACATCGCCTAGAAGATCTTAACTGGAAGGATATTTTGGCAAAAAATGTCAACTCGCCTGAACATCAGGCGACGTACTGTGGCAACATTGAGGATATTTCGCCTAGAAAGATTAATAGCTTGGCGATCAAGACAAGCGAGATGTGAAGAAGTCGTTTAATTCAGGCGAAGGAACAGGCGACATAAATCGAGAAAAATGTTACTTCGCCAATTTGTGTTTCTTTGTTGATTTTATTTCGAAATTGCCACTGAGCTAAACTCTATAAATAGGAGCTCAAATGAAGTAATTGATGTGAAGTTTTTTAGAGAAAAACAGTTTTAGACGTTTGATTTTCACTCTTGACATTCTATTACACTTTTAGAGAAATTCTAGATTCTTCTATACGCTTTATTCAACATCTTTAGAGAAGTTTCTTGAAGAAATTTTGTGCTCTGTTTCTGTTGATCATTGAGATTTAGCTTGAAGATTGTGAAGCAACAACTATGACAGAGTCTAACTTCAATCTTCCTTGGTAAGATTTAGATCTTGAGCATGTCGATGATGATTTTCTGTACTTGATTGAATATGCTGAAGTAGATGTGCTAGCTAAAAGCTCTGTTGATTTGTTGAATCTTGATGTTGATTATCATTTCAATTGCAATGTTTCTTGTTCAATTATAGCCAGATCTACTGGATTTCATGAGCTAATTGAATTACAAGGACGAGAGTTACGTAATATTGTTAATTTGAGATTTGATTTAGACCAGAGATGGCGATTAGGTTTCAGATCTGAGAACAGAGGATCGTAGTACTAGAGATAGACTACAGATCTGTTTTTCTACAGATCGTGCTTATCAATTGTATAGATTGTAGTATAGAGATATATGCAACTATGTAATTGAGATCTGTTAAATTGAATCGAGAGATCTTTTAACAGATCACTGATGATAAACTAGAAGGTAAATCTGTGATTTAAGATGAAACTTGCATGAGAAGTTAATTGACAACAGATCTAGCAAATCAGTTTATTCATTGTTAAGATCAATTGCAGAATAGAGTGCTGACTTGAGTTTCATTGAATAAATGTCATGAGTTACTTTTACTTCACATCAACTCTATGATTCTATGATTCATTTTGTATATAGATTCTTTTAGCAATTTAGTTTAAATCTTAGTCTCAATCATGCTTCGTAGCTTACAATTCCCGTGGAGACGATATCTAAAATACTACATTAGACGTTGATAGGAATTTCGATTGAGTACTGTGAATTTTAATATCAGTCGAGTTTTGTCCCATCAAGGTGCGATGCCAATAGCTATACCCGGGCTTATTGAATTGATGTAATTTATTTTAGTTTTAATGATCAATGTAGAATTGGTTTGATAGACTTTACTGGATTGTTTAACTTATTTGATATTTATTCTATTTTTAGTTTCTTAGTTAAATCAATTCTCAACACCCCTAATTTTATTTATTCGTTAAACTGGTCATTTAAAAGATAAAATAAGTTACTATTTTCTGGGGATCGACCATACTTGTCGTTACTACTATTATTAGTAAGAATTAATTATTTTATTTTTGATGAATTTGACACCCTCTAGTAATTTTTAGGAAAATATTTTAAATATTTTATCTTAGATTTCTTTTATGACATTGATGTGGATATTGATAAGGATCTTAAATATGAGAGAAGAATGAAAAAGATATAAAAATATCTGTCTGGAAATGATTATAAGAATTTATGAAAATATTATTTTTACTAAGTTTTTATATTCACATATTTGATAAGTAAAAATATTTTCTAATACACATCCTTTTGTTTATATATAGAGGATGGGAAGAAGCACAAGAATATTCATGATATATGTCTTGTTGATGGTGTAACCACCCATTCTATCTCTAAGGTGAGAAATATTTTCTGAATTTGTCCCTATATAGGTCTTTAATAACTACTATATCAACTTCACTTAATATGAATGAGGGATGTAGAAAAGAAATTACATGAAAAAGGAACAAAAATGTGTATCGAAATACTTTATATCCAAGCTATTCAAAAATGAAATTGCTGAGTATCAAAGAGATCAAATATAATGGATACGATAGTGAAATTGTAGATAAAAAGATATGGAGTATTTGTTATAAAACGTTCATAGTTTATAGAATTATTGAAAATTCTGATGGACACGCATTAAGAGATTGAAAAATTTTATTATCAAAGGGTAACTTTTCTATAGCTATTTCTAATGAGAAATTGATTATTAGAACATTTTATGTACGGTAAATTTTGAATATCCATTATGTTTACAATGAAATCAAGGGTATATACGTGAACTAATTAAACCAATTAGTGGGTCATTTTGATATTTTATGATATCGATGGATGGCATCTACAATATGTTCACATGTTAACTTATTATCAACATATAATACAACATTTATTAAGTTTCTTACACAAATTATTAAACTAAGAGCATAATCCGTATATCTCATTAAATCCATTTGTTTGGATAATGCCGGAAAATTTACATCAAGATCATTATTCTTCCATGTCAATTGGGATTACTGTTGAACATCCCATACCGCATGTTCATATTCATAATGATTAATGAATTAATTGATTGAAAGGCTCAAAATAATTGCTCTAACTTTGTTATTACGGACTAAGTTATCGATTTCCACATGGGTCCATGTAATATTACATGCAACTATTTTAATATGCCTATGATCCACTACTTATCTTAAGTATTCTCCATTACAGTTTGTGACTGTAAATTAACTACATATATTTCAATTGAGAAATTTCGGTTCTACTATATGTATTCCCATAACACCCCTGAAAGAATGTAAATGGGACTCTTAAGTCTTTTGCAATACATGTAAGCTATGACTCGCTATCTATGGTTAGATATCTATAACCTTTGACGAGAGATATGTTTACTACGTGATTTTCAAATTGTCATTTCTATGAACAATTTTACCTTATCATGAGGAATATTGAACTCATATGAGATAATAAAATATAATCAGGATCCTCATGATGGTCAATATGAGAATAAAGTATAAAGAATAGTCCATTTACAAATGTTACTAACCAATTACCAGATACTTTCACGGATACAATTAGAATTACAAAATTCATATGTCAGCTCATAATAAACTAGCTCGACTGGTTGTTCCACATTGATAAGTGAAACAAATGGTAAGTAATAAGGCATCTTAAATCAATAAGAAATGTAGTAGTCATGTCGGATGCAAGGAGTTATACCATAAAAATGGAAAGATATAAAATGAGAACAATATGATAGGAATCCCTTAAAAAATATTGGTTCTCCTAAAGATCTACAAATTACGGAAGTTTAAAGTTCTATTAAGGAAATAACCATTAAAGAGGTGTGAGACAAGCAATCTTACTTGTGCATTTTCCATGAGTCATAAATGGTGTTATTGATGAAGATAATTCTATTACATGATTAATTATGCCTATGTGTGGTTGATTGATGGAGATTGTTACTTGTATGACTTTTATGAAGTTGTGGACATTAGAACATTCCTTAATTCCATTCTGTGCTCTCTATAAATTATATGCATAATTATGTATCTTTGTTAGGGTATGAGATTACAAACTAGGCAACGATAGCCTAACCCTCGTTATATTTTGTTTTTATTTCTTTTTCTTCTTTGTACCCGAATAGTCCCACAGATTATCGACCGATAACTTGAAGGACATGATTACCTTCAAGACCCTAACTTTATTTCATGCATTTCGTTGTCATCAAATTTTTGTATTTATTCATACCTTAGCAAATTTTGTATAACTCATGTAATCACTAACTCCATAACTATTTGATGGATAATGATGTTTAAATGAGGCATTATTTTCACTATTACACCTTAAACATGAACTTATAACTCTTATATTGATATGACTATGTACTTGATATACTTATATTAAGATGTATTATACTCTACAAAGTCTCATGAAATGAATTAAAACATTGATTGATTATATTAGATTGTATAATTATATTGAAATGAATATTGTATTGTCGATCGTAGTGTTTAAGTCCTCTGTCTCGAGTCCTACCAGACAAGGCTTCGACCTTATAGTTCTGTTATGTTATATGAACTTTCTTCGAAAAACTCTAGATGGTTTGTGTTTACATTGTCGAACCATGTACTCCACTAGTAATAGTCTCCCACATTACACGGAGGATGTGCTTTCGTAAGGTTTAACCATGTATTTTATTGGAATTTAAAATTGCTACTCCTCTCCTAGACTCACAAAAGGGGTGTGAAATTGTCTTGCAGCATCTTGCAAACAATAAAACCAAAGTAGCATCACCACCATTATAATAAAAGAAAGTATATGTATACAACTTTAGCAAAGAGAATGAAGGCAGTTTAGATCAAAATTCAATGGAAAAAAATCAAATTATCATATATTCAAAATATAATATAATTATTAAATATTAAATTTTATATAAATAAAATATTATTTTATGAATATTTGTTTTATAATATTCAAATAAATCTCCATGGTATATAATATGTCATGTGACTTTGTTTCAATTGTTCTTGAGGATTTTAATTTACCTTGTTTGATTTTGTGTACAAAATTTTATTTTATAGAACTTATATTTTATATTTTATATTTTCTCTTTCTTTTTTTTTTACAAATTAAAAAAAATAAAGACTCAATCTAAATTTAAGTGTTTTAAATATAATTTTATTATATTAATTTTCAAATAATTCGATTTTTAATAAATTAAGTATCTAAAAATTTAATCAGAATTACCATTTTGAAGACACTTTGCCATGAACCCTACTTTCTCAAGACAAACAAGTCATGATTCATAACAGAACTTCTCCAAAGACATATTTTGAAAACATAATTATTCTGCCTTATGTGGTGAAGTCCCTTACTCGTTCTGGTTAAGTTGAATAGGTGACAGGCAGAATCTTTAGCAACTACTGCTACGATCTTGGTCTAAATCTCTAGAGGAAGAATGTCAAGGATGTTGAAAAAAGCCATGTTGTGTATTTGAATTCTATAATCTTTGTATTATGACACTTATGACATTAAAGCAACCTATATAAAGAGCAATATGAAATGGTTTAATACACATTAATAAATCTTTAATGTTCTCTGAAAGGTGATTGTGAAAAATGTTATGGTTCTGAAATGATATCACAATATGAAAAGGTGTGAATGACCATAGTCCTGTCAAATGATATTTCGTATAACTTTAATCCGATATCATAAATTTCTGTATTCACATTAAAAATTATGCTTTCATGTCATATCAATTGAACCATAAGTTAGGGTAAACTTGTTCAAAAGTACTAATATCCAAAAATAAAATAGTAAGTTTATAAATATATTTGGAGTATTCATATATTTGATCCAAATACTAATACAAATACTAATTCAATTCATTATATATAAAAAAAGAGGGGTAACACCCTAAACTTATAAGTAGTAACATTGGCAAATATCACTAGGAAAGGAAATTAGTTCAGACTTAGTATATAACATTTATAATATGTTGTCACATCAACTTTGGCCATTTCCTATTTTGACCATCCGACAATTTTTTCTACACAATAGCATATCTTCAATACCAACACAAACTTATGTCCTATATACCCTATTGAAAAATTGAAAAGTAATTATGTTATATAGACTTATTTGTTTTTTAAATGATATCAGAAAATAATATCTATCTATCAGAATGGCAGGTAATGAACTTGTTCGATAGTAAGTGGACTCTCCACACTCTATCTAAAATAGGGGTATATGTATAGTACTCTGACATGGAAAGATTAGAGGGATTAGATAAGTGATGCACTTGAAGTGATTTGCTAAGGATAACCTACAGATATATTCATTGCCCATTATATTACTTTTGGAGTCCATTACCCATTTCTGCTAGCTCATTAATTCCAACACAATAATGACCTAATGAGTACCGTACAAATTGGCTTGGAAACACATCTGTCAGTTCAAAGTACTCATACAACAATAATTTGCTCAAATTATAAATTCTAACCACTACAAGAAAATGTTAAAATGGCTACGGAATTTAGCTACGGATTATTTCATAGCAATGTTGTGACGTTATTGCTATGGACTAGCTACAAAATCGGTTGAAATTCTAATTTAAATGTTGATGTAGCAATTTCGTAGCAATGCTAGCTACAAAATTTTGATACGTAGCAATTTTTTGACGCCACAATAATAGGAAATCTAGCTACAGATATTCTATAGCAATGCTGAAGCAACAATAGCTACGGAATGTAATATGTAATAATTTTTTTATCGCCATAGTGAGGAGAAATTTAGCTACGGATATTCCGTAGCAATTTAGCAAAATTAACTATGGAATTTTGATAGGTAGCAACTATTTTGGCGCCACATAGCAGGATATGTAGTTACGGAAAAACCGTAGCAATATTGTAGCAATGCTAGCTACTAGTGAAATATTCAACAATTATTTTGGTGCCACAATTGTACAAATGTAGCTATGGATACTTTGTACCAATGCTATAGTAATTATAACTACAGATTCTCTATGAAAATATTGTAGTAACTATTTCAGTGAGGCAATTGAATTATTTGTTACGAAGTTTTTTTTTTTTTTTCTAGAAGCTTTGCTTAAGGATTTTATAAAATAAAAGGAATTTAGTTTTTTTTTTCTTTTAAAAATTTAGTTAATATATATCTATTAAATTTGTATTTGGTGCAACAAATTTAGTTATATATTTTTTTTATTTTTCAATATTCATACAATTCAATGTACCTTTTAACTTTACACTCATATATTTTATACTAATTTACTTTTAACATTCATCTTTAAAATATATTTATATATTAACATTTAATTTCTTTAATATTTAATATTTATTATTAATTAAAAAATTCATTAATTTACTATTGGCAAATTAGAAATCCATTATCATATTAATCAAGCCAATGACTCAGTTGGTACTTAACATGTTTCTCCACCGCTTCTATCCCTAAAGGTTATGGGTTTGAGTCCCGCGGAAAGCGAAACGATATATAGTTGTGTGTAGGGCTTGTGGCCTACACTGTGGGGACCCCATGGGCTCATACTCGTGTGACAGGATCATAAGGTTGGGGTGAGACATGTGGTAGGGGTAATGCACCAAATACATTACATTTCATAACAAGCGACATTAGATATAGATTTGTGGTCTTTGGTTTTCTACGGACACAACATTGTTATGGAATTTTTAGACTGATCGTAGTTAACAAGGTCGAACCACTTCTCATCTATAATAACACCCTTAAAACCATCGTTTCTTTTTAAAATATTTTTCTATTGGTTGTTCAGTTATGAAAAAACAAATAAGAACTAAGGACACCAATTTCCCCGTTCAACACTTTTGAATGTAGCTTTTAATACTATGAAGAAAAATATTGATAATGTCTCTAAAAAACCAGTTTATAATTGAGGACTTGAGCTCTTCTCTTATCTGCAGCACTAGTGATTATGAACATAACATCTATAATAATAAAAAAAAGTTTTAAATGAAATAAAGATAACTTCTTCTTATCTCATATTATTATATCTAAATGTTGTTTAAAAATGACACATCTTATATTTAACTGGTAAATAAGCTGAATACAGAAAATGATTAGCCTTAAATTATCTCTTCTTTTATCCTTAGCCATTATTTTAAACTATATGCCTTGATTAAAAGTTAAAGTAAGACATATTTGCCAAGAAAATGACTTGTTAGAGTTATAATTCAAATATGGGTTCTTATCTTCAGACCATTCATGAGGTTTATGAATTTGAGTGTCCATTTTTTTTTATCATATCAATTTCAAAGATTCTAAATGTACTTGAAAAATATTACTTCTTATATTTAATTGGTAAAAAAATTGAATCGAACAATGAATAAGCTTACACAGTTTATTCTCTTGCCTTCATCCATTCATTTAAACTATCTGTCTTGATCGAAAGTTTAGGTAAGACATCTCCGTCAAGAATAGGATAGAAGTTTTTAAAGTTATAATTCATACATGGGTTCTTATCTTCAAGCCATTCATGAAGTTCATGAATTTGAGTGTCTTTTTTTTTCATCCTATCAATTTCAAATACATCTCCTTAGCAAGTAAAATGTTAGCATATATTGCCTCAAGTTTGATGGGACGAAACTCGACTAATATTAAAATTCACAGTACTCAATCGAAATTCCTATCAACATTTAATGTAGTATTTTAGATATCGTCTCCACAGGGATTGTAAGCTAAGAAGCATGATTGAGACTAAGATTTAAACTGAATTGCTAAAAGAATCTATATACAAAATGAATCATAGAATCATAGAATCATAGAGTAGATGTGAAGTAAAAGTAACTCATGACATTCATTCAATGAAAACTCAAGTCTGCACTCTATTCTGCAATTGATCTTAACAATGAATAAACTGATTTGCTAGATATGTTGTCAATTAACTTCTCATGCAAGTTTCATCTTAAATCACAGATTTACCTTCTAGATCATCATCAATGATCTGTTAAAAGATCTCTCAATTCAATTTAACAGATCTCAATTATAAAGTTGCATATATCTCTATACTACAACCTGTACAATTGATAAGCACAATCTGTAGAAAAAAAGATCTGTAGTCTATCTCTAGTACTATGATCCTCTGTTCTCAGATCTGAAACCTAATCGCCATTTCTGGTCTAAATCAAATCTCAGATTAAAAATATTACGTAACTCTCGTCCTTGTAATTCAATTAGCTCATGAAATCCAGTAGATCTGGCTATAATTGAACAAGAAACTTGCAATTGAAATGATAATCAACATCAAGATTCAACAAATCAACAGAGCTTTTAGCTAGCACATGTACTTCAGCATATTCAATCAAGTACAGAAAATCATCATCGATATGCTCAAGATCTAAATCTTACCGAGGAAGATTGAAGCTAGACTCTGTCACAGTTGTTGCTTCACAATCTTCAAGCTAAATCTCAATGATCAACAGAAATAGAGCACAAAACTTCTTCAAGAAACTTCTCTAAAGATGTTGAATAAAGCGTATAGAAGAATCTAGAATTTTTCTTAAAGTATAACAGAATGTCAAGAGTGAAAATCAAACGTCTAAAACCGTTTTTCTCTAAAAAACATCAAACTAATTACTTCATCTGAGCTCCTGTTTATAGAGTTTGGCTCAGTGGCAATTTCGAAATAAAATCAACAAAGAAACACAAATTGGCGAAGTAACATTTTTCTACATTTATGTCGCCTGTTCCTTCGCCTGAACCAAACGACTTCTTCATGTCTCGCTTGACTCGATCCCAAGCTATCAATCTTTCTAGGCGAAATATCCTTAATGTTTCCACAATACGTCGCCTGATGCTCAGGCGAGTTGACATATTTCTCCAAAACATTTTTCCAGTTAAGATCTTCTTAGGCGATGTCTCATCAAATGTCGCCTGTTGTTATCTTTTAATATGGCGACATTTCTCCTTCATCGCCTCCACAATCGCCTCAAGGTAGGCAAAAATCATCTTCATCGCCTAAATTTCTGTCAAGATGGCGATATACGAAAGCGAGGAATTTTCTAATTCGCCTTTCATGCTTTACTCTTCGAGGCGAGATGTTCTTTATATCGCCTGCTGCATCGCCTTTCACTCCAAATTATGGCGACGTCTATAGGCGAATTCTTTTCGTAGTAAAATTATTTCGCCAGTTTGGTGACTTTGGATGAAATTCTGATTTGGTCCTTCTTTCTTTTGATATTGCAGGTTTTAGCTCATTTTCCACAATTTTTCATCCAAGTCCCTGTCTCAACAATAATAGCCTAGAATTAATAGAAATGTATTCAATATCTCATCATTTAAATTCAATTTCATTACATTCAAGCTCATAAAATATGCTAAAACATAGGTAAATTCTAGACTTATCAATTACCCCCAAATTAGCCTTTTGCTTGTCCTCAAGCAAACTGACTAAAAATTTATCTAATATGTTTTGAAAAATCTCCAAACTTATATCATAATTCAAAGCAACCCATCTAATATGTTTTGAAAAATCTCCAAACAGTGACCAGCTATTCTTTCAAAATTTCCAATCAACTAATTCAAAACTGATCATTTTCTTCATGTGGCAAAGTATCTGAGAAAATCCAAGTATTTGAGTTTTGAAACTACTTCCTCACTGTAGTCTCTCATAAGTGTTTGATCTCTCAGAATCCTAGAGGTCACTCACTCAATACACTAGTCACTTTAAGAATCAGAGTTACGTACCAAGGCAAATGTGATTCTAGTGTTTCACAAGCACGTATGAAGAAAATTTTAAGAACCTCACGAACATTGAACTTCACTCACACACTGTATAGCACTTAGAGGTTCCTAGGTTTAGTACTGCCTTTTTGTCTGCCTTAGAATCTCTGATTTGTATATATAGGGAAAATGGGGTCAAGTTAGCTTATGAAAGAAAGGAATTTCTTCAAGGAATCAAAATTTGGACATACCACTAAATTCCTCTCAATACCTCAATTCTTCACTCTTTAGTGTTTCCCCACTCTTTCATGCTTTATTCACATACTACTTTATTTATGAACACTGTTCATTTTCACTTGATTGTGTCTATTCTTTTCTTTTCTTTTCTTTTCATTCATTCTTTTTTTTTTTGTTTTTTAGCTCATATTCTGCTTTTAGCAGCTTCAGAAACACTCTTTAAAATTATCCTCACTTCTCATCTTTTCAATCCCAAATTTAATGGTAAGTCCAAAGGGTAGGATTGAGATTATATCTTTATCTTTATGGTTTAGACTGGATTAGGGACCAAAGAAAAGGTTTTAATGAGAGTGGAAACAAAATGGTTACCTCACTAGATATCAAGGTCTAGTTATATCAAGTAGGCAAAGGCTATTTAGTAGTTTCACTCACTTTCTCAAATCAGATCATTTCCCTTGCCAGATTAAAGACAGACTTTACCCAACCAATGCCCTGTACACTTGAGGAATGTATGAGAAAGTCAAAGCAAACCTATGAAGGTTCTGATTTCTATAGAATAAAATTTTTAGATAAATGTGTTTAATAAGGAAGAGAATAAAAATAACCCCTCTCATGAAGAAAAAGGCATAGAATTAAGCTCAAAACCTCACATTCCACCCAAGGTTTTCTCCACTCTTTCCTTATCAAAACTCATCAACTTATTCACAATTCAAAACTAACCAGAATCTTCATCAGTGTTCAAAGAAATTTGTCAAAAATTGCTCATCAAAACTGCTTGTTTTGAACACTTGTTTTACTGTTTGAAAACTCATTTGATGAAAAACTAAATTACTTTGAATTATAAGCAATGTAAGCTCAATCATGCACTCAGACCTAATATCCTAAGAAAATAGTACAACAAAATCTACAAACAAAATCAACTTATAAAACTAAACATAAAGAACAACAACGTGATTGCTACCCTACCCCCAACTTAAAAGAAAGCAGTGTCCTCAATGCTTAGGAGAATAGAAATGAATAGAAGGAGAAAAGGGAATATATAAAACAATGAATCCAGAGAGTTAGGCAAAGTACCTAAATGTCGCCATTATCAGAGGATAAGTCGCCCCAATTAAGGTCAAAAAGAAAATTTGTTAAGCGAAATAAGAATAGACGAGAAAGAAAATGATCGCTAACCTTAGGCGAAATACCCAGGCGAAATATAAGAGTCGCCAACTTAGAATGACATAAAGGAATAATGTCATGGCGAAATACAGATTCTGCATGCGAAATATTAGACAAGATAGAAATGTCGCCAAAAAGAAAAATCAAGAATCAGGCGAAATAAAATATATATCGCCCCAGTCATGCACATGTACCGTATGAAAGAACTTACCAACCAGGCGAGAAACAGAGATCTCGCCTTAGTCAAGGTGATCATTCTGGCGATTTGAGTTCTACCTTGCTTCAATACACTGTTGCATTAAAATCCATGCAGAATGATCTGTAAACTTCAAAAGCCAAAGTGAGAAATAGTTACACAATTAATGTTTCCTCTTGTAGACACAACTTACTTTGCTTAGGGGAAAAGAACCACAACTTAAAATCTGAAACTCTCTGTAACAGTTAAAACCAACAATCACATTACTCTTTAACAGACAGAAAGAAAGACAAAATACTCAATCACATTACTCTTTAAAAAGAAATCAAAATTTAAAAATAAAGACTCAAGTAAACACATTACTCTTTACTAAACATAAACAAAACAAATTCACAATACTCTTTTAAAGACAAAATGAAAACCAATCCTGAATATTACAAAAGAAGTAAAAAAAAAAATATTTAACACATAAAAACTAGAAATCATCTAAAGAATGTTCTGAAGATTTGGACTGCTGAGAAGATTTAGTGTTCAGTCTCCTTTCTTAGGCTTTGGGACCAACTTCTTCATTCTTAGACGAGAAGGTGCTGGAGATGAAATTGGAGATCTCAGATTTAGATGCTCCAAAACAAACACTCGAACTTCAGCTTCAGTATCAGCAGCACTAGTGGCCATTGATCTAATGACTCTCTTGGAAGAGCTTTCTAAATTTTTCTTCTGCTTATTCCTGTGTTGCCTACGAGTAGACTGATTCTTCTCCACAGCTAGCATGAGATCTTCATCGTCACTAACTTCCTCAGATTCTAAAGAAAGAATCTTTCTTTTTCTTCCCTGTGTGGGAGAATTCACTGGAATATAAGATCTGCTGATGAACTCCCTAACCTGTAGGAAAAAATCAGTTTTATGTTTATTTGGAATCACCAGACCAGACTCTTTGTCCCGTGGGGATTTGTTAGACTTCCAATCCGAAATAAAAACAGAACTAATTTATATGGTAGAATGCAGAAGATCTAATGGTACTGCAGTTGATAGAGCTTCCAAGACTGGGCAGTCCTCTTCATCACTGTCATCTCCCACAAAAACAGGAGCCAGAAAATGCCACCATTTCCTACTATTTCTCTCAGCAATCTCTTGGGTATATTCTTTATCTGTAATGAGATTGTCTTCACTCCCTAAAGAACCACAAGCAGAACATTCATCGGATTCGGCTTCAGAACCATTTCCATTATCTTCAATGACCTGGTTGATGGACTCAGTATGATAAAAAGGTACTATAGCCATAGGGTTATTAGAGTGTTCCATAGATTGGCTCTGAGAGAATTCCCATTCTTGACAAATTCACCAATCTCTTAACCTCAGGATGTAAAATGTAGAGTCTTGGAATGTATTCATCAGTGAGCTGTAGTAGACTCTCAGTTTTACAACTTAAAAGCTTGAAATTATGAGTAACTTGACAAGTTGAAACGCATAGAACTTGAGTTGTCTGATCTTCATTCACCTCTAACAGATTTTCCTCACTCTGGTGATCATCAACTTGTAATTGAGAACTTGATCCCTCACCATCTTCATGACTTGATACTGATAAACCTGCAGCTTCAGCATTATAAGCCAATAATTTGCCTTGCTCTTCGATTGTTGCAGTATCAATCTCTTCACAATCTGAAAAATCAACATTCCTATCATCACCAATTGTAGACTCCAATATAATGGATTTCCCTCTGTCTGCATGTCTTTTATCAGCCTCCACAATTTGATGCACTACCACTTCTGATGCTAAATCCAGTTGTTCAATTAAACTTTGTTAAACAACAACCTCTTCAAATGTTTCTGCAGGCATCTCAGGCTGATTATCCAATAGATCTTCTTGCTCAGACTATAGATTCTCTTGATTATCTATAGGTTCCTCCACTCTTGGTGGTTCCCTAATCGAAATATCAGCTGAAAATCTAGCAAAACCAACTAGAGAGATATTTTCCTTTGCCCTGTGCATCTCCCACATTTTGAGAAAATCCTGTGGAGTAGAAATGGATTTGAAGAATCCAGCAAGTTTTTCTTTAATCTTCTTGTTAATTATATCAGATACTGAAGCATCGAATTTTTCTTTTGATGAGGGCTCAGCTGCCCTTTCTTTTTCCTCTCTAGTGCTATGAGTAGGAGCTGAAAATGGTTTCTGAATTTTTGCTTCCACTAGAGTAGGAGATGAAAAACTATTTCTCTGAATACTTGACTTCTTGGTCTCCCTCAAAGCCATTAGTTCCCTCACTTTCTCCACTACTTCAATACAAGTAGTCTCTTTTCCACCTCTACTCTCCCAAAGTCTCAATTCTAATCCACCAGTGTGGGGCTTAGATCAGCCAGCCACACATCCTTTCTCCTGCTTTGGACTCCATATCTCTCTAAGAGACCTGTGATGAGAGATGGGAAGTACAAAGTCCTCTGCCTGGACTTCTCCTTCCTCAGACTATAAATTCTCCTTTTCAACTCTGAGAAGATCAGCTGACCAAGACGAATGAACTTGCCTTGGTTGAAATATGTGAGGAACTTCTTTTCATCTGCAGTGAATCTACTGCCTTTATTTCTAGGCATCACATTGTCCCTCAACCATGTTAAGCAGATGGCAGTGTGAATATCCAATTCACTTGCCAGAACATCTCTTTCAGATCATTGAGTTGGATGCTGAAATCTCTTCAAACTTCTTAAGTCATCCTCAGCCAGCTCTGAGGCTTCTATTCCTCTATCACCTTGATGGTTGGCCTCCATTAGCTTATAGTAGCTGCAGATAGACTTAGCTTAAATGTCCACTTGTTGGCCTCTGATGTCAAACGAAGTGTCCAACTCCTCAGGAGCTTTATCATAGAACTCCTCCACCAGAGTGGCATTCACCTTCTTGGGTTGTGCCACCAGCTTCCTCATGAACCAACTCCAAAGATAGTTTCCAAATCTTTTATCTTCAAATTCTTCTAACAGAATTCCCTTCTCTTGCCAAAACTGCAAGTTGTCCTTTTTAGAAGGGCTCTTGATCTTGGACTTATCTTTGGAATCTTTAGGTGAACTGGATGTCACCTTCTCCCCCTTAGTAATGGCTCCAAACTCTGTTGCAGCTTGCTTTTTAGCCAAAACTAACTTATCAACTAAACCACTCCCCTTATCAGCAGTTGAAGTAGAAGGGGTCTTGGGAGTAACACTCCTCTTTTTACTAGAGCCAATCTGTACTCCTTTTTGCTTGGGAGACTTAGGAGAAGATGGAAGAATCACTCTGACTTGATAGTTCTTCTCATCATAGATCTTCGGCTTAGCCGAAGTCTTTGCTTTCTTGCCCTTCTTAGATGGGCTAAGAGTGTTGTCGCTCTTTCTTTTAGCCATTATCTGCAATTTGAAACAACATTTCAACAGTTACAATCAGATATCAGATTAACAGAATTAAAACTCAGTAAAACAACAGCATTATCAACATTAAACAGTCTGACAGTATGTCGCAACATAGGTTCAGCGTTTACAAAACACATTGGGCAATCAAAGCTTTAACCATATTTTACAGCTTAAAAACTAACAACTACTGTCAACAATGCAATCAATTATATTCACATAAATGAAACACCCAACTAAAATCGTTCATGTTTATTGTAAAACCCACAGAGTTCGACATTATTATCGTTAAACAATTGTCTATTAATACCCTAACAGTCTCGACTAACATATCAACACAGATAAACTTAAAACAACTAACAGCTTTCAACAAACTAAGAAAGAAGAAAGGAAACATACCTTGTTTGTTTACCGTGATGGAAGTCGATCGAAAAGAAGAACCGAACTGAGATATTCACGATTTAGGGTTTTCGAACAATTGAAAATTCAGAGAGCAAAGTAATGGCAACGGTAAAATCGAATTAGGGTTAATGAGATATCAGAGAGTAGGTGCAATGATGAAAGAACTAGGCAAAAGGCGTAGAGTTTTGGCCTCGCCCCGTGTCATACAACGGTAATAATTGCATGCACCTATGTAAGTGGCGAAATATTTTATGTCGCCTAAAGTGTAGGTGTGAGAAAATTCAAAACTGGGCGAGAAAAGATAAACTCGCCTTAAATGACCTCACTGGCGATATAAAATGGCGACATATCTATTATTTCGCCTTCAAAAAGAGTTTCAGGCGAATGAATGAGGCGAAAAGAGGCTACCTCGCCAAAAATATTTTCAAAAACAGGCGAGTTTCCGGGCGAAGAAATCACACTTCGCCAAATTAAACTTGTTTTTAGGCGAAGAATTTTGGCATAATTAAAATTTAACGCCAGAAAACATACCTGGTTGGCGAGATAAAATGGCAATGATTTGAATTCTCGCCTCACTCTTCTTGTCACTAGGCGATGTATCAAGACGAGATTCTTTCTTCCTCGCCTTTGCAAAAGAAAGATAGGCGAAGTTTTTGGCATGACTCTTCTTTCTCGTCTTCACCCAGGTGACCATGCATGGCGAAATCCCATATTTCGCCATCTTCAAACTATCCATATAGGCGAAATGAAGTTGTTCCTCGCCAATTGATAAACAGCTTTGGCGAGTCTTTTGGCATTAAGAATGACATCTCGCCTTCTTCTTTAAACTTCAAGTTCATCTGAAAACAATCATTCTTCTGCAAAACATGAACTTGGTTAGTTAAAAACTTACACAATTAATTGATCATAGCATCATTTTCCAAAAAGAATAATTGTGTAAGGAGTATGCTTTGTTTAAGGTCGTTAGCATCGACCAAGGCAAGTTTGTTATTGATTTTCCATTATATCTACATGATCTGAGATATAAAGGATATCCCTTGTCCTGTATATGTCTCCCCCAAATAATGCTTAAGTCTCTGTCTATTCACAACAAAAGATTTAGTAGACTTGTTATCAAACAATTCAATAGCTCCATATGGGGAAACACTCTTTATTCTAAATGGTCCAAACCATCTAGATTTTAGTTTTCCTGGAAATAAGCTAAGCTTGGTATTGTAGAGCAATACATATTGTCCATGTTTGAACTCTCGCTTGACAATCTTCTTATCATGGTAATTTTCACCTTCTGCTTGTACATCTCATGATTTTCATAAGCTTTGAGGCGTCATTCATCCATCTCATCTAGTTGTAGAAGCCTCTGCTTTCCTGCTTTTTCATAGTCCATATTCAACAGCCTAATACGACCTGTGTTCCAACTCCACTGGCAAATGACATGACTTGCCATACACCATTCTAAATGGTGACATTCCAATAAGAGTTTTAAAAGCTATTCTGTAAGCCCACAGAGCATCATCTAGCTTGAAGCTCCAGTCTTTTCTGGACTTATTCACATCCTTTTGCAGGATTCTCTTTAACTCTCTATTTGAAACTTCCACTTGACCATTTGCTTGTGGATGATAAGCTGTGGTAACTTTATGAATTACTCCATACTTCTTCAGAACCTTCTCCAATAGCTTATTGCAGAAGTGAGACCCTCCATCATTAATTAATACCCTGGGTAGGCCAAATCTAGTGAAGATATTCTTTTGAAGAAATTTCTCCACTACCCTTCCATCATTTGTAACACAAGCAACAACCTCTACCCACTTGGATATATAGTCAACTGCTACAAGTATATACTCATACTTGTTGGATAGAGGAAATGGTCCCATGAAATCAATACCCCAGACATCAAATAACTCCACCTCCAGGATATAATTTTGGGTCATTTCTTGCCTCTTGGAAATATTACCCATTCTCTGGCATCTATCACAGCTGGCCACAAAAGCATGTGCATCTATGAATATTGATGGCCAATAGAAACCACATTCCAGAATTCTGGCTGCTATTCTTGTTCCAACAAAATGACCATCATATTCTGAAGTATGACAGTGCTTGATAATGTCCAATGTTTCTTCATATAGGATGCAACGTCTTAACACTTGATTAGCACATCTTCTTAACAGGTAGGGTTCATCCCATATGTACCTCTTAACCTCATGAAGGAACCTTTTCTTCTGATGACTATTTAAAATCTTCAGGTAACACTTTATATGACAAATAGTTTGCATAATCAGCATACCATGGATAAAATGTTACCTCACAAAGGAAAAGTTCCTCATCTGGAAATTGTTCATTTATGTCAACTTGAGCCTCCATATCCTTAATGTGCAGTCTTGAGAGGTGATCAGCTACTACGTTTTCAGTGCCCTTCTTGTCTTTGATTTCTATATCAAACTCCTGCAGCAAGAGTACCCATCTTATCAACCTAGGCTTAGATTCTTTCTTAGCAAATAGATATCTCAATGCTACATGATCAGTATGAATGATAATTTTAGACCCTAAAATGTATGATCTAAACTTATCCAATGCAAATACTATAGCTAGTAATTCTTTCTCAGTGGTGTGTAATTTCTCTAAGCTTCCACCAACGATTTACTAGCATAATAAATGACTCTGAATAGCCTCTCCCTTCTCTGTCCCAGCACTAAACCTATAGCAAAATCAGATGCATCACACATGATTTAAAATTCAGAATTCCAATCTGGTGGAATTATGACTGGTGCTGAGACATGCTTTTCTTTAAGCTGCACAAAAGCTTTCAAACATTCATCAGTAAAATCAAATTTCTTTTCCTTTTCTAACAAAACACACAGGGGTCTAGCTATCTTTGAAAAATCCTTGATAAAATGCATATAGAACCTAGCATGTCCTAAGAAACTTCTAATGCTTTTTACATTGGTAGGAGGAGGTAAATTGCTTATCACATCAATTTTTGCTCTGTCTACTTCTAATCCCTTAGCAGACACCTTATGGCCTAAAACAATACCCTCTCTTACCATAAAATGGCATTTTTCCCAATTGAGGACTAGGTTAGTTTCCCAATTGAGCACTTTTTTAAGATTATTCAAGCAATCATTGAAACTGTCTCCTATAATGGAAAAATCATCCATGAAAACTTCTAAAAACTTACCTATGAAATCAGTAAAGATGGCTAGCATACACCTTTGAAACATTCCTGGTGCATTACACAGTCCAAATGGCATCCTATTATAAGCAAAGGTTCCAAAAGGACAAGTAAAAGTTATTTTATGTTGATCACCAGGTGCTATGGGGATTTGGTTATATCCAGAATAACCATCCAAAAAGCAAAAATAAGGGTGTTATGCTAGTCTATCTAACATTTCATCTATGAAGGGAAGGGGGAAATGATCCTTTCTAGTGGCATCGTTTAAAACTCTATAATCTATGCACATACGCCAGCTTGTAACAGTTCTAGTAGGGATCAACTCATTCTTTTCATTCTTTATCACAGTAATCCCTCCCTTCTTTAGCACACACTGCACTGGACTAACCCATTCACTATCTTAAATTGGAAAAATAATACCTGCATCAAGGAGTTTCAGTACTTCCTTCTTCTCAACCTCCTTTATGGTTGGATTCAATCTTCTCTAAGGTTGGATCTTGAGTATATGTTTGTCCTCCAAGATGATCTTATATGTACAGAAAGTGGGGTTGATTCCTTTAATATCTGCTATTGTCCATGTAATGGCTTTCTTGTGTTTCCTCACCACTTGAAGGAGGCTTTCCTCTTGTTCATCTGTTAAGTCATTGGAAACCACAATAGGTAAGGTAGAATCCTTAGAGTTAAGGAATGCATACCTGAGATGACTTGGAAGTGCCTTCAGTTCCAACTGTGGTGGTTTCTTAGTTGAGGGAAGCATTGGCTCGGCAGATGGTTGTATATCACTAATGTTGAGGACAAAATGAGAAGTCATGCATTCCAGCTCACCACTGTAAGCACTCTCTTCTGGAATGTCCATATCCACATCATTAATCAATTCATTGTTCAGTGGATCAGAACTTCTCAATACAAGAATCTTATCCATCAACTCTGTATCCGCTGCCAATTGTATACTCTTGACTTCATCAAAATCGTATGAAAATTTCAATGACTCCAAAAGACTAAATTTTGCTTCCTCTCCATTAACTCTGAGTGTGAGTTCACCATTTGCCACGTTTATCAATGCTATTCTAGTTCTCAAAAATGATCGACCTAGTAGCAAAGGTACATCTTCATCTACCTCAATGTCAAGTAGTACAAAATCCACTGTAAACATGAATTTGCTTACTGTGACTATCACATCTTCCACAACTCCCTTTGCATGAGTGAAAGACCTATCAGCAAGTTGCAACAAGACATTATCAGGTCTGAAATGCCCTATTCCCAACCTTTCAAAGATGGCCAAAGGCATCAAGTTTATGCTGGCTCCAGAGTCACAGAGAGCTCTCCCTTTGAATCTTTCGCCTATGGTCAAAGCCAGGATCCTTCTCTTTCCTAGGAATCTAGTACTTGACAAGTTGTCTCACACTCTCATTCACATTAATGCATCCCACATCAGCTAAATTCCTTCTATTTGACAATAGCTCCTTCATTAATTTAGCATAGACAGGCATCTGTTTCAATGCTTCAATGAATGGGATGTTGACATGGATTTGCTTCATCATGTCTAACAACTTCTCAAGCTGCTTATCTAGCTTTTTTCTATTATCTCTTTGAGGAAAAGGTAAGGCAATCTTCACAGCCTCCTGTTCTTTAGCAAAAATTTTGCTGATTTCTTCATTTTCCTTATTCTGTGTAGGAGGTTCATAACTTTTCTTTTCCTTAGAGTTCTCCAGCTGTTTTCCACTTCTCAATGTAATAACATGCACTTGTGCTTCCTCCTTAGATTTATCTTTAACCTTTGGGTTGGGCACAGTTAGGGGTGGGAATAGGCCAGGCCAGGCTTTTGGTTAAATAGGCCCGGCCTGTATTCTAATACTCTGGCCTGAGCCTGGCCTACAAGCCTATGATAGGCTTGTATTATAGGCTTGGCCTGATCTGCTTAAAAGCCTGTTAGGCCTGAAAGCCTGTTTAAAAGCCTAAAAATAACTAGTTATATTTATAAATAAAGTTTGGGCTTTATATTTATAAATAAAATATTAGATTTTAAACTTATAAACAAACATGTCAATATATTTATAAATAAAATTACATATAAATAATATATGGGCCGGCCTATTAAGTTATGAAGGCTTTTACCACAGCCTGAGCCTAGCCTATTTAATTAAATAGACTTTTGAAAAAGTTTGAATCTAGCCTATTTATTAAATAGGCTAGGCCAGGCTAGGCCTTTTATAGGCCAGGCTAGGCCTTTTATAGGCCAGGCTGTAGGCCCCTGAAAGGCCGCCTGGCCTATTCCCACCCTTAGGCACAGTGTCACTTGGAAGTGCTCCTTGGGGTCTTTGGTTTAGAAATTGCATAAGCTGCCCCATCTGAGTTTCTAAGTTCTTAATTGAAGTGGTATGATTGGTAAGAACAACATTAGTCTTCTCCATGTATTTAATCAGAAGATCCTCTATACTAGGCTTCTTCTGTCCCATCTGATACTAAGTCTGTCCTTGCTGTTGGTAACCTGGTTGAGGATTTCTATGGTAATAACCCTGATTTTGATAGGGTTGGTTCCTCTGTTGATAGTATGGCCTCTGTTGGTTCCTATAATTATTATTCGCATAATTTACTTGTTCTGACTCCTCTGGCTCATCTTCATCATCAGCAAGTGCTGCTTCCTGAGCATATTCTGCCAGAGTAGTCTTCTGTTTTTCAACAGAATTAATTGAAGTCTTCTTTGGATGACCCTTATTTACTGCCATATTGTCCATCTTCTTATTCAACAATGCTATCTGAGCAGATAATGCATTGAAAGACTCCAGCTCATAAACTCCAGACTGTTTTTTGTTAGCAGCCTTTTCTCTTTCATTCCATCCAAAGTCATTGTTTGTCAGCAATTCGATGAAATCATGAGCATCATCTGGTTCTTTATCCATTATTGATCCTCCAGCTGAGGAATCAATGTGCATTTTAATCTGAGGAGGCATGGCACTATAAAATGTCATCACAATACTCCAAGATGCTATGCCATGGTAAGGACATCTTTTAATCAGCTCCTTAAACCTCTCCCAACTTTCATATAATGAATCTCCAGCCACATACTGGAAAGAAGAAATCATATTTCTCAGTTTCACCATCTTCATGGTAGAAAAGTAGCGAGCTAAAAACTTCTTAACTAGATCTTCCCAGTTATTAATACATCCTGGTGGCAATGAGTATAACCAGGAGTGAGCTTTGTTACTCAGTGAAAAGGGAAATAAGCGAAGTTTTACTGCATCCTCTGAGACTCCATTGTGTCGAAATGTACTGCACAGATGCAGAAATGTGTTCAGGTGCTGATTAGGATCCTCAGTAGCTACTCCTCCAAACTTGTTCTGTTGAACCATTTGGATGAGTCCAGATCTCAACTCAAATAAAGTTCTCAATTGTTATTGCTGGTAAGTTGATGGCCTGCGGCATGCCATCAACAGATGGGATGGAATATTAACGATGTGTCATCCTCTCAGGATCCACTCATCCTTCATTATCATTATTATTTCTGTTGTAGCGATCTCCAGACATTGTGTTTCTTGACTCAGTTCTCGCTGCTGATCTTGTTCGTGATCTGAATTGTCTAACAATTCTTTCAGGTTCAGGATCAAACTGCAAGTCTTGAGTACCTTTAGATCTTGTCTGCATACACTACACACTTGAACAAACAAATTTAAAACTGAAAAAGAATTTAATAAATCATGTTAGCGCAGTTCAAAATAAATCTTAATCTTCAAAGAAACAATCCCTAGCAACGGCGCCAAGAAATTGATGGGACGAAACTCGACTGATATTAAAAGTCACAGTACTCAATCGAAATTCCTATCAATGTCTAATGTAGTATTTTAGATATCGTCCACAGGGATTGTAAGCTAAGAAGTATGATTGAGACTAAGATTTAAACTGAATTGCTAAAAGAATTTATATACAAAATGAATCATAGAATCATAGAATCATAGAGTTGATGTGAAGTAAAAGTAACTAATGACATTCATTCAATGAAAACTCAAGTCAGCACTCTATTCTGCAATTGATCTTAATAATGAATAAACTGATTTGCTAGATCTGTTGTCAATTAACTTCTCATGCAAGTTTCATCTTAAATCTCAGATTTACCTTCTAGATCATCATCAGTGATCTGTTAAAAGATCTCTCAATGCAATTTAACAGATCTCAATTATATAGTTGCATATATCTCTATACTACAAACTATACAATTGATAAGCACAATCTGTAGAAAAATAGATCTGTAGTCTATCCCTAGTACTACAATCCTCTGTTCTCAGATCTGAAACCTAATCGCCATCTCTAGTCTAAATCAAATCTCAGATTAAAAATATTACGTAACTCTCGTCCTTGTAATTCAATTAGCTCATGAAATCCAGTAGATCTGGCTATAATTAAACAAGAAACTTGCAATTGAAATGATAATCAACATCAAGATTCAACAAATCAACAGAGCTTTTAGCTAGCACATGTACTTCAGCATATTCAATCAAGTACAGAAAATCATCATCGACATGCTCAAGATCTAAATCTTACCGAGGAAGAATGAAGCTAGACTTTGTCACAGTTGTTGCTTCACAATCTTCAAGCTAAATCTCAATGATCAACAGAAATAGAGCACAAAACTTCTTCAAGAAACTTCTCTGAAGATGTTGAATAAAGCGTATAGAAGAATCTAGAATTTCACTTAAAGTATAACAGAATGTCAAGAGTGAAAATCAAACGTCTAAAACCGTTTTTCTCTAAAAAACTTCACACTAATTACTTCATCTGAGCTCCTATTTATAGAGTTTGGCTCAGTGGCAATTTCGAAATAAAATCAACAAAGAAACACAAATTGGCGAAGTAACATTTTTCTCCATTTATGTCGCCTGTTCCTTCGCCTGAACCAAACGACTTCTTCATGTCTCGCTTGACTCGATCCCAAGCAATCAATCTTTCTAGGCGAAATATCTTTAATGTTTCCACAATACGTCGCCTAATGCTCAGGCGAGTTGACATATTTTGCCAAAACATTTTTCCAGTTAAAATCTTCTTAGGCGATGTCTCATCAAATGTCGCATGTTATTATCTTTTAATGTGGCGACATTTCTCCTTCATCGCCTCTACCATCGCCTCAAGGTAGGCGAAAATCAATCTTCATCGCCTAAATTTCTGTCAAGATGGCGATATACGAAAGCTAGGAATTTTCTAATTCGCCTTTCATGCTTTACTTTTCGAGGCGAGATGTTCTTTATATCGCCTGCTGCATCGCCTTTCACTCCAAATCATGGCGACGTCTGTAGGCGAATTCTTTTCTTAGCAAAATTATTTCGCCAGTTTGCTGACTTTGGATGAAATCCTAATTTGATTCTTCTTTCTTCTAATATTGCAGGTTTTAGCTCCTTTTCCACAACTTTTCATCCAAGTCCCTGTCTCAACAATAATAGCCTAGAATTAATAGAAATGTATTCAATATCTCATCATTTAAATTCAATTTCACTACATTCAAGCTCATAAAATATGCTTAAACATAGGTAAATTCTATATTTATCAAAGTTCATCCCCTTCTTCACCCACTAGAGTATCATCTTCATTTAACAATCTAGATAGGACAAAAGAAATTATCATCTCACTGCTACATTATTTATCAGAATTTTTCAGATCTACATCTTTCATATGAGAAGTAACTTTATTTTCTCTAATCATGAAATGTTTTTTTTCTAAATTATAAAGAGAACCATCACCTTCATTCTTCACATGCGAAGACTCAACAATATTGTCATTTATTTCATAATCACCAAATGATAACCCATCATCCGCACTACCTTCCTTTTTTTAGTCCCTGACATTCATTTTCCAATTTGTTAACTTCTTTAATGGTAACGAGTCTAACAAAAACCCGACTCAACTTTTTTTTAACCATTAAACTCCTATTCTTTCTCTTTCTCTTCCGTTTTCCTTTGTCATTCTTCCATTTCCCTTTGCCACTTTACCAATTTATCCATAATCTTTTTCACTTAGGTAAACAAATTTTCTATCATTTTCATACTATTTTCTTTTGCTTGTTCTCCTCTATTGATCTAAATAAGAAATCAGAAAATTCATTTTAGAATCATAATAAGATTCATGCTCTTCATTTATATCATACTCTACTTTAAACTCACAACCACTGAAATACCATGAGGTTCTCTCTGCCTATGAAGGCACTAAGATACATTTACTAGGTTCCTGCATATCATATGAGATATATCATAAAAGAAAGATCTGCAAACATGTGAAGAATTTTAATAGAAGTCTGATATTAGATCGAAATAGAGTAACAAGACATCAAATTAATTAAAAAACTTTCAAATTTTCATTGCCTTTAGTATTATGTCAAACCTTTTGCTCGAGTTGTCGCAAAGTTCCACTTTACATACCTAAGATACAGATTTTTATATTTTGCATTTCTAGCAAGCATACTTACTCTTGATGCTACCCGTACGTCAGAAAAACTCTTAAAAATCCGCCAGTGCATTCATGAGTGGAATTTTACAAAATAAGCAAATAAGTTACATAAGTACATACTAAATAAAGTAGCTAAATACATAGATAAATCTAAATGTACGAAGAAATATAAACTAAAACCATACAAGTGAACATTATGTGTGGGGTTATTGAAAAGGGTCCCGCTAGCTTCATTTTCAGATCTTTTACTATTTTAACATACACATATGAACCCTAAGGAAAAGATTTGAAACTGTCTAAATCATCTACTAAGTGACATTAAAAGTACTAATGACCTTGCTTATTGAGTTTCTTAAAAGAAAGTTATTTACCACTAGAACCAATATAAACTTCTCCATATCTCATCATCTAGCCCGTTCAATTGATTCCAATGTACTTCACTTATCTTGTTTCCTCAATATTCATGTTGAACAACCTGGAAATTATGATTTCCTCCTTTAGTGGCTTATTCTCTAGTTCTATGAGATTGATATTCATTGAGCCAAATTTTAGCCCAGTCACAAGTGCAAATTCCTATTTGCTAAATTAGTGGATAGCTATATCGGTTGTAAACCATATCTTATTATAATTTTCACCTTCTACGATGACCTCCACAACAAGAACTCAAAGAACTCCATTTTCACGAAAACAAATGGTTTTGAAATTCATCCTACCAGCACATCCGTAGAACTGTATAAATGGTCACTCTCTATGGATTGCCTTAACATTTTACCATGTCATCCAGACTTGTGCAAATCATGCCAAAAAGATAGATGAATGGGTTTATTAACTCTCTGGTCCTCAACTTCCTTCCATCACTTTTTTTTTTTTTAAATTAACTACCTGAAACAATAACAAATGCAGTTGCTTTAACAATTTGGAATTACAAATCACAAATTGGACATTTCAAATTGCATATAGTTGAACATATATCACAATAACATAACACACCTTATCTACCACTTCAGACAGTATAACACACATCAATTAACATTCCACATACAGTATTAAACATCGGCGGAACATACATGTATCAAGAAGAAAGAAATATGACCATGAAAATCAATTCCTAAATTCAACCAACGAGTGAGAAAAGCTACTTGAAACTCCATTGTGCAGTCTGTCAAACTTATTAGCATGGACACTCTTGACTTATCAAAAATTAAAACACAACCATGACAGTACATGAAAAATCACCTCACAATCGATAGTTAACAACGCTCACAAATTTGAAAGAAGTTACATATCATAACAAACATGAACAATGACAATGGACATACCTAACAGACATTGCAACAGAGACACCCCAAAACCTTGATTGTTGACTGTTAGGTTGTTGATGATAGTGAATGCAAAAAACCCATTCCAAAAATGAAATTATTAGCTTTAAAAAATAAATAATCAGAGTAAAACCGATCTTGTTTCAAAGTAAACCAAGAACCAGAGCGAAATCGAGCTAGTTAGAAACTAAATCAAGAACCAAAGAGAGTTATACCTAAATGCTATTTAAGTGAAAACGAGAGACTTTAATGTTTGAATTTGAATTAGATTTGGTGAAAATAACATGAGAATAGTTTAGTTGAAATTGAATGGATAGTTGAAATTCATAATTTATGTTGATAAATGTATTTTAACTTATAATTTTGTAAATATTATACGGAAAAAAAATGTTTATTAATTAAAAGCTATTTAGTGCCATACACAAAAAGAAAAAAAAAGTTTTAAATCTCTTTTGATGAATTTTTAAAATTTAACAATAAATAAAACTCACAATTTTTTGAGAAAATATGTGTGGGTCCACGTCATTTTCTAACTTGGAGAACCCTTCCTAATCAATATATGATATGCGTCATCTAAGTTTTTAATGGTAAAATACTCCGTTCTAAGTTTTTCTCTCTCCTTTAATGGCGACATTTCTAAACTTTTCTCTCTCCTTTAATCGCGACACTTCTTTCTAAGATCGGCGATTTCTGAAAAACTCTGTTGTTGCGGTTATTCACTTGTTTTTACCTGTTTTAATTCTGATTTTTAATTTTTTAGGTTTATTTGGCACCACAGTTTGGCGCTCACCGTGGGGCTACGAACCTCACACACAAGGTTAAGGTTTCTTGAAACATCGAATTCTATCTCCAACAGTCTTCACACATTCTCCGTCTGAATTCCCGTCACTCATGGCCCCGATGAATCCCAACACCGTCAACGTAGAAGATCAAGTTCCGAAGACACCAGAAGAACAGCTAGCAATCTTGACAGAGATGCTGAAAAAAGTTGAAGAAGAGAAAGAGCAATGGAGAAGAGAGGCAGAATCAAGAAAGAGGTCCACGATCCTCTCCAAAGAAAAATCCCGACAATCAAGCCGGAAATATTCTCCCATCTGGAAGCGCAAGCTCAATTTCGAAGAAGACTCCGGTAAAGAAACATCAGGGGAAAGTGATGGGTTGACAGTAAGCCGCAGAAACACCGACCGCCACAATTCAAGTAGTTCCGATGATTGAGCAACAGGTCCTAAATCAACCCGTAGAGACCGCGAAAAACGTCGTGACCGGGCGATCAAAGAGCTCAAAGAGCTGGTACAAAGAACTTTGGGAAAGAGGATCACAATGAGGTCGTCAACAATGCGATACTCCGACATGCCTTTCGCATCATGGGTCCTGGAAACGAAGATGCCCAAGAGGTTTTCGATTCCTAACATGAAACCTTACAACGGGACAATGGACCCTGAAGATCATATCGCCGGGTACAAAAATCGAATGGGAACCTGCAATATACCAGAAGAAGATATTGAGGCGATTATATGTAAGAGTTTTGGCTCTACCTTGACAGGAACGGCCAAAATGTGGTATTCCGCACTCCCAGAGAAAAGCATCAGGTCATACTTCTCCTTAGTCACCAAATTTGTGAACCACTTCTCAGACAGCAGGAGGAAGGAAAAGGATGTAGATGATTTATATGATCTAAAAAAATGAAGCAATGAAAGTCTGAGGCAATATGTCAAAAGGTTCAAAGAAACCAAAATGGCCATTCCAGACTGTCGAGACAAGAGCGCCACCAAAGCTTTCATCAAATGGTTACTGAAGACCTCCAAGTTTTATGAAATTTTGAAGTTAATCAAACCCCGTGCTTTCGAAGACGTCCTGGAGAGAGCCTAGGATGCAATGGAATATGAGGAGGATCTCCTGCCCAGAAATCATAAAAGCTCCCAAAATACATCAAACTCTTGTAGCCAAAACAATACCAGGAATTTCGGCTGAGCTGAAGGCCCGAGGGGTAACCTAAAGGAGTCCGGTCACAGCGGCTCATCAAGGCCAAATTAAACCGGCCACAACAACTCTTCAAGACCGGATTATTCCGACCAAGGTTGGAGGTGAAAGAAGCAACTACCTTACCCACACACTATTCCCACAAAAGAAACCCTTGCAATCCTCAAAGGAATGGGAGACGGAGTCAGATGGCCCGATAAGCCGATAAACCCCGCAGGAACTTGGAAGGACAAATCCCGATACTGCCAGTTTCACAGGGACCATGGCCACAATACCGACGACTGTTGGACTCTTAAGAGAGAAGTCGCCGAATTAATAAAGGCAGGACACTTGCGAGAATACTTTTCTGAAAAGGGGCGAGAAATCGCAGCAAAGGCCGACAAAAATCAGCAATCACCGAAAGTGGTCCCAGTTGCAAACGTGGAAGAAGAAAGAGTGATCAACATGATCGCAGGGGGATTGGAGATGTGTGGACTGACCAACTCGGCAACAAAAAGAAAGCTGAGAGATTCTCTCAGTATTTACAGCATCGGGAATGGACCCGCAACCGATAACTACTATATCACCTTCACTAAAGAAAAGGCCAGGGGGATCAATGCGCCACACCATGACGCATTGGTGATCAAAATATCGATAGCGAATCTAGCTGTGAAGAGGGTACTGAAAGATAACGGGAGCTCGGCCAACATACTATTCCTCGAAACGTTTAAAAATATGCAACTGGAATGATGCGCAGGAAAGCCGTATCCCTTATTGCCTTCGACGGAAAGACAACCTCAACCATTGGAGAGATCGAACTGCCAGTATTCACGGAAGGGATTAATGTGCACACAACCTTCCTAGCGATAAGTTCAAGATCTGCATACAACGTGATACTCGGAAGACCCTGGATACATGAAATGAAAGCAATCCCATCCACGTATCACCAACTCATCAAGTTCCCAATCCAGCGAGGCATTAAACAAATAAAGGGCGAGCAGAGTTCCTTCAAGGAATGCTACGCTAACTGTCTAAAGCAAAAGGGGGCTGAAGAATAGCAATCATTGTCTCGGCCGTAGACAATTCAAAGTTCGGCCGAAGATAAAGTAGACGAGGTCCCCCTAGATCAAGAAGGGGCAAAAATGGTGCAGATTGGAGCCATGGTAGAGGGCTTGGAATAGGAAAAACTGATAAGCTTCCTTAAAGCCAACCAGGACTGCTTCGCCTGGTCACACGAGGATATGACTGCAATCGACCCAACAATCATAACCCACAAGCTGAATGTAAAGGAAGGTGCGAAACCAGTCAAGCAGAAACGCAGAAGGTTCGCCCCCGAAAGAAACAAAATAATCAATGAAGAGATCGAAAAACTCCTCGCGAACGGGTCCATTAGAGAAGTCCAATATCCAGACTGGCTTGCTAATGTAGTGGTCGTCAAAAAGAAGAACGGGAAATTGAGGGTGTGCATTGACTTCACATATTTGCACAAATCTTGTTTGAAAGATTTTTTCCCATTACCCCACATTGATCTCACTATCGATGCAACCGCTGGCTACGAGATGTTGAGCTTTATGGACGCATACTAAGGCTACAACCAAATATTGATGCACCCAAATGATCAAGAAAAAATCGCCTTCGTCACGGAGAGAGGGATTTATTGCTACAAGGTAATGTCATTCGACCTAAAAAATGCACGCTCCACATACCAAAGGCTCATGAACAAAATGTTTGTTGACAAGCTAGGAAAAACCATGGAGGTCTATATTGACGACATGCTGGTTAAATCCAAAGACGCGAACCACCACGTGCATCATTTGAGCCAAACGTTTTAAATACTTCGGAAATATAACATGAAGCTCAACCCCCCCAAATGTCAATTCGGGGTCAAAGCTGGAAAGTTCTTAGGTTATCTAGTCACGAAGAGATGAATCGAGGCTAACCCAGATCAGATCAGACCCATCCTGAACATGGCAGAACCTCGAAGTAAGAAGGATGTAAAAAAGCTCACGGGAAGGCTAGCAGCATTGACCCGGTTCATTCCTAAGGCCTTAGAAAAATTTCAGCCTTTCTTCGGAGCCCTCAAAAAATCCAAAGAATTTGAGTGGACCGAAAAATACAGTAAAGCCCTGGCAGATATCAAGGATTTCTTGACCAGCCCTCCGCTCCTGGCAAAACCTGAAGATGGTGAAAAGCTCTACTTGTACCTGGCGCATTCAGACATTGCAGTAAGCGCTGTCCTGGTCAAAAAAATTGGAGGAAAGCAGCAACCAGTGTACTTCACGAGCAAAACTCTGACATCGGCCGATACCAGATATTCTATGCTGGAAAAAGCCATACTAAGTCTCATATTTGCCGCAAGAAAACTTCGAGCATACTTCCAAGGGCACCCAATTGCGGTCATAACTGCGCTACCTCTCAGAAGTGCAATCCACTCATTGGACAGATCTATGATAATCTAATTGCTGAAAAGTTTGTGGAGATCCTACAATTACCAACAGAGGCCTCATCCTTCACCATACAAGGCCTTTTGGAATAAAGAAGGTATGTTGATTGAAGTAAATCGAATTTGTAGAGTACCTATTTCGATGGGTAAACCGTATTCAGATACTGTTATTTGTGATGTTATGGATATTCATACATGCGGAGTCTTACTGGGGCAACATTGGTTATTTGATCTGAATGTTGTATACAAAAAGAGAAAATAATTCGTACAACTTCTAGTGGAATAAAAAGAAGATTGTGATCTTGCCTACTGGATCCGTGAAACTTCTAAATTGGAAGAGAAATCTACAATGACATCAAAAGTGTCAGGTGAGATCATGATCAAATCTGATGGCGATTTTGTAATCAAGAAGGATTCACCTCAAGTTGAAGAGAAAGTAGAAGTAAAAGTAGACTCAATTTTGCTAGAAGCGGAAATAGAATCTATTTTGCCAGTAATAGATGTGGATTTCTTTATCAGCCTTCCATGTACACAAGCAAAAGCAGATTCAATTTCGCTAGTAGCGGAAGTAGATTCTACTTTGCCAATAGCATATGTGGATTTCGTTATCGGCCTTCCATGTACTCAATGTGAATCGGACTCTATTTTTGTTACCGTTGACAGCTTTTCAAAAATGGCGCACTTTATTTTCTACGAGAAATCTGGAGATTTAGATCATGTTGCCAAAATATTTTTTTTAAAGATTATTTGTCTTCACGGCATCTTCAAATTATTATTATTGAAGACAATATACATGTGGAAGAAAAGAAGGTGGAAATAATTTGACACCCACAAATATTTGATGAGAACTCGAGGACGAGTTCTTCTAAAGTGGGAGGGAATGATGCGGATCAGTTAGTCTTGAATTTTATGAATGACTTGGACCGGGTCAAAATTAGAAGGAAGACTTAATTATTTTAGGATTTATTATTTTAAAGTTTATTTCCTAATAGGATTTAGGATTTATTTTCCTGATTTGATTTATTTGTTTTCTTTTTAGGTTTTCTAAAATATTAGGAAAATTTCTTCTTAAAAGGATTTCTATTTGTTTAGGTTGTAACCCTATATAAGGAGCTTCCTTTCATAAATTAAACATCTTTCATCTTTCAACTTTTCAATATCTTATTTCTCTGAAATAGAGTTCCCTTGGATTAGGGTTTATCTTCCCTTGGATGAGGGAGTTTCATCGTCCCGACCAAACGAAATTGGTCACCTAACACTCGTGATCGAATATAATCAGTCTATGAAAACTCGTGACCGAATATAATCAGTCTTTATCTTTTATTTTTCGCTTCCGTTTTGCGTCAGTTTGATTATATAAAATAATAATAACTTACCAAATAGTGTTCAAACCATTATTTTCTTAAAAAAAAAAAATAAATATAGATAATTTTTTAATGATTTTTATGTAATGAAAAATATAAATATTTACATAACCTATATAGAAATTTTTAATTCATTTTATTTTATAAATCTTGTTGTGATTTATTTATTAAAAGAAAAGAAAAAAAAGTAGAGATGATGGTAAAATAGTGTGAGGGAGAATAAAATATTATATAAAAAAATACTATTGTTATAAAAGAAATGAAACATAATAATTACAAAGAGAAAGATAGAGATAAAATAGTAGGTGTAGGAAGGAAAAAAGTGTCATAATTACACTTAAATAATTTATATTTATAATATTATAAATTACCATTACATCATATATGTCATAATTTTAAATGTACACGGTGTACACCCACCTGTGGTAAAAATTAAAAGTTTAGATGACACATGTCAACTGGGAACATGTTCCACTCATAATTTCTCTAATTTTTTAGATTCATTTTATTCCCCTTTAAAATATTCAATTAATCCTCCATAAAAATTTTATATATTAAACAATACCATACTTCCATAGTCCATATTGATACTCGATTCAATGGGGACCTAACTGAAATGAGCCCGGTTTAATGTAATGAAAAGCGGATGATACGGGAGACAGACATGCGGCTGCTTAGGCTAAAAAGTAAAAACATGAAATTAGAATATTATTAGAGAGGAAGTCAAATACGTAGAAGAAGAGAGGATATGTATGGCCCACTTCTTGCCTTTAATCCCGCCGATAATGATCTTCTTAAATCCCAAATCTTCAACTCTGTTATATTCTATATATACACACTGACCTGAAGAGAAAAGGAAAGGAGAAGAGAGTGATTAGTGGTCATTTTTGTTGTTGGTTATACAGAGAGAAATAATGGAAGAGGAGGATGACAGTTTCAAGAAAGAGGGCAGGGTTCCTTTCAAGTGGGAGATCAGGCCAGGTGTGCCCAAGAACAGCCAACCACCACCACCACCCAAACTCAGACCTCCACCCGCCGCCTTTCTCTTCCAATCTGCTCCTCCTCCTGGACTTGGCTGCTTCCCTTCTCCTTTTGTTGGAAGCAAGAGACGGCAATTTGATGACTGGTCAGAGTTGGAAACGATGTCGTCTGGTCGGTGGTCTTCGGTTTCGGTCTCGGACAAAGGCGCATCCTCCTCTTCTCACAAGTCTTCACCTCCCCTCAGTGCACTCACCGATGCCGATTGGGTTGCTTTAGCTTTATTTTAATTTACATCTCAATAGAAGATATGTGGGGCCAGTAGATTATATACAAAGTTAATTTTTTTACTATATGCATGGCTATGCCTCCCTGTGGAAATATTTGTATGATGGTCTCCACCAGCCAAATATAATATGGGCAAGAAAAGATATATAAAATAAAATTAAAATAGTTTTGTTTTATTTATTTATTTTATATATGTAAAAGAAACTAATATAAAATAATCAGTGTTGTTAAAACCGGAACGGCCGGCCGGTTTAACCGGGAACCGGCCGTTCAGCCAGTTTGATTTTGTGGTAAAACCGATTTTTCAAAAACCGGTCAAACCTGGTCAAATCCGGTAAAACCGGTTAAAACTGGATTAAACCGGTTTTTTTTTAAAAAAAAATTTAATTAAAAATTAATTTAATTTTATTATATTTTGTTTGTTTGGAATAATTGTTTTATTTTTTTAACGGATTTAAAAATTTAAACATAATAATATAAATATTATTTCAAAATATAATATATGAAAATAAGAATATTGGATGGTTTATTTTATTAATAATTAATTTATATTGATAAATTTATTTTAAGTATGTTTAATTATATTTTTAATTAAAAATATATATTTTTAAATAAATATAAATTAATTTCATATTTTAATTTTATATAATATATATAAAATAATTATTATTTTAAAATTAAAAAAATCCGATTCAATTCGGTCGAACCCTAAAAACCGTGACCCCTTTACGAAACCGGTTCAATGTCCGTTTTTAAAAACATTGAAAATAACCATACAAAACATCACGAAATTACATTTAAAATATGAGATATTTTAACTACTTTCTCTGCTACTATTCATTTAACTTAAAAAGAAAAAAAAACCGAAAAAAAAAAAAAACTACTTGCATATAGTGTAAGAGCATGTACTAGATATTATTGAACATTTAAGTCATGTATAAGAGCAATTATGAAATCCATTTTGATTCAAGTAAAGACATGGAATCAATTCAGATTTATAATTACATATCATCATATACATTGATGCATCCTTTTATTTCATACATCATCATGGTTCACACAAGAAAAACTTTTTATCTCATTCACATTCTTGTGACAACATTGTCTCATTAGATCCGGTTACACATTCTTGTCACATCATTATCCCGTAGTTTCAGCCTATATCCTTTTTACATTTCAAATTTTTGAATAGAATAAGTTCCATAATTGATGGAAGTATTCTAAATATAAAAGTGAACTTCTTTGGAAATAAGTTTTTCTTTATTTTAATTGATAATTTTTTTAAATGAGATTAATTGATAATTCTTTTAAATGAAGTTATCGTTTGATGTAAAATATCTTTATTTGAAGTACATATTATATTGAACCATTATGGTTCAATAACCAGAATAATTTTTCTTATGGGTAAGATTATTTCTTTTTCAATTTATTTCAACCATATTTTATTCATTTCATTTCATATGTAAGTAGTTTCGGGTGGAGTTAGACAGAAAGTCGGACAATCAAGTTTCTTAATGTCACAACCTAAGTGTAATTACACATTAGCACTTTGGATTAATATTCACATCCATATTCTCATTCCCATTTTTGGACACTTAGTCCGTATTATTTTATTTCTTATTCATAGCATCAGATCACCATTCTAGTGAGACCTAAGGTGTGAAACCTGATCGCCACATCAACTAATACATATACATAACTGAAAACTAAATAGCGGTCTATCATATATAGATGGCCACTTAAAATATTTTTCACATGTTTATCGTACATTTCAAATTATCAAACCAAACATGGAATCCTTTTCAAATCATTCCAACTTATCCAAATTTATCATAATTTCATATTAATAAATATGCCTCAATAAAATTAAGTTAAGATGGTTTAAAGTGACCAACAAATACATCATTATTTATACACATCCAAAATTAGTTTGATTATATATAAGAATAAAATATAGATGTATGATGAGGAGATCTTTTCCAATTACCTTGCTCGATTATACCTAAACACAATTTTGTAGGAAAAAAAAGAATTGTAAGACAACAATGTCTAGTTCGTATTCCATATCTTAAACATTAACACATAATTTACAATGAGCCTATCGTTGATATGTAATGACCACACAATATGGCATATCTATATAAGCAAGTGTAAGCTCATTTTCTCACAAAGAAGTCATACACACATTAAACTGCTATCAATTAATCATTTCATATAAAGTATTAATTATAATCATACAAGATTATAATCATACAAGATTATAATCATATCTAGTTACATCTTGATATTACTTTGTTCAATTACCTATCACACCATTACAGTGAAATATCTCTTACAAAAGACATGTTCAATTTGTGTTACACATCATTCATCACATCATATTAGTCTATATCTATTCAAGATAGCACGTATTGATAAGTTATCTAACGATGCATTTAGAAATAATATAAGATTTTTGGTTTCTCAAATAATTTTCATGTTATTATTAGTTGATATAGTAGAGTAAGCTTACTTGATCTTCGAGTAATTTTCTCGAAATATATTTTAAATTACGCTTAAGTTATCATTACCTGGAACTCTCACATTGGTCTACAAAATATTACGCAATCAGTTGGGTAAAAAAATAGAGTTCAAATGATAAGGTTTAAGATTATAATTGTACACTAGTTGTCTAGTTCGCATCTTATTCAAAGCGACCATCCCGCGAGACTAGCTTATGACATAGTGAAAACCTTCTGAAACCTGTAACCTTGTCAATGATCTAGTCACACTACCATGACGCGAGGTTGGGCTTATAGAATAAGAGGCTTACAGCTTGGTCACATGACCATGGTGCATTTTTAACTACTCCTTTTAAAATGGTAGCTTGATCTACGCCTTGGTCAAGGTGATCATATGATAAACAAGGGCACCGGCTACCCCGTTTCTCAATTTATACATATTTTCTCAAAATAATTTTCAATTTTTAAAACCATTTTTTAATCTTAATCTTACATCCTTGTAAATCACCTTTTACAAATCAATTTAAGGACTATGGAGGAAATATCAAACATGATTTACTAGCGCGTTTGCATACACAAGCAACTATAGAATCTCTAACATTAAAAATATGTGAAAACAATTTATCATAACTATTTACTTTATGTCTTAGCATATAAACTCAATGTAATATTTATGCAAATAGATACGATTAGAAGTTCAAAAAATTGTATGTCAAACTTACTTTCAATTTTTTTTTCGGATTTTTGCTTATTTGAAAAATAATAATTAATTCTATAAAATTAATCTTATTTATGGGTTTCGGAAGCATATTTAGACAAAGGCCTTAAGACGAATCTGTACCTGAAAATAAGATGAATATGAAGTTTAAGGAGAACAAACGAAGGCTGGAATATGTCACTATTCTAACCTAGAGGCCTTAATCCAAGCCTTGGTCACTAACTAGGCCAAGAAACCAAGCGGCTAGTCGAACTCTAGAGACTTCTGGACGGCTCTAGGCATCCTAACTTATTTGCATTCTAGTTGACTGACTAAGTCGTCCAGCTAAAGCGACAATTATCAAAACTCAATTTTTGAGTCTGTTTCACCCTCAATTTCATCTTCGTTTTAAAGTACTTTATTTCTCGTAATTTAAGATCTGTTAAACCACCATATTGGGAGTGAAATGTCTTACTTAAATGTACTAATTTATTTCAATTATTTTTCAATAACATGACTTCAAATATGCATATCAACACCCCTAACATTCATCAAATTGATCGCATTCGTTCTTTTGTAATATTTAGAGTAATAAGTGGGCCGAATGACCATATTGAACACATATACTACATTGATACCATACCACACTCAAGTTATACAATCATATAAACCAAGTCATCAGTATCTCCAATATTAAAGAACGAGCAACATAAGCATCTTATTCCTTTTCGACCATTAAAGGCCAAAAAACTAAACATGCTTAATATTTTAATCAAATACCAAGTCATTAACATCCATATTCATGTTACTAAGTTTTCATTTAAGCATGTATTGGCGGTCATGAAGACGCACTTTATTCTAACATACCACACTAGGTCATCTTAGATTCATATTTACAAATCATCATATATATTTTTATATATATGTATAATATTTTTTTAATTATCAATATTATTCAAAAATGAGTATATTATCATATTTGGTATGCTTTAATCATTTTTATTCTCATTTTAGAATATTCATCTCAATACACAATTCACACTCATTTTAAATTTTCAATGCAACCTAGTAATCCTAAAATGGGCCAAAACCCATAAATGGATCGAAATCTTTTGAATCAGATCAAAGCATTAATAATTAACCAAAGTTTATTTTGAATGGGGCTGAATTATCTCAAAATTAATGGACGATCCCATATGGATTCAAGTCCTATCTAAATAAGGTTGTTACCCTATAGTGAACAAATTTTAGTCCGAGTGCTATCACAATCAAAACTTTACGATTTTCACAATCATGGTTAGATGTGACCTAAAATAGTCATCCTTAAAATATATTCAGTCACCTTAATGCTTAAAGTCCTTCCATAGGATATGATATACATCACAAAGACCAGAATTGCAACCACAAAGATCACAGAGACATAACACAACAATTACACCGAGAAATCACTAAGAAATCCAAACCCTAGCAGAGCAGGAGGAGAAAAACAAAATATATTCTCTCTAAGTCTGCAAAAGGGAGAAAATACAAATATATAGGTAGGATTTTAACAACATCTAGGTATCCATCAAGAAGGCACGAATCTAGTGAGAGGTCGGGCCAAAGCGCGGGTTGGAGGAGCATCAGAGTCTGCAGATGGATCATGTGCATAGCCCAAAGGTGTAGAAGCCCAAAACAAATACAAATACAGAGCTTAGAATGTAGACATTACAACAAAACTTCCCGTAATATTACATTCTACAGAAATCATACAAGTTAGTCTTAAGATCAGCATCTTTATCCTTGTGCCTCTAAGTCTCTCTCAATTGTTCAAGTTGTGCATCATTGGTCCAATTCCTCTTGATTTAGACCCGGCAGATGTAAAGAAACTTCACACAGTACAGGTATTTCTTCAATGACACTACATTGGTGCCCATGTTAAAGGGATTTTCATCTGTTAGAACTTTCTCAACTTGCAAAATACCATTGAAAATGTTTAGTCTTATAAAATGGTATTCGGCCCCTATATGCTTTTTTCCTGTCATGATAGGCAAGGTTCTTACTAATATGGTAAGCTCCCAGGCTATCAGTAAAGACAATAGCTTTAGGGCTAAGTAATTTAATTTCCTGAAGAAGCCCCTGAATCCAGAGCACTTCTTTTATTCCTTTAGTTAATGCAATATACTCAGATTCACTGGTACTCAATGTCACATCAAATTGCAATTTGGATCTCCAGGAAATACAATTACCACACACAGTAAACACATAGGCAGTAATGGAACGTCTAAATCAGTATCTTTGGCAAAATCAGAGTCAGTAAAGCCAATAATGTTCACAATATCAGAATGCTTACTGTACTCTAAACCAAAATCATTAGTGCCTTTAATATACCCGAACAATCCTTTAATAGCATTCCAATGTTCAAGCCTAGGTTTCATCATGTACCTGCTAAGTATGCTTATTGAATAAGCTAAATCAGGTCTTGTACAGACCATAGCGTACATGATGCTACCTATAGTTTCAGGATAAGGAATGTTGTATAAAATCTGATCATCATTACAGAATTTCCTATCAAGTCTATGACTAGCATATAAAGGTAGATTATTCAGTTTGGCATCACTCATGTTGAAAGTATTCAGAACTTTATACAGATAATTTTTCTAATTAATACATAACAGATTATTACCTCTATTTCGAGTGATAAACATGCCAAGGATTTTAAAGGCTTCCCCCAAATCCTTCATGTCAAATTCCTTATTCAATTCATGTTTAACAGAGGACAGATACTGCAATTTAGAGCTCATTAATAGAATGTCATCAACATACAACAACCTGAATACAGGTGAGTTATCAACAGACTTGTAATACAAGCAAGCATCATACATACTCCTCTTAAATCTGATTTTACCAACATATTTAATAAACCTTTCATTCTATTTGTCGGGGTGATTGTTTCAAGCCATACAAAGACCTTTTAAGGAGACACACCTTGCCACAAGGTTTGACAAACCCTTCGGGTTGGTCCATGTAGATCTCCCTGTCAAGGAAGCAATGGAGAATGGTTATTTTGACATCCATCTGTTCTAATTCCCAATTAAAATGAGTAACCAGAGACAACATGATTCTAATAGTGATATATCTAACCACTAGAGAGAACACCTCTAAAAAATCAACCCCTGCCCTCTGGTTAAAACACTTGGCAACCAATTTAGCCTTAAGGGTTATTTCCAAAAACCACCCAATTTTTTAAACATTTTACTTCTGGCACCTGATTTTGCAAACTTATACCAAATCACCTCCAAAACCACCCAAAATTAAAACCACTAGTGGTTTTGGTGAGGTGTGGGTGGTTTTTGTGTTATTGAGTGGTTTTTGTATTTTTGAGTGGTTTTGCTAATTATTCAGTTTTAATAATTATTAAATTTTTTGTTTAGTAATTTAACTAAAATTTAAATAGTTTATTAAACAATTTAAATACTTTTATTTAAAAAATTTTAAAATTTTACTAAACTAAAATAAATTATTATATAGTTTAATACTTTTTAAATGTTTGTTTAATGATTTTTAATAATGTTAATATTTATTTTTATTTTTAAAATTTACTAAATTAAAAAAATTATATGCAGATTTAATTATTTTTAAATATTTGGTTAAATAATCTTTAATAATTTTTTATTTAAATTTTTATTTTTTAATTTACTAAAACCTGCTGTAAGAGATTATTTAATTATAAGTATGTTTGAAAATTTATTAAAACAATTTATATTATTATCGTATTATAATTATATAGGTTCTTAAAAATAAATATAAAAAAAAACAAAAAATATTTAAAATTGAAAAATAATTAAAAAAAAATATTGATATATTTAATAGTTATTTTATTTTTGGGAAAATAAATATAAAATAAAACTCAATTTTTCATTAAAAACTATTTGAAATAGATAATTTTTGGTTGTATGTATAGAATTAAAAATTAAAGGTTGAAAATAAAAATTATTAAAATTATTCAGCTAATTAAATAAAAGAATTAAAATTTTTAAAAATTATTGATACTAGTTGTAATTTAGTAAAAATAAAAGCAAGAAATTAAAACTATAAATTACTAAAGTTAATGAATTAAAAATTAAATTTTCTAAAACTATAAAAAAAATATTTTAATAAAATATTTAAAAATTTACTAAAATTATTAAATAAAAATTTTAAAAATTATTAAAACTAAATAATTAGTAAAACCACTCAAAAACACAAAAAAAAAACCACCTAAAAACACAAAAACCACTTATACCTCACCAAAACTACATACGCCTCACCAAAACCACTAGTGGTTTTAATTTTGGTGGTTTTGGGGGTGGTTTGGTATAAGTTTGCAAAACCGGGTGCCAGAAGTAAAATGTTTCAAAAATTGGGTGGATTTTGGAAATAACCCTTAGCCTTAAATCGACCTGAATCAGAAGCTGGTAAATTCTTCTTAACCTTGTAAATCCACTTACAGCCCATTAATTTCTTATGGTTATGTTTATTTATCAATTTCCATGTATGATTCTTAATCAAGAAGGCTATTTCATCCATAGCCTTCTTCCACATGACTGCATTTGGACAAATGATAGTTTCTTGATAAGAATTAGGAATAAATTATGATTCAGTATACGTATTTAAATCATAGATCACAAGATTAATATCAATAAAATCATCATATTTGGATGACATCCTAGTAGTCCTCCTAGTTCTATCTCCTAGCAGTCCTCCTAGTTCTATCCCTACTCAAGAGATAATCATCCAAATTATGTTCATCATATGTTTCATCTATATTCCCAATAGGTTGATTATCAAGATTCTCATTAGGATCAGTTTCAGATGTTTGGACAGGTTGGTCAGACTCAATTTTAGTTTCAGGTTCACTGACTCTAAGGTTATCAGTCTCAGTATTTGACACATTAGACTCAATACCAGGCTCAGGATTAGAGTGCTAAGAATTTAGGAATCTAGGAAATTCATTTTCAAAGAAAACAACATCACAACTAATAATGAATTTATAACTGGAGTTATCCTTAAATAATAGCTTATAACCCTTAGTACCCGCCTGAAAACTCATAAACAAACTCATGAGAGAGCTAGGATCGAGCTTATCAAACCTTTGATGAGCTAATACCTTACAACCAAAAGTTCTAATGTGACTGAAACTAGGAGGTTTACCATACCAGAGTTCAAAAGGAGTTCTATTATCAATAGAGGATGAATGAGACCTATTTTTCAAGAAAGTGGCATAATATAGGGCTTCCCCCTAGAAGATCTTAGGAAGGTTTGCTTGAAAGAGGAGACTCCTAATTATTTCTAGAAGGGTTCGATTTAACCTCTCAGTAACCTCATTCTGCTGAGAGGTATACCTAATAGTCCTATGTCTTATAATCCCAGACTCCTCACAGAACTGGTGAAATTGTTCATTGCAGAATTCTATGCCATTGTCAGTTCTAAAACATTTTATTTGCTTTCCAGTTTCATTTTCTACTGAAGATTTCTAGATTTTAAAATTTTCAAAAAACTCTGTTTTAGATTTTAACAAATAAGTCCAACAGAACCTTGAAAAATCATCAGTAAAAGAAAGAAAATATTGACAATGACTAAAAGTTTTGGTCCTTGTAGGACCCCACAAATCAGAATGAATGTAATCAAGAATAGATTATGATTTTAAATTAGTTTTATAAAATGGTGACTTAGTTTGCTTAGCAAGAACACACTTTTCACATTTTGGTATGACAAAAGGGAAGTCACTCTCAATTAACCCCTGCTTCTGCAACTCTCTAAGACCACCTATCCTAATATGGCCTAACCTCCTATGCCAAAACAAAGCCTTGCTAATGGGATCACTAAGCTTGGTTAGGGTAGCTAAAGCCTCTAAGGTTGACCCTTCGAGTATGAACAGGTTTCCTACCCTATTCCCTCTCAATTCTAAACTAGTGGATCCAGGCCTAGACATCTCTACCCTCTGATTCTTGAACACACACTCATAACCCATTTCAGCCATTTTACTAATAGAAAGGAGGTTTCTTCTAAGGTCAGGGACAAACTTGACATCTCTGAGGGTTATAGTCCTACCATTATATTGCCTAATGGTTACATCTCCCACCCCAACAATGTCACACTTATGGTCAGACCCCATGAAAACATACCCTCCCATGACAGACTCTAGATTGGTAAACCAGTTTCTATTTGGCGGCATATGGTGTGTACAACCAGAATCAATCACCCAATCAAGCAAGGAATTATTAGGTATGACAGAATTATTCAATTCAATCACACCAGTAAAACCATCAACAAAATGATCAGAAACAATAATAGTATTAGATGCAGCAGGTTCAACAAGACCATTTGCTTCATCTCTCTTCTTCTAGAGGTAATCCTTAATGAGGTGGTTAGTTTTCTTACAATAATAGCACTTTCTCTCTTTGTTGCTACCAGTTTTACCCTTACTACTTTCCTTCTATTTATTATCCGCCTTATTCAAATTATTTTGATTAGCAACATGTTTCTTACCCTTCCCCTTATTCCTATGGATGGTGTTAGGCTTACTATGGAATAAATCCTCATTATCTTTCTTAATCATTTCCTCTCCTACAGATCTGAAATTAAGGGCATCCATTATGTCTTTAGTGGTTAGAGATTTCTTGTTGAAAGAAATGAACTCTCTAACAATACTATGAGACTCAGGCAGGGCATGAAGAAGGACCATAGTAAGATATTCATCACTAAGCCTCTCAGATTCTTTAGTCCTAGTATTCAAGTCCTGAACTAACCTTTTAAACAGGGCTAAGTTCTCATTAACCGTCTTATTAGGAGAAAACATAAAGCTAAACAATTTATGATGGCTTATAATCCTATTTGGAATGTTAGATTCTAATAGTTAGCCTCTAAAGCTTTCCAGAGAGAATCAGCAGTTTTAACTCCATTCATGGCAATCAAAACATCATAAGATAAATGCAACAAAATGGTATGATGTGCACGTTTGGCTATTCAACTTCTTTGAAGATGTTGAATAAAGCGTATAGAAGACTCTAGAATTTCTCTTAAAGTATAACAGAATGTCAAGAGCGAAAATCAAGCGTCTAAAACTATTTTTCTCTAAAAAACTTCACGCCAATTACTCCATCTGAGCTCCTATTTATAGAGTTTGGCTCAGTGGCAATTTCGAAATAAAATCAACAAAGAAACACAAATTGGCGAAGTAACATTTTTCTCCATTTATGTCGCCTGTTCCTTCGCCTGAATCAAACAACTTCTTCACATCTCGCTTGTCTTGATCGCCAAGCTATAACTCTTTCTAGGCGAAATATCCTCAATGTTGCCACAATACGTCGCCTGATGCTCAGGCGGGTTGACATATTTCGTCAAAACATTCTTCCAGCTAAGATCTTCTAGGCAATGTCACATCAAATGTCGCCTGTAATAATCCTTAGATTTGGCGACATTTCTCCTTTATCGCCTCAAACATCGCCTCAAGGTAGGCGAAATTCAATCTTCATCGCCTAAGTTTCTGCCAGGATGGCGATATACGAAGGCGAGGAATCTCTTATTCGCCTTTCATGCTTTACTCTTTGAGGCGAAAATTTCTTTATGTCGCCTGTTGCATCGCCTTTCACTCCAAATCATGGTGAGGTCTTCAGGCGAATTCTTTTCTTAACAACATCATTTTGCCAGTTTGCTGACTTTGGATGAAATTCTGATTTGGTCCTTCTTTCTTCTGATATTGCAAGTTTTAGCTCCTTTTCCACAACTTTTCATCCAAGTCCCTGTCTCAGTAATAATAGTCTAGAATTACTGGAAATGCATTCAATATCTCATCTTTTTGGCTCAATTTCATTATATTTATACTCATAAAAGATGCTAAAACATGTGTAAATTCTAGACTTATCAGCCATAAAACAAAATCTTGAGATCCATCAAAGACCTCAATGTTTGAACTTGAAGATTTTGAAAACATTTTATTAAGAAATTTTGTTTTAAAGAAGTTTTAAAACTTTTATGATACACTGACCCTGATATGAGAAACAAATAAAATAGTATGATGCACAAGATTCACAAAGAATGAATAAATCAATCACAATGTTACAAAATATGTCACAGCAATTACTATTCACTTAGATATTCACACAGTAAACAAATCAAATAGTATCAACAACAATACCAAAGAATTGAGAACCTCAAACAAGCCAGAGTTAACGTTACTGGCAACCGTTCAGGACGTTAACAAGTACTGAGCATATGTCCCTTCAGCCAAGACAAACAAGCCAAAGTATCGCGTTGGCGGTTGTTCGGGGCGTTAATAAGCTACAAGGCTTGTACCCCTTCAGCCAAGGTTCTCAATTCACCACATAAACAGTAATATAACATACACAATATATCACTATACAGTCTAAAGTAATCACAGGAAGAAAGAAAATAGAAAAATAGAGATTAGAGTTTAGAGATTGCTCAGTAAAGCTGTTATCTGGTAAATCGACCCTAATTAGAGTTTGATTTTTCTCCTAGTGCCCCGGAACCTTTCTTAGGGTCACTCTTCAAGTTTCTTCTTCTTCTCTTTATGCTCTTGTCTTCGTAATTGCTTCCAAGAGGTAGCTCTCACTTGAACAAGCTTGTTAGACACAAGAAGAAACAGAAGGAGCAAGAATATCAAACAAGTAATAAAACAGCTATGTTAAGTTTTTTCTACAGGAAGTCGAAATTAACTATAAAGCTCAGATCTACAAAGATCGAAGACTGATAGTTTTGACAGACACTCAAACAATCAAACAACCACAGAGATTAAGCAAATACAAAGAAATCACCAAGAAACAATAAAGAAGTAACAGATCTGTAAACCCTAGATCATAACACACAATCAACACGCTCTTACCTGGAGTTCTAATACCATTTTGTTACAAATGGCATATCTATGAACACAAACAAGCATAACAACTACACAACAACAATTTTACGTGGTTCACCTCAATAGAGCCTAATCCACGGGACCTCAGTTTCAATTTAAAGATCGATGGCACTAAAATTAGATCACAAAGACCAAAATTACAACCACAAAGACCACAGAGACATCACACAACAATTACAGCGAGAAATCACAAAGAAACCCTAACCCTAGCAGAGTAGGAGGAGAGAAACAAAAAAGATTCTCTCTCTAAGTCTGTAAAAGGGAGGAAAATACAAATATATAGGTAGGGTTTTAACAACATCCGGATATGCATCAAGAAGGCGCGGATCTAATGACGAGTCGGCCAAAACGCGAGTTGGAGGAGCATCAGAGTCTGTAGATGGATCACGTGCAAAGTCCAAAGGTGTAAAAGTCCAAAATAAATACAAATAAAAAGCTGAGAATGTAAACATTACAACACCATAAGGAAACATTATCAAGTTTCCTTATTCACTTGTTATGGTAAACTTACCAATATCACATTTCAAATGGGTTTGTTATCATTATTCATGTTTGGACATTAAGTCCTCAAATTAGATTTTATTAGGTTTGATGAAATCATTTAATTGACTCATCACTAACCAATGTTGTATGGCATTATTAAAGTTAGAGTTGCACCATTTATTCTAAGTGTCATGAATGCAATTATTTCTATGTTTAGTTTTATTAGGTCACATTTTTATATCATGATCATTGTCTCATTTTTACCAGGTTTGTGTTGAAATCATGCCTTAAGGATAATACCTAATTCGATCTAAGTATGTCTTAACCCAGTAATTTTGGATCTATGATGCTTGGAATTTGAGGGTGGATTTAGGGCGCAAAAATTCATGACCCTTTTAGATTAATTGGTCAGATCTAGGTCAAATAATTTTAACCACCCTAGCTCATTACCACTAATTTGAACTATATACACACACCTTGTACATTATTTTATACAAACAAAATACGTGCAGGTATGGAGAGATATATACCAATTATTTTATATATGTTGCATATATCTATTTTAAAAAATAAATAAATAAATTGTGAAGATTTTCACACTTGAATACTTTATATATGGTGCGTTACTTCTAAGTATTTGATATATGATATATTATCAAAATTTATTATTTTGGATATGGTTTATATGTGAAATTATTTGATAAAACTCTAGTTATATTTTAAATAGCTCTTGTAATCGGATTAGGTATAAGTCAATCCTTGGGAAAAATAATTAAGGCTCGTTTAGATTTCAGATCGGGTCTAGGATAACCCCAAACAAATATAGGTTGAGTAAGAGGTGAGTCTGACCTGCTCTAATCCGATCTGTTGCCAACTCTATCAAGCCCCCATCATCACGAATTATTGAACTTAAAGCCATTAACATATACAATTATATCTTATTCATTTTTCTATCATTTTAGGCATATTCACCAAATTCTTATAACAATGATTATTACATTTTAATAAATTACATGTCTTCAAAAGCAAGTAAACATGCTCACAATAATCAAACAATAACAAGTAATGGTGGGGCTAAAAATAAAAATATGAACCCTACTTCCATCGATCCACAAGTAAGGATTCTGGCTTATAAGTTTCTTCTTATTGTTAGCCTACTCAAACATACTGCTCATGCCTCAAACATCAAAATACATCACTGACTCCATAACACTACTCTATTTACAGCCTTAATCCATTAATAAGATTAGGATTTTTTTTAAGTGGGTTAGAAGCTTATAATAACATATCGTAATCATCAATCTACTTATTCTTAAACATCGAAAACTGAATTTGATAAATATAGGGCTTTTAAAATTATCTTTGATGAGTTAGGAAAGAGGATAGAGTCTCCAAGCTCTCAAACAACACTTCTTAACCCTTAATAGATGAAAAAAAAAACCTCTTTTTGAAGTGATTTTATTGTTGAAAATTATTAGACGAAGAAAACGAGTGGAATGGTGGATAAAGGAAGAAGAAATCAACATGGGAGTAAAATGAAGAAATGAGGAAGAGGTAAGAGAGAGCAAAAATATATAGAGTTTTGGTGGGTGATGTAAGTTAGGTCTGTGCATTTTCGGATATGGAATCCGATCCGATCCGAAATTTCAGATCAAGAAAAACTATGATACGTATCCAATAAAAAAAATCGGATATCCGGATAAACTAATATCCAATTTTTCAGATTGGATAACCGAATATCCGGTATCCAACTTTATTCTATCCATTTTTTAAAATTTCTGATTTAAGAAAAAAGTCACTAAAAATAAATAAAGTTATTATATTGCATTCAATTAAATAATCAAACAAATCAAATAAACACAAGCATTACAAGTTATATAGTACCAAGACCTTGAATATAAACACACAAACAGATTATAGAAATATAAATTTGATTTAACATAAGCATTACAAACTATATAAGTTACCAATTACTATATACCAAAATTATTTTATATATATAAAAGGGAAAATTACATTGATATACAATGAGTTCTCCAAATTTGGTAGCTGGAAATATGTTTACTTTTTTAGGCAATTAGATGCAGTGAATTTCTGAAAAAGTAGTTAGGAGGTTAACATTGTTAGCTCTGTAGCACCATTAAAAATTTGTAAAATTATAGATTTACTTCTGATGTGGAAATTTTATATTATACCCTCAAATTTTAAAATTTTCACATTATACCCTCATTTAAAAAAATTTCACATTTATGTATTTTTATCTTTAATTATTTCTATCCCTGAACTATTATAGAATAAATTTTACTAATGTTAAAATAATTATTTTATTTTTGATTATATAATTTGAAAATTTGAGCTATTTTAAAAATAAAAAATAAAATAAAATATATATACTATTTGATAATTAATATAGTAAAAGAGTTATTAAATAATTAAATTTAATAATTATATAAATAAATTATAATAAATAATTTTATACATTTTTTTAAAAATGAATATTGTATGTATGAAATATTATTAAATAATAATAATATGAGATTATTTATTTGAAATTAATTATTATAATTTATTTAATCTCATATTAATAATAATATGAGATTAATTAATGAAATATTATATAAATAAATTATAATAATTAATTTCAAATAATTTATCTCATATTAATATTAGTTAATAATATTTCATGCATGCAATATTCTTTTTTTTTTTAAATGTATGAAATTATTTATTATAATTTATTTATATAATTACTAATATTAATTATTTAAGAACTCTTTTACTATATTAATGATCAAATAGTATATATTTTAATTTTTTTTAAATAGCTCAAATTTTCAAAATATGTAATAAAAAACAAAATAATTATTTTTACATAAGTAAATATTATTATATAATATTTTAGAGATAAAAATAATTAAAGATAATATATATATATATATATATAAATGTGAAAAAAATTTAAAATGAGAGTATAATTTGAAAATTTTAAATTTTGAGGATATAATATAAATTTTCCACATCAGAGGTAAACCTGTAAGTTTATAAATTTTTAACTATGTTACAATGCACAACTAACAGTGTTGACCTCCCAGATACTCACTGCACCTAATTGCAAAAATGAGCAAATATATTTCCAGGTGCCAAATTTGGAAAACTTACGGTATGTAAATGTAATTTCCCCTATATAAAAATATGAAATATATTGTTTATAAAAAGAATTAAAATGAGATTTATTATATAAATTTTTTTTCCAGATATTCGGATAATCTGCAATTAAAAAAAAAAATCTGATCCATATCCGATTTAAATATCTATTTTTAAAATTGAATATTTGATTCGAAACTCCGAAATTATAAAAAACCGAATTGGATATATAAAAATTCGGATTGAATTGGTGATTTTTCAGATCGGATTAGTGAGATCGATTTTTTTTTTTTTCACAACAAAATAATAAATTGATGGGCTTGAGTATTGTTTTTGGCCTAATTCTCACATTTTCAATAAAGCCCAATTCACCACTTCCATTAATTGTCAATTTCGCTCACTATCATATTCCAAATTGTTTTAATTTAATTAAAAATGCTATTTCCACTATCCAAAATTTATTTTTGGAATAAAGTCTTTTTTCAATTTTAAATTTCAAATTCGATCATTTCCAATTAAAAATGTCTAATCTAATAGTTGCTTTAATAATATCTTGATTTATTTCAAATTGAAAATTGTAAAGGTTAAATATCCCATAAAATTTAAATTGATCTAAAATTTTAGGTCTCTTATAATATCCTATTCAAGATTTTTTTTTTAATGGTTTCACATTTAACCATAACGTTTATCATTAACATTTATCGTTATGAAACACTTATCATTCCATTATTCTTATTAAGCAACTGGTCAATATTTTCGAGATTTGCGCATGGTTAAATTTATTTAAATTATTTTTAATTTAACTGTAAATCTAAAGAAGAACATAAGATAATGGTCAAAAGCATAATATATATTTGTTAATTTATGGATTAAAAATTTTTATAATGAATTTGAGTATCCTTTAAATTGAGTATATTTAATATTGTGATATTCATTCGTAAGATACAAATTAACAATGAAGTAATCAAAATATTATTAACTCTCCATTTTCTGCTTTCTAATGTTTATATTGCTTCTACTTAATTGGTAGGGAATGTGATGGGTTTTATCTTTTCATTTTTCTTATCTTATTAATTGATGTCAATTAGTTACTTGGTATTTTTAATATTAATATTTTTGTTTACCGTATATCAGAATTAGTTATTTGATCATATTAATATTAGTTTGAACCTTATTATATTTATACATTTGTTAGTTTATTTTTTACTTGACTTCATATTCATTTTATAATCATAACTTTATAATGTCAATTTGCATATTGTTTATCTTTTCTTTTCTTTTTTTTTTATATGATTTTGATTACTATAAGTACTAATGGATAATGATTAGTTATTTTTAAATTAGTTTTATTTTTAATGAAGAGTGATTGATAATTTTTTTTTCTACTTCTATATGTTTTCAAATAATATCATTTTTAAAAATATGTGAGCAATAATGATTAAATGTGAGAAAAATTATTATAATAGAATGCATGTCCCATTTTTGCATTTTATTTGAACGAATAACAAAAAAAATAAATTCATTATGAAATTATATACATACCATAAGATATTAAAACTATCATTTTATCATATTTTGTCTATCTTTTCATTAATAAATATCACATCAGTACTAAACTGTACTTCAAACTCTAATTAGTCAATCATGAATGATTAAAAAAAAGAGAGAGACAATAATCATATGATGATACTATACAAAACATGAAAAGTGAATATTAGGGAAAAAAATTGATGATTATCGAACTCAAATCAGATAAACTAATATTTAAGCATAACACATGAGAAACGAATCAAATCTAAACACATAGCAAAATAGGAGTGAATACAACTTAGTTGAATCCAAATAGAAGAATAATATAAGGATCCAAATTTAAAATATCCACAATACATATATTCCTTAAAAATGAAAAATAAAAATAAAAGAAGAAGAACTAAATATGGTAGAGAATAATCCATAAACAATATGTCTCTACACTCATTCTAATATATGAATTCTCATTATCACCATGGAATATAAATAATAAAAGGATGAGATGAGACAGATAAATAAAGAGACTGACAAAAGAAATGTAAGAGTTTAATTTTCAATATGTGAATATAATTAAAAATGGATAGGTTTATATAGTGATGTTAATCAAAACGGTTACATGTATAGGAAGTGGAGAAACCAAAAATTATTTAGATAATAGAGTTGCCTTTTCACATTTAACCGATGTTTATTTACATTTATTTTATCTTAATTAATATATACTTAATATTTTAATTTATATTTTATAATGGCAATTATGCAAATAGTATAAAAAATTAGGTCAAATACATAAGGAGAATCATGCAATTCTAGACATGCCACGTCATTTTATTTATTTTTTCAATGGAAATTCATGTAAATAATAGAAGAACTGAAGGCATTTTACAAATGATGAAAGAAACGATTTCAGCCAGACACGTAGATGAATTTTGTAGTTCTTTTATATAAATATACAGATATAGATATAAATGCACTTACCATTTTTTTTTTCTGATTTTGTTAGGATTGCCTTGAATCACAAGGATTTCCTTTTATGAAGGTTTTCCTATTTTGAGTTTGGATCTATTTCCTAATTGTTTGATTCCTTGTTTTGGAAAGATTTGGTTTTCCTAATTCGGTTGATTGTATTCCTTAGTTGGAAAGGAAACAAATTAGGAAAGTATATTTGGTGATTACTATAAATAGAGTTGTCTAGTGAAGAAGAAAGCATCCCGTCCTTTTGGGGTGGTGATCATTAGAGTTGGGTCAAATCTGTGGGGTAATGATCATTGGGGTTGGGGTCTCGCCATTAAGGAGATTTCGAGTATTGAGGTTGGGGTCTCGCCATTAAGGAGATTTCGAGTTGAGGTTGGGGTCTCGCCATTAAAGAGATTTCGAGTTGAGGTTGGAGTTTCGCCATTAAGGAGATTTCGAGTTGAGGTTGTCTCGCCATTAAAGAGATTTTGATTTGGGGTTGTCTCGCCATGGTGGAGTTGTTTGCCTAAAAGAGATTCTGGTTGAGAAAGAAAATAATTTTGTCTGGAGAGAGTGTGTTGTCTGAATGACTTGTAATCCTTATTTCTCATAGTAAAGTTGTTATCTTTCCGTGGGTTAGGCAATTTGCCGAACCACGTTAAATATTGTGTGTTTGGGCTGATTGTTTTGGTTGAATCGAAATAGGAATTAGGAATAAAGTGGGATAGAACCGGAAATTTCCTAACAAACTGGTATCAGAGCTTTGGTGGAGGTTTGTTTGAAGATCAAGTTTGAAGAGGACACCTCGTTTTGAATTAGTATCCATGATGTAGATAAGTGAGATCAATTTAGTGAATGTTTTGATCAACAGAATTTTCTGGACAACTTGGAAGAATTGAAGGTTTTTCCTTAACCAACTGTTGGATTATGCTCAAATTTGATTCGAATATTCTACACATATAGGTCTAAAGTTTGACTGTAATGATTATGGATTAAAGATTGCAGTTAAGAGATATGACATCAACAATTGAGTTCATAGGTTTTGCGGATCTGTCTTGCACAGTCAGATTGAACAAAGTATATTTCTCTTATGAACCGTTGGATCAGGCTAAATTTTGGATATGTTGTAGAAGACACATGGATGTTAAATATGGACGGTGGAGATCAGTTTTGGAGATTTCTAGAATGAGCGAGGTTGAACAGAATAGGACTGTTGCGTTTTGGAAGCATGGTAAAGCATGAGATTAAGATCAAGAGCTGAAAATATCTGGATTTGAAATTTCGAATTTGGTAGTTTCTCATTCGAGGTGGAGAAAAATTTTTAGATTTTATTGAGAATGAATTGGATGATGGAGACAGAATTTGATTGATAGTGATCGAAGGAAAAAGATTCCAAAATTTTGAGGTGATTCAAGTCAAGGTGGAGATTTGTTAGGATTGTCTTAAATCACAAGGATTTCCTTTTATGAAGGTTTTCCTATTTTGAGTTTGAATCTATTTCCTAATTGTTTGATTCCTTGTTTTGGAAAGATTTGGTTTTCCTAATTTGGTTGATTGTATTCCTTAGGTGGAAAGAAAATAAATTAGGAAAGTATATTTGGTGATTACTATAAATAGAGTTATCTCGTGAAGAAGAAAGCATCCCGTCCCTTTGGGGTGGTGATAATTGGAGTTGGGTCATATCCGTGGGGTTTGGGTCTCGCCTATAACACCCCGGCTAGTCCAGCTTGCCCGGTCCGGCTGTGTTAGCTCTGCTCTCTACTACTAGCTAGTTATGTTATCCCAAACCGGTGGTCACAGTTGGTTTCTTTCGCCTCCCCCAGCACTCGAACCCTTGATCTGCCACCTTAAGGATCAAGCGGAAGCATGCTGAGTACCAATTGAGCCAGCTTAAGTTTAAGTTTATTTCAACAATTGTGTACCCTTATTATGCTCATTTTTACAGCATAAACATGATATCAAACTATAACCCTAATAAGCATCGAGGATTAATTTTAAATCCTCTAAGTCGTTTATTTATATCACACATCTCAAATCATGTCATACACAAATTTTCCAATTTGCATATATGTTCTAATTCATTTTCAACGATTTCATAACATAAAAATTTTGTAAACGCATCAACAAAACTATATAATATAGAGTTAAAAATGGAATATAAACCTTGTATCTTTAAATCACAAATTAAAACTTTATTTCTAACTTCTCGTACATTTCTCTTGTTGATATACACATATATGTTAGGGTGTCAAACCCAATACTACATTGGTAATACAAGAGGATAATGACTTGTATATAAAGTATCCAGAAAACTCCATTAGTATGAGACTTTTTGGATGGTGGTACCTAAGAACAAATCCGTACGGGCTCAGTCCTGACCCAAAACGGACAATATCATACTAATATGGAAGTTGAGGAGCGACTCTGGAGGGTCCAACAAGTGGTATCAGAGTCTGGTTCAGAGATGGAGCCCGTGACTAGATCCATCATGTGCCTTGTGTCGAAAGTTTTCCTGATAATATGGTGTGATCAGGCGGCGGGTCCTGTTGAGTTGGAATGGCAGTACAAGATGGTTTGACGGATCAGGTATATAATCTCAAGTGGTGGACGGTGAGCGATGGGCCGGTGAATTATCTCGAGGGGAGACTGACGTGTGATCCTTAGTTTGAAGGATCAGTGGACTAACTCGATGGGAGGTGATGTAGCTATTAGTTTGAAAGGGAGGATTGTTAGGGTGTCAAACCCAATACCATATCGGTAATACAAGAGGATAATGACTTGTATATAAAGTATCCAGAGAACTCTATTAGTATGAGGTCTTTTGGGTGGTGGTATTTAAAAATAAATTCGTGCGGATTCAATTCCGACTCAAAACTGACAATATCATACTAATGTACAAGTTGGAGAGCGGCTCGCGAGAGTCCAATAACACATGTAGATTTGGTGACCATGTAGAGAGAGACCTCCAATTAATTGTTAAATGAGAAGCTTAAATCATACGGCATACCTTACATATTTTAGTTTGTCATAACTCATCATTCATCATTATTATTATTCCCAATATGTAGGAATTAGGAATGGACAAGTACATTTTTCCTAACAATGTCGATGTCAAAGCATATGGTCTTTCATTATGTCAACATCCAGCTTTAATTTTCCAAAGTTTTGGTTGAACTCCACAATTTTCTATTTGAAATAAATATTTATTTACTATATAATTCCAAATAATGAAGAAAATATTATTAAGATTTGAAATTTCTAATAGGATTTAAAATGCGAAATAAAATACCATATTAGTTAAATTTCTAAAGATATATATAGTAATTTTATAAAATATCAGTCCGTCATAAATAACTTGATTCACATACTAATAACTTAAATATAAATTTAATTACTTTTAATAATTTATAAAATGCATTTTATAAACCTCAAATTTAAATAAACACATAGACCCAAGTTTGAAGCTCAACCTTTCTCTTCAAAAATCAAATTTAAAAAAAAAAAAAAAATTGACAAAATTATGATCAAATCATATAATAAAACTAAAAATATAAGGAATTAATACAGGAGTGAAATCCATGATAGGAATTCACATATCCACCGTACAAATTAGTTGATTGTCTATATGCAATTTCATTCGAGAAAGAAAATGAGATAAAAACGAAAACAAAATAGAATTAGAGTAGATGTCTAATTTACATACTCATGCAAAAACTGCTTACTTTAATAGAAACATAGTTATATTACTTTATTATGATGCCCATGCCCTACTGTATTATTATTGTTAATAAAATAATTTTTTTTTGAAAAAAAAAACACACTTGATTCAATTAATATTATTTAAAAAATTAAAAATTTTAAAAATAAATATAACAAATAATGAAAATAGATGAAAAAAGATAAAATAATCAAGTCAAAAAATAAATAAATAATTTCTCTTTATTAAATTAATCCTAAATTATTTATAAATTTCACTTTAATTTTTTTTATTAACTTTTCTAAAAAAAATAGAAAAAAATTAAAATATTTCCTCACAACTAAAATATAACTAAATTTCTCAAATTTCCCAAAGATAATTTTCCAATTTAAATACCATTTATTTTTATATTCCAAATCATTATAGTTAAAAATTGTAATCTGACTTCACATACCCATGGCATATTGGCTGTTTGGCGCGGCAGTGTTTTTATTAGCGTTTAGCGTTTTAGACAGCGTTCAGTGTTTTTTAAATAACGGATAGCGTTTAGCGTTTTAACTAGTGTTTTTAATAAATATTGTTTGGTAAACTAACGTTTTAATTATCTAATAATGTTTAAATAACGTAAAAGGATATGATATAAAAAAGATAATTATTTTTAAATTTAAAATATAATTTTAGAATGAAATTAACTTTTTTTTCAATAAATAACAAAATATAAATAATACATTTGTAATAAAATATTTTTTTCTCTATCTTTATAAGAAACATATTTAATTTATTAAAACCAAAAATAAAATAATTAATTAAAAAATAATTATCATAAAATAATTTAATAAAAAAAGAAATTAATTTAAAATTAGTATGAATAAGGATAATTTTGGAAAGGTAGGTTGAAACTCTCTGACCGAAACTCTAAACGTTGCTCTTAGTAGCAACGTTTTGAAAACTCTGATGGGAAAATTATAAGCTGAAAACCAAATATAAAATTTTAACGCTTTTAGAGTTTTGACTAATTTAAAACACTAAACTCCGTGAAAAACCTAATGCAAAACATAGCCATAATTAATCGATTAATATCATATAAATATGAGGTGCACAGGTAATCACAAGTACACATAATAGACATATTCATATAAAATGCATTTGACTTGTGTATTAAAACTAACACATGCTCTTATAGTCCAAATTATTTTTATATTTACAGATTAAAAAGATAAGGATGGAATTTCTTTTATTTTAGTTGACTTATAAGTACATTTAAAATGGATAATTTCAATAATATATTATGGTAAAGAAAATGATGTGTTTCGTTGAATGCCATGGAAATGACCACAGTAGATGAACACGAGTGGCATGCTTCACTCATACTATCAACTTCGCATGACATAGAGAGTATGATTATAAGCCACCTAAAATATTCCCATTGAATTTGCAAAATGATAGCCACCATATGGAACGTGGATATTTTAAGAAAGTAAGTTCTATTTTACGGTTAATCCTAAAAATTACCGTAGTTTTTTTTTTTTTATAAAGATTTTAGAAATTTCTGAATTTAATTATATTTTTTAAGTTAACCCTCCAATTTCATGAAGGGTTAATTTAGCCTCTTAACTTTCAAATGTGTGTCAAATAAGCCTTTTTTGTTGATGTGGAGGGTTTAATTGACATTTTGAAGTTTACATTTTTTGTTGTCGGATCAGCCTCCACATCAGCAAAATGGCTTATTTGAGAAACCATTTGAAAGTTGAAGGGCTAAATTGACCCTCCGTAAAATTTAAGGACTAAATTGAAAAATATAACCAAGTTCGGGGGCTCCTAAAACCCTTATGCCTTTTTTAAAAAAAAAAATAAAATTACATCAGTTTCGTTTTTTTTCCATTTCACCACTATCAAGTCAAACCGTTAAAATTTTAACTGGAATTTTTTTACTTTAGTAGAGCTCCAAGAGACGAATCTAATAATGGTTGTCTCTCAGTGATTGGTGGATGACCGAAGGAGATTCGATGAAATTAAATATTTTTAAAAAATAATTTTTCTATCATTTCTTCTTCGTCCAACCACCAAATGTCGACGGACCACCACCATTTGACACGTCCCTTAGAGCTCCACTAAAGGAAAAAATTTATTTTTAAAACTTTTAACATTTTTCATCCTGACAGTGGTAAAGTGGGGAAAAATTAAATTGATGTGGTTTTTTTAGGGAAAACCCCAAACTTGCGTTGGTTTTTTTTTTCTTTTGGATTATCCCTTTATTTTATCTTTGTTATAACGGATGTGATAAAGATAGTGATACAGCGGCAAAACAAAAGATAGTGATATATCATGTAAAAATTCATTGTCATTACATGCCAATAAAATATTGTCTATGGATAAAGACAGCATTACATATTTACCCATTGACTTTTTCACATACACATAATGGTCTTCTTCTATCATTTGAAATCTGTATGATAAGACAGATTTATGAAAATAAAGATACCATTATCTAGAGGATTGCTTGAGTCTGATATGGACCTCAAGAGCTTGCAAACTTCACCCTATTGGCCTTCAGTTATGAAAATTTAATGTTGTTCTATGTAAATCTCTTCCTCTACTCTTACACTAAGGAATTCAATCTTAACATCCATCTAATGCAATTCTAAATCCATATGTGCTACTATGCAAGGATATGGCAAATAGACGCAAATCTCTCTATAAAAAAAATCCCTTCATAGTATATACTCTCTTGTTAGGTGAAACCTTTCGCCACCAACCTCGCCTTATATCTTTTGATCGAGCCATCGACCTTCTATTTAACGTAAATGATCCATTTATTTTCAATAACTTTTCTATCAGGCAATAAATCAACCAAGTTCCAGACATGGTTACTTTTCATTAATTTCATCTCCTCTTACATGGTCTTAATCCATAAAGCTTTTGCTAGTGATTAGAGGTTTTCTTTTACATTTTTCGGTTCATTATTGTCATGTGAAGCCAACATAAAAGCTTCCCCTTCGATTTCAAAACATCTTCGAGGAACTAAAATTCTTCTACTTTTTTAAAATGATGATTTAGACATTGTTCCCACTACGATTAGGCTATGGAGCAATATCAATTGGCTCTTGATTACTCCCATAAGGAATAGAGTCCATTTCATCACTTTGTCCTCTACATTTTGAGTGGGTATAAAGTCGTCTTATTCATTTTTTTCAAGAATGAAGTTTCTCTTTCAACATAGCCTTATCTTGGAAATTCATTCTCTATGAAGACCACGTCACGTGACTTTATTTTAGGGATACTTTTGTCAAAATTTTCTCCTATCAGTTATGTCCCTAGACTACTCAAGGTAACGTATAAAAATATATTTCTTTCGCCTAGCACCTAACTTTTCATATTTTCTAGATAGATCATGTACGTAGATAGCACACCTAAGGTCGTATGTAGAAGAGATCAGGTTTTTGATTTGTCAAAAGTTCATACAAAGTTGAAGTCACTAATTTTGTTGGAACCCGATTGAGAACGTGAGTCGTAATTTAGAGTGCATCTCCCCAATATAAGATTAGAGATTAGCTTGTGCCATCAAGATCTAACCATTTCCAATAATATTTTATTCCTCCATTCAGCAACTTCATTTTATTATGGAGTTCTAAGAATAGTCTACGGTCTGTACAAAGTACTTTTACTATCCTATTAAGTGGTTCTCCATCACAACCACAAATTTTATGAAGTAATCCAAAGCTTCTGACTTATGGGAGATAAGATAGACGAGATCGAAACGCATCAAGTCATCTATAAAGGTAATGAAATATGATGCACCATTCCTACTCAGAACATTCATCGATCCACAAATGTCAAAATGAATTAACTTTAAAGGATTAACAGCTCTAGTAGCCTTATCAAAAGGTTTCCTAATAGCTTTTCCAACTAGACAATGACCAGAAGTTGCCAGTTAGATTTTGTAATAAGATCTTAAAATCCTCTCTTTGGTTCATTTGTTCCTATCTTATATGACCAAGTCTAGCATGTCATGTATTCAAATTAATTTAGAAGAGGTAACATAAGATGAACTATTATCATTAATAGAAGAAAAATGTGTGTACAAATCAATATCCAAAACTATAAAGCCATTGAAAATATGTCAAAAACAAATAAAAACATTATTATATTATAAAATGATGTCATCATTTTCAAATACGAGCTTATATCCATATGAGAGTAGAACTAGAATAGAAACTAGGTTACCCTTTATATCCAGAGTGTAAAGGACATCATGTAGGTATAACGTTTGGCCTCCTCGCATGATCAATTTGCAAGAGTCAATCCCTACTACTGCTACATATGAGTTATTCCCAAAATTTATTCAATGAGTATCTCGTGGAATTTGACGATACTCTAAAAACACCATTTTATCTCTAGCTTTTGGTCCATGGCGCCTATGTCTATAATCTACATCGGGTGAGCCTCAACTAACAAAACAGAGCTAAAAATAAAAATATTATGAAAGGCATAAGGGTGAAAAGATACCTCTTTATTTTTATCAATGCATTCACGAGCATAGTGACCCTTTTCCTTTCTTTAAGGCTCTTTATCCCCTCTTATGCTTATTGTTCCTATGCACACTAGTTTTCACCATATAAAGTTGGTCCGAGGATGTAGCGGCTTCTAAGCGCTCGTCCTCAAGCTCAACATAACAAGCTATATCATCAAAGGTTTTGATATTGTCATTATACATCATGTTTAATCTTCATATGTTCCCAACTATTGGAAAGGGACTAGATCACAGCCTGCGGTTGTTGCTCATCCATGAGGACATGACTAGCTGTTTTAAGTTCTCGGATCATGTTAGCCATTTTTCAAGATGCTGATGCATGGAATGATCCTAAGACTTCTTATAATTATCAAACTTAATTGTCAACCGGTGTAGTTTAGTGGTCGAAGTACCACCATACTTGTCCTTCAAAGCAACCTATATGTCCTGAGTTGTATCATAACCCTCGTAAGCACACATGAGGTCATCAGCCATGCTTAAAAGGATGGTAATCCTTGCAATGCTATTATTTCATTTCAAGGACGTATAGGCCTCTATGTCATGCATAGCCTATAATGGTCTTATTAAATATTAAAGATAGTCAGATTCCCCGTCCTACACTAATCAGGAGAAAAATGATCTTATTTAGTATTAGAAACTCTAACCTGTTCACGTACAATCCAATCGTGCAATCCAATAAGTTGTTATTTGGCCATGGACCCAATACACAATTAAAACCTACTAATTATAATTGGTCTCTAGTAAGACATTATGACTAACTAAATAATTTAAAATAATTTTACATATTGATAGTTCAAGTTACAATTCCTTTATTTCACGATATCTTATTTAGACAAATGACATGTTACACATCAATAATATTTCATTCAAATATTATTTTCTCGATTGCTAAGTAAATTGATAAGTCAAATGACATTCATAACCCTTTATTAATTCATTCCAGCATGATCATGCATTTTTTCAGTTTCACTTAATCGAGTGGCCTAATATGTATCTTTCTATGTCAAGATGAATAAATCTCATCTTGTATAATTACTCTCGTTGCAGAAGTTAAATAATATCCAATTATAGCCTTTATAGTTATACGGTTAAAGATAATGTTTAACTATATTAAAACATCATAATCATTATGTAGAAACTATGACACACTCAGGTCTAAGGATTCAATAATTATAATTATTACGAGAATCACTAAAGACGTCAGCATATAGTAATTTTGTAATGGGTGCTCCAGTTTTTCTTCTCCAATAAATACTTACTAATTTGATACGTACCTTACACATAATTATCGATTAAACTCGTACTAGTTCTACACCATAGGGACGGTTTATTATATGTATAACATGCAAGTATAATAATAATAATAATAATAATAATAATATATTTATCATTAATAAAATATAATTAAACAAATAATATCCATATCAGACTAGATCATAATCATTAACAAGATCCTACCCTTTATGTGTTGATACCCATTTTGCGAAGCATACTCATCCCTGAATTGCTCCGAATTAAACATATTTATTAGCGATTGAGTTAGCTATTGAGATAGCAATTAGTGGTTAGTTGTTAAATTAGCAGTTAAAGTAGTTGTTTAATATAAGTGTTTGGCAAAAATAATGAGATGTTGGACTAGTCATTAGATATAAAATGACGTAAAAGAGAATTGTATTATTTTCTTATAATTTTTAGTTTATAATAAAATTTATTTTATTTTTAGTGTTGATATTCATTTATTTAAAAAATTAAGATTTTTAATTAAAAATCTACGATAATATTTTCATCAACTAATTAAAAATATATAATACAATATTCACGGAAAAAATTAAATATGAAAACTTGTAGTCACCTATAATAAATTAAAATAATACTAAAATCAGTCATTAAAAAAATATTTTATATATATATAAATAAATCTAGTTAAAGATAATAATTTCAGTGTGATATTTTTTGTAATAATCAAACTTCAATACGGGTTTATTAGCAATTTATGAACCGCTACTTCAACTAACTATCTAAAGAATACTAATTGAATAGCTAGTCGTTAATCAAAAAAGTTACTCCCAAATACCTAAATTCTCACATCGCTAATATAAAATCTAATCACTAATTAAAAATATACCTATCAAACACGTTTAATTTTATAGTCCTCAAAATTATTATAATATTAAATAAAATAAATATAAATTTACACAATAAATAAAAATATTATAAAATAAAATCTAATAATATAATTTTATATTACATTGAATAATACAATATAAAACTATATAAACAAAATATTGGAAATATTATTGTTACCATTATTTTAGGGATAGAGATAGACTTCATTTGGAATGTATCATGTATATCACTAATTGATAGCCTTAATTTGTGCAGAGATTTTCGTTTGTATTTTGTATAAATCACTATTGATCATCAATAGGGAAATTACACAGCTATAATATAATTTCTCATGGTATCAGAGCAATCTTGGTGACTCTATCAAAATTCCTTCTTTGACATCTTTCCCAAAAGCAAAATCATGGCCACCGAGTCTTCATCCAAAAACCGAAACCTTAGATCCTTCACACCCCTTTTACGTTCAGCACTCCGATCAGCTGGGACACCTTCTTGTCCCAGAAAAACTGAACGGTACGAACTACCCAACATGGAGCAAGTCTATCATCCATGCCCTCACGGCGAAAAACAAAATCGGATTCATCAATGGAGCCATAAAACCTTCATCCGAGAAGGAAAAGCCAGCAGAATACGCCAAGTGGAATTAGTGTAATAGCATGATTCTCTCGTGGCTAACTCACTCTGTAGAAGCTGATCTTGCAAGGGAGATCATCCACGCAAAGTCTGCGAATCAGGTTTGGCAAGATCCTCGTGACCAGTTCTCTCAACGAAATGCGCCGGCTATCTACCAGGTACAAAAGGCTATTGCTATGATCAGTCAGAGAGCCATGACTATTTCTGCTTATTATACCAAGATAAAAGGTTTGTGGACTGAACTCGACACATATAAGTCGACTCCTACTTGTGACCAAATGCAAGCACACAATGAGGAGAAGGAGAATGAGCACTTAATGCAGGTTTTGATGGGTCTTAACGACTCTTACAAAGCGATTCGGTCCAACATACTTATGATGTTTCCTTTGCCTAATATTCGTCAAGCCTTTTCACTTGTTGCGCAAGAAGAAACCCAACAGAATATGGTTTCGGATTCAGCTACAGAAAATTTTTCAATTTTCGCTGCTGCTCATGGTCGATCCAATCCAAAGGGGTCAAAAGATAAGTATTGTGATCATTGTTCTAGATCAGGGCACAATATTGATGAATGTCGTACATTAAAATTCCATTGTAATTTTTGCGACAAAAAAGGACATACAGAGGACAGATGCAGACTTAAAATTGCTGGCAATTCAAATCGCACACAACAGCAAAAGAACAATAGATGCGGCAACTTCTCCGCCAATATGGTCGACGCACCGATACATAATGGAGACGGAGCTAAAAAAAATTGGAACATTTCTTTCGAGCTTCACTACCGACCAGCTTCACCAGATAACCAAGGAGGTGTCCATGATCAACAAGTCCGGTAACTATGAAATTCATGCCAATGCATCAGGTCTGATTTTTTCGAATTCTGTATATGCTAATTCGACATCTCCTAAACCATGGATAATTGACAGTGGGGCAACCGACCATATAATTTCTGACTCTAGCTTATTCATACATAAACAATCATCTTTGATTTCATCAGTACATCTTCCAACAGATTCCAGTGCTTCCATTTTATTTTCTGGTAGTGTACCTTTCAACAAAGATATTTGCTTAGACGGTGCTTTATGTGTACCGTCATTTAATTTGAACCTGATATCAGCCAGCAAACTCACAAAGTCTCTCAACTGTTGTGCCATTTTCTCATCCAATGGGTGTATTTTGCAGGACTTGGCTTCGGGGAGGATGATTGGCTTGGGTGAGCAACGTGATGGTCTTTATTATATGACGCCTCAACTCCAGCCCCCCACATCTTTTCAAGTTTCGAAGGATCCAGATTTGTAGCACAAACGTCTCGGACATCCATCCTTAGCGCGTTTAAAATTGGTTTCTTCTTTATTACCTTCACAAAACTTGTCATCTCCAAATAACTGTGATGTTTACCCATTGGCGAAACAACCACGTTTACCTTTTTCTTCTAGTTCAATCAAAACAAATGCACCATTTGAATTATTGCATTCCGATATTTGGGGACCACATAAAATTCCCACTCATACAGGCGCAAGATATTTCCTCACTATTGTTGATGATTTTACAAGGTGTACATGGGTTTTTTTATGCAACATAAGTCTGAAACTCAAAACCTTTTAAAAATCTTTATCACATTTTCCTATATACAATTTCATTCGTTCGTAAAATCCATTCGAGTCGACAATGGCTCAGAATTTCTGTCAATGCGTGAGTTTCTTCAAAATAGTAGTATCGAACTTCAACTCACTTGTGTTTACACCCCTCAGCAAAACGGGGTAGTTGAACGAAAACACCGTCATATTATCACAGTTGCATGATCACTCCTTTTTCAGTCAGGACTACCTCTCTCTTTTTGGGGAGACGGTGTCCTCACCGTTGTACATCTTATAAATAGGCTTCCCTCGCCACTTCTGTCATCACAAACTCCTTTCGAACGCCTCTACCATAAACCACCTTCACTCACTCATATTCGCGTCTTCGAATGCCTTTGTTACTCCACCATAGTTCACCCTAAACATAAGTTCGATCCACGGGCTCAAAAGTGCATTTTCGTGGGTTATCCTCCCATTCACAAAGGCTACAAGATTTACGACATTGCCTCTCATACTTTCTTTATCAGTCGTGATGTCGTATTTCATGAGGACGAATTCCCTTACCTTGCACCTCCACCACAAATCCCTTCGCTACCTACACTGCCTCTTGTCTCCTTCGACACGCCATCAGATGTAAATTCAGTACCTGTTCAACATGATCTAGCCCATACACCTGATCCAAATTCGCCTGCTCCTGCCCCGAACCATCAACAGCCTACTCCGGCTTCCCCTCATCCAGATCCTGAACCCTCATTACCTGCTCGATACTCCACTCGACCGAAACAGCCTCCGGCGTGGCATAAAGACTACTTCGTTCCCACTCAAGTGAATCAGTTCACCACGAACCAACAATCCTCCAAAGGTACACGTTATCCATTGTCTGATTTTTTATCCTATTCTAAGTGTTCTCTTGCACAGCGTTCCTTTTTGGCCAATATAACCGTGCAGGCAGAACCTTCTTCCTACGCAGAGGCCGCTCTTTCCCCCATTGGCAACAAGCCATGAACACCGAATTGCTTGCCTTAGAACAGAATAAAACTTGGAGTGTTGTACCTTTACCTCAAGGTCACCGTTCAATTGGTTGCCGCTGGGTTTTTCAAGTCAAGTATAATTCTGACGGGAGCATCGAAAGGTACAAAGCCCGTCTCGTCGCGAAAGGGTACACCCAGGTCGTCGGAGTTGATTATTAGGAAACCTTCTCGCCGACAGCGAAGCTGGCCACTCTGCGCTGCATTTTGACTGTTGCAGCTGCTCGGAATTGGCACCTTAATCAACTTGATGTACATAATGCTTTTTACATGACCCTCTTCATGAAGTTGTCTATATGGAGCTTCCACCTGGATTTAGCCGACAGGGGGAGAATCTTGTGTGTCGACTTCACAAGTCTCTGTATGGCTTGAAACAGGCATCCCGAAATTGGTTTGGCACTTTTTCAGAGGTCCTTCAAAAACTGGGTTATCGGCAGTCAAAGGCTTATTATAGTCTCTTTACTAAATCTGTTGGTTCATCATTCACTACTGTATTAATCTATGTTGATGACATCCTTCTGACAGGGAACGATGAACAAGAATTGAAGTCTCTCAAAACATCCTTATTGAGACACTTTCGAATTAAAGATCTTGGACGTTTGAAATATTTCCTTGGGATCGAGTTCTCACGATCTAAGCAGGGGATTTTCATGTGCCAGCGCAAATATGCATTAGATATTTTAAGTGATGCAGGTCTCACAGCAGCGCGTCTCAAGAAGTTCCCTATAGAACAAAAACTCAAGCTGAGTCAGGATGATGGAGAACGGTTAAGTGACCCGACCAAATACCGGCGTTTGATTGGACGGTTGATTTATTTAACCGTGACAAGGCCCGACATAGTGTACTCGGTTCGCACCTTGAGCCAATTCATGCAGGAACCTCGCAAGACACATTGGGACGCAGCCTTGCGAGTTCTGAGGTACATCAAGGCAACGCCGGGACAAGGTTTATTGCTTCCTGCTAACAACAATCTCTCTTTGAAAGCGTTCTGTGACTCGGATTGGGCTGGGTGTCGCACCACTAGAAGATCAATTACTGGCTACTGTATCTTCCTTGGTAACTCGCTTGTATCTTGGAAATCAAAAAAGCAGACACATGTATCCAGATCGTCGGCCGAAGCAGAGTATAGGGCGATGGTAAATACATGTCTTGAGTTGACATGGCTCCATTATATTCTTCATGACTTACAAGTTACAAACGACAACCCTGCTTCTTTGTTTTGTGATAATCAATCAGCCTTGCACATCGCTGCAAATCCTGTGTTTCATGAGCGCACAAAACACATTGAGATAGATTGCCACATTGTGCGCGAGAAGTTGCAAGCTGGATTGATCAAACCGTCTTACGTGCCGACCAAGCATCAATTGGCGGATATCTTTACTAAAGCTCTTGGGAAGGATCAATTTGTGACACTACGAGACAAGTTGGGACTTCACAACATTCACTCACCAACTTGAGGGGGAGTATTGGAAATATTATTGTTACCATTATTTTAGGGATAGAGATAGACTTCATTAGGAATGTATAATGTATATCACTAATTGATAGCCTTAATTTGTGTAGAGATTTTCGTTTGTATTTTGTATAAATCGATTATCAGTAGAGAAATTACACGGTTATAATATAATTTCTCACGAAATTCTAACTATAATATAACTAATAAAAATATTAAAAATTAAGTTACTATGTCCTGACTCATAATTCATTAAACTGAAAGTGAATAGGTGCAGGAGAATAAGGTTGAATCGTTGTGATGTCCCAGATGAGGTGTGATATGAGCCAAATGTAAAACCAATTTATTTTATTGCAAAGAGCATGACTCATCCTACTGCTGCAACCAAACAAAAACAATGTACTGACCCATGCCGTTTCACCTGACATGCTAGACAGACACACATCCTCATATCATCTTATTTACTTCTATTTTGTCTATACATACATATTTAATACACAATTCAACCTAACTTCAATGGACTCTACTCTTGAAATTTAGCCTCCATCGAAATTTAGTTTCAAATAGTCAAATTTTTCGACTTAGATAATTTATATTTTTTATTTTTAATATAATATATATATATATATATTTAAAAAAAAACTCAATTGTTTTAAATATAAAAATTATAAAAATATTTATATAATCCGTACCAAATAAACTTTTACCTATTTTAATTTTGAAAATCTATTAATTTTAATTAAAGTTTATAAATTCATTTAATAACATTAACAGGTAGGTAATATTTAAGTATAGAGACGGTGATCATATGACATGCATGACCAAAAACGTAGGAAGTCCCCACTATTATGGGATGATAATGGGATGTTTTCTTCTTTGCCAAAAAAGATAGATATAGTGTGATGTTTTCCTACTCATGTTTTAAAATAAAAACTATAAAAGGAAAGTGACCTATTTATCGGAATAGGTTAAAGAAATAAATTTGAAAATTTTAGTGATAAATTTGTGGAGGAACATTGAAGTTCAACAATTGCAAGCGAAGCCATGCAGGAAATCAAAATCTGAACTTGATGTATCTGACAAGCCTCTAATAAATGTGTACATTTGACTTGAAGACAAGATACCAAAAACAAACACAACACAACTAACTACTGAGTGAGTGTGTGGCCGCCATGCTGCCTTTCCCCACCTCAATAACCTACATATGGTATTCCGTTGGAGTAGTATTTAAAAAATAAACATTTCATTTAAAATAATATTTAATACTTCTTCTTCTTTTTTAAATATTTAGAACATTTTATATGTTATGTTATATGTTGTTTAACTTTTATTGAAAATATTTTTTATTATACATAATTAAAAATTATATAAATTTAATATTTGAAAAATAGATATTAAGATTAATAAAATAGATTCCGCTCGTATGAAGGAATAATACATCAAACAAGATTCATCTATAAATAATATACGCTATTCAAGTGTTGCAATTAAATGATAACGGAAGGAATATTTTAAATAAGAATTTAAAATATAAAATTATTTAATTTTTTATAAATTTCTAACTAATTTCTGTAACTATTTAAATGGTTATGTATTTTAACAGATCTAAACTATTTAAATTAAATTATATTCTATTTTTTTTAGTTACTGTCTCAATTGTAATTTTTTATTTTTAAAATAATATTATTATTTTTAAATTTTAAAATACTTTTATATTTGAACTAAATAAATATAATAATATAATTAACTACTTCAAATTACAATCCATTATAAAAATAACTAATCAAAATAATATATTTATTAATCAAAGCATACCAACATTTTAAAAGTAATTTGTTATAGAGCTAGAGAATACTCACTGTCCAATAAGCATTCTATTTCGATAACATATTAATAAAATAATTTTATTAAAATATTGAAAAAAAGAATCAGATATATTATTCTATACCCGAAATAATAATAAGCAGTGTGGAGTGGCAAGGTTGATAATAAAAATAAAAGCAAGGGCGGGCGAGTAGGAGATGAGAGCTTATAAATAGAAACACACACAAACGCATCTTATTCCCATTGCAATAGCAGTCGAAGAATAATAATAATTATAAAGTAAAGAAAATGGCGAGTGGAAGTGAAACAGCATCTTCACGACCCAATAACCGCATAGCAGCCATCAACGTCGAAGGAAGATCACCCGCTAACCAAAAAACCTTCCAACAACAACAACCCGGTTGGAGAAAGTTTCTCTCGTTTGTGGGTCCCGGTTTCCTCGTCTCTTTAGCCTATCTCGACCCCGGAAACTGTACGTCCATCTCCTACATCACAATCTCTTCATTTTTTATATATAATATATTAATAATTGTTGTACAGTGGAAACGGACTTGCAAGCGGGAGCGAATCACGGATACGAGCTGCTGTGGATAGTACTGATAGGACTGATATTCGCGCTCATAATCCAATCGCTAGCGGCGAATCTGGGAGTGAGCACAGGCAACCACTTGTCGGAGCTTTGCAAGGCTGAGTACCCTCCACTCGTCAAGTACTGCCTTTGGTTGCTCGCTGAGCTTGCTGTCATAGCCGCTGATATCCCTGAAGTGATCGGGACGGCTTTTGCATTGAATATTCTGTTTCGTATACCTGTCTGGGCTGGAGTTCTTCTCACTGGTTTCAGTACTCTTCTCCTGCTCGGCCTGCAAAGATATGGTGTATGTCTCTGTCTTTTTTTATTTTAATTTTAATAAGAATAATAATAATGGTCTCCGTCAACTTTGGATAGTAAAACTAACTAACTATAGTATATTATAATATTGGTGACCATGCTGCCTGCTCTTGTATATCCTCTTTTTGTTGTTTCTTTGCCACCCTCTACCAAATGTTCTGTTTTTATTTTGTTAAACACTGATCATGTTATCTTTTCGTGTGACGTGATCGATTCTGCTTTTTATCTTTATTATTTTTTATTTTATTATCAGATAAGTTAAAATAAGAGTTATTGACATAAATTAATATTTTTTTAATCCATTTGAATTAAAATAAAAATATTTTAAAAATTAAAATCAGAACAATAAGAAAGTCATTTTTAAACATTTAATTATATTTTGTGTGAACTAAATTTAAAAAATAAAATAAAAAATTTTAAAAAGACAAAATTGTTCAAAATTATTAAAAGTTAGCAAAAGAGATTCCAGAAAACCAAAGCAGGTTATTAGCCAAAAAAAACCCCTGTTTTGGTTTTGGCCAAAAATAACCTAAACCTTAGGATTTCCATCCAAGTTACTGTTCATCAATAAGTGATCCGATGGGTATTTTTGTAATTTTATTTTTTTAATTTAAAAAAATTAAAAAATTATTTTTTCTATTCTTTTTCATTTTTTCCCTTTTTTACTTCTTTTTTCTTTTTATTTCTTCAATTTTTCAAATTTAAAAATTTGAAAAATAAAAATAAAAAAATAAATTTTCATTTTCTTCCTTCTTTGTCTTTTTTTCCCTCCCATTTTTATTTTCTATTTTCTATTTTTTTCTCCTTCTATTTTTTTTTTTAAATTATAAAAATTTTTAAAACAAAAAATTTTTAAAATGTAAAATTTTGAAAAATTAAATTTTTTTTTTAAAAAAAAATTCTTCTTTCCTTTTTTTTCCTAAAAAAATGAGAAAAAATAAAATTTAAAAAAATGATAAAGAAAAAGGAAAAAGAAGGGAAAAAGGAAAAAGATTTTTTTTTATTAAAAAAATAAAATTACAAAAATACCCCTCGGTTACTGTTCATTACTGACATATGAACAGTAATTTGGATGGAAAAATACAAATTTAGATTTTTTTGGCTAAAAACGAAACAGGGCGGTTTTTTGGCTAATAGGTTAAACAACAGTAATTTGGATGGAAAAATACAAATTTAGATTTTTTGGCTAAAAACGAAACAGGGCGGTTTTTTGGCTAATAGGTTAAACCTACTGTGGTTGTTTAATCTCCCTTAGCAAAAATATTTTTTTTAAATTTATGAAAATCATGTGTGTTTCTTTTAAGTTATTTCTAATATTTAATATTTATATATTTTTTTAAAATCTCTTCAATTAAAATAAATATTTTTAAAATTCAAACAATGAGATGATATTAATTAGGTTAGAATTTTAAAATTTTATAATCATTTAAATAAATATTAAAAATATAATAATTATATGTAATTAAAATCAGGTAATATATATTTTTTTAATTTCAATATTATAAATAATTTATTTTAAAAATTCCATAAATTAATATATATATATATATACTTATTTTAATCATATTTTTATAGTATTTTTATTAAAAATAATTAAACAAATTTATATTAATATATATATAAATTATGCAAGACTCATTCTAACGTTAGGAAGATCAGATAACAGATAATATTTGCATATATTATTGTCAAAAATGCGGGAAGAAAATTATAGGAATAAATATCTTAAATATATTTATATTTTAAAAAAAAATAAATGAAATATTAATTTTGTACGTGCTCGATTAAATATTACAATTACACTTGGTGTAAATTTTCAGAAGTACATAAGAGTAAAGGACTGTATTTCTGATTTTCATTTCCCGTTTTGTTGCCCACAATTGACTAGATGATGATGAAATATGTTGAAAACGCAGGTAAGAAAGCTGGAAATGTTGATAGCAATACTGGTATTCGTAATGGCCGGTTGTTTCTTCGGAGAGATGAGTTATGTCAAACCTCCAGCAAGTGATGTTCTGAAGGGCATGTTCATCCCCAAACTCAGCGGCCAAGGCGCCACTGGCGACGCTATCGCTCTGCTCGGGGCCCTTATCATGCCGTACCATATCATCTCAACCCTCCTCTCCTCTTCGTCACCATATAAATCTATTCAATCTTCTAATTTGGATCCTTATAAATGTTGCAGGCACAATCTGTTTCTTCACTCAGCTCTAGTTCTCTCCCGAAAAGTGCCGAACTCTGTCCGAGGCATCAACGACGCATGTAGATATTTCCTAATCGAAAGCGGACTGGCCTTGTTCGTCGCCTTTTTAATCAACGTAGCGGTTATATCTGTTTCAGGCACTGTTTGCAAAGCCTCTAATGTTACCAATCAATGCACTGATATCACACTTAACTCTGCTTCTTTTCTTCTCCAGGTAGGTAAATAAGTGAGTCAATGAGTGAGACAGACATAATAAGATTATTATTAACTGAAAACCAAGTGTTTGTAAATATATGCAGAACGTGTTGGGGAAATCAAGCTCCACTATATACGCAATAGCACTGTTGGCTTCAGGGCAGAGCTCTGCCATCACTGGCACTTATGCTGGCCAATATATTATGCAAGGGTTCTTAGACATGAGGATGAAGAAATGGTTGAGGAATTTGATGACTAGATGCATTGCCATTACGCCTAGTCTCATTGTCGCCATTATCGGTGGACCTCAAGGAGCTGGCAGACTTATCATCATTGCCTCGGTACCCAAAAACAACACCATTTTCCTTCCTTCCTCCTTGATTACACCTGAAAATTGTTAATTGACAACCATGTGTTACAATGCAGATGATACTTTCATTCGAGCTACCATTTGCTCTTATTCCACTACTTAAATTCAGTAGCAGTAGCACCAAGATGGGACCGCACAAGAACTCGCTTGTGGTACGTTTTAAGTTTATTAGATATATTTTGTTTTTGTTAAAATGGTAACAAAGCAGACCAAATGTGAATTGATGCAGATCATAGTGTTCTCATGGATTCTGGGGCTGGGGATAATCGGCATCAATGTTTACTACCTGAGCACAGGCTTTGTTGGTTGGCTAATACACAATGACCTTCCCAAATTTGGAAATGTGTTGATTGGAATGGTAGTGTTTCCACTGATGGCCGTGTATGTTATTGCTGTGATTTATCTTACGTTCAGGAAGGACACTGTTGTCACATTCATTGAGCCAAAAGATGATCCAACTGCACTAGAGACTGGTCTTCCACCTAACTCCTCTCTTCCTTATAGAGAGGATTTGGCTGACATTCCACTCCCCGAGTAATAAGATGTTATGTTAGTTATCAACTTGGGTAAAGTTTCCAATTTTCATATGGTATAACTATATTCCAATGTTTTAAGATGTTGAGGTTTGTACCACCCTGTTTATTATCAATGTAATAGCTGTGTTATAAAGAGTGCTTTTTCTTCAAGAATTTTGGTCTATGTTAGTATAAGCAAGGTTGAGAGAAACCCAAAGCTGGGGCACATTTACATGAACAAAATAAGAGTTCATTGGATTTTTAGGCCATAAAAAATTTACTATATAATTATAGGCTACTTTTGAAAAGTTTGCAAAATTAAACTTTAATTTTCACTCCATAGGCTATTCACAGCTGTGAGCGTAATTTACATACTGTAAATATAATTCACAGCATATGTGAATTGTAAAATTTCTGGAGTATTTTGAAAAACTTGACCTATGGAGTGAAAACTAAACTTTTAAAAGCCCGTTTTTGTATATTTTTCAAAACAGATCTATAATTGTATTTTAAACTTTAAAAAGCCCATTTCTTAGAATTTTCACAAAATATAATATATATTCTTGATGTAAGGATAATATTAGGCTAGGGATTTTTCATGGCCTTACAACGAATACTTTCCGCCAAATGAACCTACATGAATACGATGCTTATTTTACATTCTCAAATCTCTCAACTAATAATATTCCATCTTACAAAATTAACTTCACAATTTCCATAAATTGAATTCATAATCACAATCCAATGCGTCCCCGTGTACCGTTACAAGACCTGAATCCCCGCCACAACAATTTCTTCAAACTTGCAGTAACTTTTCCATTCATTCTCAGGAATGCGGTGCCGAAAGTTAGAAACCATCTCCTTTCAACTAACTATTTCTAAAACATCAAAGATTCTTTGTTTCAACCGAGACCAGAGCCAGTACCAGATACAGACCTCAACATTGGATGGCTGAGATTAGGCTGCGCAGTCCCAGGAGGGTTAAACATAGCACTTGACGGTCCTGAAGAAGAAGATGATCCTGCCAAGGGCATCCTTGGCCCCATGGGAAACATGGACTGTTGCGGTCTAAACTGCATGTGGGGATGGACGGATTGATTATTCCCATAACCTCCTGAAATGCTTGGCTGGGAAGGTGATGCAGAGATTACTTGTTGCCTATTGTTGCTGATATTATTGTTAACCATGGTAGGAGCAACACCTGATACACTCATTTGTGATGGGACAGCACTGGGACCAAACCGAGCTGATACAATTCGAGCTCGCTCTGTGGCAATCCTCTGCCTTGCCTTCTCAACTTGTTCACACTCTCTCATTAGCAAGGTTTCTACTTCAGCAAATTGCTTCAGCTTGAGCTCCAATCTCTTCAACTGCATCCACAAAAAGTAAGTTAAGATTATCGGTAAAAGTACCTTTTTTTTCTTCAAGAAGCAGAACATGAATCACTGAAAGATATGCTTTACACAACTTTGGGTGCTTAAATAAAGAAATTTTCAAGTCATTTTTTTAAAAAGAAAAAATGTCAATCAAAAACAATATTTACTCGCAAACAGATGCACATGACTGAACATTTCAGAAGTGTCAGCTGATCTGTTAGCCATGCTATATTCACATAAGTATCGTTCAACATATGTAGAAGAGATAATCACCCAACAGAAGTTAAGGCTCCAAAGTATGAGCATTGGGAATAAAAGACAGACAAATCGCCTCCAACAAAATCATTGATGGGTTTAAGGAAAAGAACAATCAGTCTTCAAGGGATATGTGTATATGATGTAAAAATACTGGGGATGTATGGGAAATTGCAATTTATGAAATTTTATTGAAGGGACTAGGGAAGTCTAGAGGTACAAAGAAGCATGAAAACTCGAAGATAGAGTGAGGAATTTCATAAGGCAATTATGTCGTTAGAGAGTTACATGTAAATCAACCACATAAACAGTTGTCCTTCAAAAGATGTAGATGAAAGGTACAACACAAGGCAGCAAAACCAATTCGGAACAGCCATGAAAAGGTGTCAAATGAGAATCTGTGGGTGGGTGTAAAAAGAAAAAGTAGATTTCAGGTATGTATGAATTGTGAAGAGTATACACAAAGGGTTGTCACGAGAGTAAGAAATGTAGGAAGCTTCACATTTCTATACATCATCAAGAGTCTGGCACTTTCCTATTCACCACTGCGACGGATAAGTTGATGAGGGAAATTCCAAGTGAACACTCATAGAGCATGCTTTAGCTAATGAAAAACTTAGTTAATGAACACTAAGGGGTCCAATAGCAAATAAAACTTGGGGAGACAAACCTTACAGTCGAAATGTTTTGTAATTAAGTAGAGTGCAAAAAAAGAGCATGTTACAGGTTAGTAACCTGACAAACTGTAAGATAAATTTTCTTTGAGATAAATATGAGGGATTTTAGTATGGGATCTAGGCATATTTGCACGAGCGGACTGTGATGGTAAGGCACCAATTTAAGTTAACATGAAATTACAAATTGTGCCAGTGAACATTGGGTCATCAAGAGACATTCACAAAATAGAATCCTACTATAATAGTTCTGTAAACCAATAGAGATGATGTGAGATATAAAAGTCCAAGCAACAAAACTGAAGAGAAGGTCATATGTTATGTCACTGATGGCTAAGTTGTTACAAGTTGGTAGCTGAAACAAGATGGCTCAAATAGGTAATAGATGGTATAGAAGGCAAAACCAATTGCAATCCTCATAGTAAAAAAATAATAATCAAAAAGAAAGAACATTAAAGAAATTGCATGAATTTTATGGTTAAAAATAGGGTCGATCTTACCACAACATATAGGCAAGTGGAATCACAGAGATAGACATGTTAAGATGAATAAGAGGCATACGATGATGAATCATAGATCAATAGAAGTTATACATGGTAAAGTAGGCAGCACCAATAGGTGCCTAGAAAGATATCCATAGATTGTACACAGGAGAGAAAAGTAGGCTGAGAATCACTTTATTTAATGAAGTTAGAGATGACAAAAAAGACCAGGGAAGGAAAAAATAAATATTCAAAAATAAAATAATGGGTTGAAATCCCATTTAACTGACCCTAATAAATGTAGGGAAAAGGAAAGGTTTCTGAAAAACATTTATTAAGAACTTTATTCAATGATTTGCAATTTAGTCAAAATAAAGAACTTTTACTATGTTGTTTTAACTGTACTTTTAGAAAACATTTTATATATATATATATATATATATATATATATTAAAATAAATAAAAACCACACAAAACAATACAAACCTTATTGTCTAATAATGACATTTTCCATTCCAAATCATATCACAAGGCATACTTATCAACTGAATGTAAAGGATGAGAATACCCAGACACTAGAAATGAAGACATTCACTACCTGATGATTTATAATATTAGCAGATAGTCTTTGAATTTCCCGTTCTTCATGATCCGCAAACAGTTTTGCCTTTGTTGCAGCTGCAGCAAGACCAACCATGGCAGCCGCTTTGATTCCTTCAGCAGATAGTGGAGAAACCTCGCTCCCATTTTGGTCCCGTGAACCATGGACTGTTGGGTTCTCATCTGGAAGTTAACCGCATATGTTAATTATTCTTATCTAGAAAGAAAAGTGTAAAGATTGTACATACCCTTTTCACGTACTGAATTTGCAATTTCTCCACGAAAACCACCTTCTCTACTCTGCGAGATCTCTGAGTTCAACCTACAGAGATTAAATCTTCACTCCTAAATGCAGATTTGACAGATAACTCGAAATGAAAGCATAAATATGAATAAAAGGCCTCGAAATCCCAAATGAAGCCAAATTTTGCATATAATCCGTAACATCTTTCACTAACAGTCATAACATTCTCATATATTAATACAAATCATTTTCAAGATCGATAGCCAAAATATATTTGTTCATATTTTAATCACATAATAATTCAAGATTCAGAAACTCAATACTTGAATGTCAGTAACACAAACGCTTATTCTTTGATGCAGATGGTCATTTCATAAGAAATCTTATAGACAATAATTTTGAGGGAATCATATGGCCAGTCTTTTTTCTCAATGGTTATAGATTTTTTCCTGTTAATCATGCAACACAAAAGAAATTTTCATTGGGTAACAAGTGTGAATAGAGATGAATAAATTATCTAGCAAGACGAGTGAGAATGGATTTGCAAATAATAAGAAATTGTCGGAACTTGAAGTATGAAACATCTCATTCAGCTGACAGAATCCTATCTGCAACAATCATAACGTATTTACATGGCTATGACATGTGTAAAAGATTCTTAATTTGCAAAGATAAAGATGGGAAGAAGACACTAACCTGATACCATGCCCTGACCCATCCGTATGTTCCGACAATGATGCCAATGACGCATGGGCACAAGCAGCTGCAACTCTTGGGCCAACAGCAGAGGCCAAAAAGGCAACCTAGAAAATTTCATAAACATAAATAACAAATCTGAAATTACTACAGAAAAGCACTATCTACCTTTCATAAGATATTATCTCGGCCTAAAAAAGGTAGGATTTTATTTCCACATGTTAGAGAGAAATTTTGGTCATGATCCATCCATAGACAGACCCAAACAATCAAAGAATACAAACCTTAGTCCCAATTTAATTGGGGTCAGTAATATGAATTCTTCCACTCTGCTCTGTTATCATATAATTCGTTTGCAACACCTAAATCCTGAAAATCATGTCTTGCTACAACTATCCATGACAGACCCAAAGAGTGAAAATTCAATAGAATTAATTAGAGATTGAAAGTACAAGACTATAGGATGCCAGATCAATTCCATAAAAACTAAGGCGGTGGCAGATGACAAGATTACATTCTACCCTCTGCGGTTAGAATTTGAATAGGCCACAATATATCATCAGCCATATTGCATTGCTTCATAGTATTAGCAAAGCAATAGCCAAAACTCCATATTTAGAAGTTGATATTGAGATCTACAAGGTCTAAATGCATGGCCACTAGAACACAGTATTAACAGCCAAAACTCAAGCCAGAAACTGAAATGTTAAAACATTGCCCCAGCTAGGCATTTTACTAACTTATGTCTCAATGTAACTAAGCGTTACCCTTTGAAATAATTAGGCACTCAAGATTTATTATTTCACAGAAAAATAACTACTGCCATAGAACACTGAATTAAGAAAAGCATAATTTCATTGCAAGAAAATTTAGGGCAAATCGTCATTGTAAGATTTATACTGTAAAGTCCCAATATTTATATACACACACACACATGTATATATATATACATATATATATATATATATATATATGATAAGTTTATGTTTTTTCTAATTGTGAGATTACAAGACTTTGTCCTTCTTCACACATTATTAGTTTAAGGAAGAATTATATAATTATTGAAATGCACAGTCTGACTAGTACTGCTTTTTGAGAAGTTCATGTTACAGAAACTTGAAATTAGAAGGTAAAAAATATCGCACATAAGGAATCCATGAAGGCAGATCTAATGAGTGAAAAATCTCAAATTCCAGATCAAACCTGAAAACCAATTCAAATAACAAACATCAAGATTGTCAACCACTTACCATAGACATAATCGGATTCCCGCAATTTGCAAATGGAAGCCGGCTTTCTGAATTGCTATCTTGAGGACGAGATCCTGCAATTCGAAAAACATATAGATAGATCATAACCATCATTTGTAAGGAAAAGTAAAATTAAAAATAAAATAAAAAATAAATATAATACAAGTATACCTGGATGATCACCATTTGAAGTTGAGTCCAGTCTTACACCATCATCTTTCCTAGAATTGGAGGCTTTGGACATGTCGGGAACTTCTATGTTTTCCAAAATACCATCCTCCATGGGTAGACGGACAAACTGGAGGATACATTGTGCTTTTGATTTGGTGCCAACATGCTCTGCAACATCATTCCAATTTTCATTGTAAAGTTCAATAGCCTCGAGCAGCAAAAACGTTTCTTGATCACTCCATGTTTCGCTGTCTAGATCACCATAATCTTTCATTGAATCGACCCTGATAAAATCTAAGCTCGAGTGACCAGCAATAAATCTTCCATCATGGAAGCAATCAGAGCATAGAAGTACATCAACCTATAACATGAGAAATAATCAGCCAAAATAATAGACCTAAAGTATTGTAATCAGTTATCTTGCTCAACAGAATTCAACAAACTTGTTTAACATATATGGGTGTCTTGAAGTTAGAAACTCTTTCTTCCTTTGGCTAATAAGTAGGATAACACCTAACCAAAACCTCATTCAGTAATAGAAAAGGTCATAACATAACTAAAAATTAATTGAAATCATACCTAACCAACAACAAAGCTACGCTGAAGTAGAATTAGTGACATAAGTCGCTACATTAAGAAACTACAAAACATGGATGTCACCAGAAGCCAATTATCTCAATCTGAGATTCCACAAAGGACATAAAAATTACCTTATTAACCTAAAAAATCAGTGATGAATACAAATCATGTAACTGCTTTCCATTAATTAAAAAACAAAGATCATTTCATCAGTGATTAATCAATTATCTAAACTCTGCCACAATAACATTATAGAAATTTCATTATTCCTATCCTAATGATGAGGGCTTTATAGGAACGCATAGTAACCACTAATAGCTAAGTAAAACGCCCAAGACAAAGTATTCATGCACACAAACCGAAATATAAAACCTCTTTAACTTTTGTTCATTTTCTTTAAAAGAATAATAAGGCTTGTTTCTAGGATATGTAAGGTATTTGAGAAATATTGAAATACCAAATTATACGACTTCATAGTGACATGGAATAACAAACAAAACTCCCTGCCTCATGTTAAAGTCATCAACATAAATAAACCATGCAACTGATGCTACATCCTAATGAGCAACATAGTTTTAACTTCACCTAATAATTACAACATCTCATAGTAATGGAACTGATCCCACATATAATGAACTCAACATCCACCCCTATTGTGAGATATAACTAATCATACCGATCGATGATAGCTTGATGGAAATAGAAATTACACAACATTTAACACTGTATTAATGAAAGATGTCAGCTACCTCCTTTTGTGACTGATAGTGCACCGCTGGAATCGGCTGAGAACAGTAACTACAATGATTTTCAGATAAACGCTCACGAATTCTGTTATCTAAATCTAAAAAGTCACCATCATGACAAGAGGATGATGAATAGACATCAGCTGCCTTGAGTCTACACTTGGGCTTGTCAAATTTGATCAAACTATCAATAGACTTTAATGCACCTGATGGCACGTGAACCTCACCATTTGGATCCTCTTTCAAGTATGACCCTCCATTCCAAGGCTCAGGACTCGGTACCTCAGCACAGTAATTGATGATGCCCCAATGATTAAGAAATCGAAATATTCGATTTAGATCTTCATGACTAACACCATCTACCAACCCTTGGCAATCTGAAACGGTAAGGATTTTTTCTGGATCATCCATGTATTTAGCAACAATATAATTTCTACATTCCATGTATTTCTCTGGTGTCTGGTCTGGTAATTTCCCAGAGAAATAATGTGGCACCACTTGTCTTTCCAGTCTATGCACCGTTGCTGGGGAAAACCAATCTGCTCAAGAGCAAAACCCAAAGCACAAAAAACTAATTAATAATAATAACATGCATAGACAACCGGTTGAATTGACTTCCAAGAATTTGATAGATTGATGAGAAAAAACCTAGTTAATAAAATAAAACCTAGTCCATGCCAAGAAAATAACAAACACATTTTCCACATCATTCATAAGATGATAATTCACAGATTATTCAGTCTAGTATTATTAATGTTCCGCTCTTAACACACTGCAGTCCCAAAGACTTTTCTCACACATTAGACCTTTCACCGAAGCACTAACAGCTGTGCAGTCCAATTCTTTCTTTCAATAGTGGAACTTGTGCAACAATTATAGACTACAATTGGTATTACTCTCAACACATTGCACTACCAAAACTTTACTCATACATCAGGTCTTTCAAATCAACACTAACATCCTGCGGAGTCCAATCCTTTCTTTAGATTATGGGACGTGTGCCATAATTATACATTATAGTTGCTATTGCCTTAACGCATTGCTCTCAAAAATTTTCTAAAACACTAGGACTTTCCTTCAATTATGGAAGTTGGACAGCAATTATAGACTATAACTGCTATTAGTTTTTTGATAAAGAGTAACTTTAGGTAAAAAAATATAAAACAGAACCTGAATGCATGGGAACCACGTGAATTCTACTTCCAAATCGCTTGACAACCCCCTTTCCTTCCATGATTTGAGGAGGAGTAATCACACAGGACGCTGAATTCCCGCTATCACTCCTCTCCGGATCCAACGAAGGACAATCAGCGGGTACAGCTGAGAGTGCCTGCAACTGTCCGTAAGATATATTCTCCAGCACCACTGGAGTCCTAAAACTACCGCCCGCGCCGCCAATTGCCTCAAACAAATTCGCTCTCTCAGCCATGACAACGTTGGTGACCGAAACGTGTGGCCGGTTCACAGTGCGGCGGACAACCGAGGGAAAGTCGCAGATGCGAGTGCCGCCGTCGACCAAGACCTCGGTGTCGTTCCCTGCCGGATCTGGCGGTGCAGCGTTCTGGAAGTCGTCAGCGTTGTCGAGGTTGAGGTTGTCGGAGGCGTCGTTGTTGTTGATATCTTGATCTTCGTCGTCGTCCTCCAAGTCGTCGTCGTCTTCGTGCTTGGGTTTTCGAGTGATTTCTCTCTTGCGCCTCTTCCATTTTCGAGTATCTGTAGAGGAAAATTAAGAATGGAAAATCAAAATTGAAAAAAATAAGTGAATGAAGAGAAAAAGAGAGAGAATGAAACCTGAATGGAAGGTAGGAGAAGGTGGCATTGTTGGGGGCGAAGAGTAGGGAAGTGGGGTCTGTGATTGGAGGGAATTGAATCAAACCTACTTTCTCAACACGGAGAGGGAACAGAATAGGGCTCTTTTCTCTTTTCTGCTGTGTGTCTGTCTTCCCCGCGTCTGTGTGAGATTTTTCTGCTGCCAAATAAATTTCTTTCTCATATATTTTTTTTTTTTCATTTACGAATTTTAATATATTTTAAGTATTATTCAATTTAATTTAAATTATTTGAATCACTTTTACATGAAGTATGTTTGTTCCATGTATAAAAATGTATTATTTTCTAATAAGGGTTGAACTAAATTAATTCTAAAATATTTAAAAGATTAATTAAAAATAATTTTTATTAAATATTAAATTTAATAAAAGTAAATAGGAAAAATTACAGAAAATAACCCTAAAAAGGTATGAAATTTCAAAATTAATCCAAAAAAATTTCATTTATATTTTTAATCCAATAAAACTTTGACTTTTAAAAATAGTCCTTCATAACTGTGAAATACCTTCTTCACAGCTTGTGAAGAGCTTCCTCCATATCTGTGAATGGCTATTTTTGAGAAGTGAAGGTTTGAAAGATTTTTTTTTTTTAAGATTTTAAAACTGGGCTATATTGTATAAATAAAAGTTATAAAAGGTTAAAAATAAAATTCTCCCAAGTAAATATTATTAAATAAATATATATTAATAAAGTAATTATATAAAATATCTTTCTTTTAAAATAATACTATTTACTATCAAAGCATAGAAATCAACCAAAAAAATTTTGGGATAAATTACCAGAAATATTATAGAAGGCATCCTAATTAGTAGAGCGTGCAAAACGGGTTCGTGGATCATGTTGACACGATCAGCGAACCCGTTTAATTTGACACGAAACGAATACAACACGATTAATAAACGGGTTGTAAATTCTTGACACGAACACGACACGATTAAGAATGAGTTGACACGAACACGACAGTATAACATGATTAATAAATGGGTTATTATCCGATCTGACACGCCAACACAAAATTGGCATGTAAACCCGATTATTAAACGGGTTGATACAAATTTATTTAATAAAGATTAATTTTATTTAATAAAAAAATATAAATAAAAGGGATAATCCCCAAAAAAACCCACGAAAGTTTGTCGGAATCCCCAAAAACCTGCTTACTTTTAAAAATCTCTATTTTACCACTGTTATTTTTAAGAACGTTGAAATTTTTTTAAAAAAAAAAATTAGACTTTGGTGGAGATCCATGAGACGAGTCTAATTATGGTGGGCCGCCTGCAATTGGTGGCTGGACGGAGGAGAAATGATAGAAAAATCAATTTTTGATCATTTTTAATTTTATCGAATCTCCTTCGTTCAACCACCAATCACCGAGATATCACCATTATTAGACTCATCTCTTGAAGATCTACCAAAGTCCAAAAGTCATTTTTAAATATTTCAACGTTTTTAAAAATAACAGTGGTAAAATGGAGATTTTCAAAAATAAGCAGGTTTTTTGGGAATTTCGACAAACCTTCATGAGTATTTTGGGATTATTCCTAAATAAAATTTTAAATTTTAAAATTATATATATATATCCTCAATAAACGAGTCAACTTGTGACACGATTACACCGACACGAACATGACACGATTATTAAACGGGTTAAACGGTTCGACACGTATAGTGACACGGCACAATTATACTCAACCTTAATCCTTAATAATCGGTTTCGTTTTGTGTCAACGCGTCGTGTCACGACCCATATTCCACCCCTACTAATTAGTCCATGAGCCCCTATGTTAGCTTATGCATCCCTCTAATCTGAACATCTGATTTAAAATTAAGTAAAAGTTTACGGTCATAAATAATAATTAGACCAAAGTCAGATGAATCAATTGCGTCTGATTTTAGTACATTATGGGCTGGGTCAGGTCGGGCTTTAAGTTAAATAGGCCTGATTTGTTTTAAAATATAAAGCTCAAACTTGACTTGTATAGGTTTTTTTATAAGCCAGGCCTGATTTAAAGTCTAGCCTTACCCAATAATCTTTTTAAAAGCTTGTTTAATCAATATATATATATATATATATATTAAACCATCATTCAACGATATTAACACATGTTTTAACCTAAACTCAATAATATAGGCTAATAAACAAAAGCAATATTCGATAAGATCCCTTAAATTGTTCATCATCAAAATACATTATAAACCACATAATAAGCCAGTTACATTTCAAAACACATAACTGAAAACACTGCACCACAAACACACCACCAAATAGTAAGTAAAATAGAAACATCATTTAACAAACTCATAAGCACGGTAAACATAACAATGACACTTAAATTAATTAACAAAAAAATATGATGTCTTCTTCTAACTCTTCTGACTATCTCCAGATGCATCAAGCAGCTTGCCTTAGAAAATCTAAAATCTTTACTAAATGTCACCAAACACCACCAATTAATATCCATAGATAAATAAAATAAAGATAATATCCATAGATAAATAAACTAAAGAACAACACATCCTGAAATAAATAAATAAATGAACTTTTTCAAACCTTGTAAAAAAACACAAAATCCAACCAACTAGCAAGAATACCAGCGACTAGGAAATCTTCGATATTGCATCTTGTCATTCAACCACCTTACAAAATAAGAAGTATTTTATATCAATATTAAATCGAATAATGTAAATTTAAGAAATACAATTTTAAAAGAAATAAACCGAACCTTTTACTTTCTCTTTAAACTATACTTGTTTCGAAGCCTATCCCTGCCACAAATTATTGCTTCAATAGATTCTTCATTTAGTCTAGCATGAAATTCATCAATTATTCTTCCACCAGCACTAAATGTAGATTCAGATGTCACGGTCGAAATTGGAATAGCAAGAATATCAGTTGCCATTTTTTATAGTACCTTATATTTTAACACATTGTTCCTCCACCACTCTAAGGCACTAAAAGAGTTTAAATTACCATTAGTAATATAAACATCATCTTTTAAATATGAATCTAACTCTGATTTCATTGTAGGAACAACTTCTTTTTCATGCACAATACTCATAATATGGTCAAACTCCGTTAGTAATGATGATTTATGCGTAGAGTTAGATGAGGGGTTTTGTGCACCAATGTTCACTTCAGTTGAGGATGCTTCTTCCATACTTAAAGCTAAGTACTCACTATATAATTCTTGTAATGTAGTTTGTACCTTAGCAATGTTTTCTCTAGCAACTTCTTCAAGTTGGTATATGATATGAAAACATATATCAACAATATGAAATTTGCACCTTGGGTCTAAAACACTAGCAATGGCCATGAGTAAGTTACATTCTCCCCAATACTTATCAAATTTTACCTTCCTTGGTGCAACCATTTCTCTCATGAAGAAATCACCATCATTACTCGCTTTATCAATTACTTGCTTCACCCTCCAAACTTCAGCAAGATATATATTAGAAGTTAGGTACACGCTTTCTGAGATTATATGAGTAGCTATATTGAACACTTCAAGAAGTTAACGAATTTTCTCCATTTTCTCACATTCCTCTTGCGAAGGTGCATAATCATAATGTGACTCTTTTTTTGTAAGCTGGAAAGACAAGTTTAAATTTAAGAGCAGTTGATAACATCTCAAATACGAAATTCCATCTTGTATGACAATCTAATATAAGCTTCCATTCTTTCAAGTTTTTTAGCTCGACAACATCATAAAATGCCTTTAATCTTGCATCATTGTAATTGATATACTTCACACTTTCACGGATATTGTGAATGACATCCTTGATTCTGCTAAGGCCATCTTGCACCAACGAATTCAGTGTATGAGCGCACAACGAACATGAAACAAAACACCATTCAGGACTAACTTCGAGCTTAATAATAAACTATCTTTGAGATTCCGTAAACATGAGTTCCTATATGAAGCGTTATCAACCGACATTGAAAAAGCTTTGCTCTCGATCCCCATACTTTTAAGCACATGTTACATCAATATCATGTCTTGGAGCAAGCACTTTTACAAAACTCTACACTCTATTTTGAAGTTTCCACTCTACATCAATGAAATGTCCAGTTAAAACCATATAATCCACTACTTGGTGATTGGATTTCCACATATCTGAAGTTAAACTGATATTATTAAAACTTTTCAACAGCTCTTCTAGTTTTGGTTTTTCTACCTCATATATTGTTAAGCAGTCGGATCTTATTGTTTTGCGAGTCACCTTTTGAAAATTTGAGTTTACATATTGAAATGCCAACATCCAAACTTTATCCTTAACAATGTTGATTGGTCGCTCATGTACCATTATAGTTGTTGCAATTATTTCCCTAATTTTCTCGTTGAAGTACCTCACACCAGGGGTTAGAAATGGATGGTTGGCATTAGAAGGCTTAAATGGAATAAGAGGCTACTTCTTTTTTGTTGTATTTTCTTTTGTAAGCAATTTTCCAAATGTCTTCTTAAATGACTAGTACTAGATCTTGCATCTCCAGTAGATAGTTTATCCTTACAATTTGCATACAGCTTTCTTTACACCACCAGCAAACTCAATTTCATCAAAGTCATTCCAAATATGTGATTTTTTTTCTCTTTCTTTTAATAACAGATTCATCTTTTCCTTTACCTTTATTTTTTTCACTCTCATTTGTCGATGCACGTTCACTTGCATCATTAGTAACAATAGAAGTAAGTGTGAATTATTTCAATATTCTCTACTGAAGTTGACACTATGACCGATTGTAAAACAAAAATACTCACATCAAATCTATTGATATATATAATATATATATATATATATATATATATATATTCTAATATATTTTAGGTCTAGTGATTAATGTACTTTACTAAGAATATAAATTCCTAATTACTGCCTACTTTTCTCTAATTTTTATATGTTACAGTAAAATTAGAATTAATTTAATTCTAATTACAATATATATTCTAGTCCCTATTATACTTATCAAAGTGTTTTATCGATACTCTATGGCAGAACCACATAATAAATAATATACAAAAGACAAAAAGTAACTAAAATCTATGAAAAAAAATTACTAAAACTTGCATTTGTGTGTATATATATATATATATATATATATATATATATATATATATCTTATGTCTACGGATTAATTTACTTTATTAAGCATCTAAATTCTTATTTGCGGTCTACTTTTTTCTAAAATTTTATATGTTACATTAAAATTAAAAATAATTTAATTGTAATTACAATATATATTCCGGTCCGTATTATAATCACACTTACATTTTTGTCGATATTTATCACTCGCAAAACCATATAATAAATCATATACAACAAGACAAAAAGTAACTAAAATCTATGGACATATAAAAAAGATATAAAAAATAATAATAAATAATAATAATAATAAACTAATTTAGACAAAAAAACAAAATGTTACTAAAATTTATGAACATATATATAGCATAACTAAAACCAAAACCAAAGTAACTAAAACATTTCCAAAAGACCAACAAATAACTAAAATCTATGTAATTTTATATAAAGTAAGATAATAAAATAATGTATGCAACTTTACATAAAGTAAATTAATAAAAGAGTAATGCTATGTAGCCTACTCTTTGTGCCTACTCTTGTTCCCTACCCTTATGTGTCAATATATGATTAGATATAAATTTTATAATAATTAATGCATTTATTTCTTCACCCAATCAACTATTGTCATATAAGAGTAGGCACGAAAAGTTGGCACAAATAGTATACTATCAATTATTACTCTTAATAAAATACCTTAGATGTATAGCAGCGTAGTCTCTCAAATAGTTTTTTATTTTCAAATAACTCAGCATATTGTCAGGTTTTCCATCTACAGAAGACAAGTATTTTCCAACCTATCAAATTAAAATCCACTAAAGAAGGTAAATTGGTGAATTAAATCAAACATGTTAAAATTTTTAGTGATTATATATCTTGGGTGTCGCGTTAGACCATCTCCAATGCAAGTCTCTCCTTCAAGTCTCTTATATGGGCCCGTGTATGTCATATCATCAAAGAGACTCATTAATTAAAAATACAACAATTTCACTCCAATGCAAAGTCTCTCCCACCTTCGTTTCCAAAAGTTTAAAAAGTCAAATATATAATTGTACTTTCCTCTTCTCTCTCAAATTTCTCTTTATTTTTTATTAACTTTCCACGTGTCTTCTCATTATTTGTTATTTTTTTAAAAAAAATGGCTCTCTCAATTGAGAGGCTATCTTCTAAAAAAAACTGGTTGCTCCAATGCAAAAAGACCAAACATGAGTCTCTTGTCAGAAGAGAGACTCATTAAGAGACTCCCACTAGGGATGGTCTTAGTAATCATTAAGCTTAAAATAGATGATGAAGATAACGAAATCCACTTCCACTCGTGTTCGATATTATTTTTTTGCGATTGTTCTTCAATTAGGCAAAGTATCGTTGTCATCATTCTTCAATTAGAGAAAAGTATACTAAGTGGCTCGTAAAATTAGGGTTTGAATAAACCCTTTTTTATATATATAACTTAGGCCCATTTTGAAAACCCCTTATATATTTCATAAATTAATAAATTTATTATCACTCCTTATGATTTTTTAATATTTAGGTTGGCCCAATAGGTTAACAGATAATTATAAAGGCTCAAATCTGGCCTTTTTGATTAATTAGGCTTTCTTAAAAGCCTATATTTGACCGATTTATTATACGAGTCAAGCCAAATCAAGCTTTGAATGGGTCAGGCTATAGGCCCCCGACAGGCGGCCTGACCCTTTTCCTATCTCTCCCCACCATATTCCATGGCATGTGTTTTGAACCTTCCCGAATAGTGAATGTTTCGATAACTTTGGCGTCAAACACTCATTGAAAATAACTAGATATAACTTTTAAGAAATTGTCAACTTCATCTTCAAAAAGATCCTATAGTCACTCAGTTGGGGAGCATGTACTCGGATCCTTTAATAAAACATATCCAATAAAAAAATACCATCATCCAATTCAATCAAAAAAATATTATATTTATCAATAAAATATTAGTTATTTTTTAAAATCAACAACTTTCTATGATTAATGGAAGATTATATATTAATCAAATAAATAAAAGGCAAAATGTGTGTGGGAAAATGGTGAAGTAATTTTTCTCTGTTGATTTCAAAACAATAAACACTATTTTAAAATAGGAATGGTGAGTTTTTTCCTGACACGAGGGCCTGGCCAATCCTGAGATGTCTCGATCTAACTCGATCTGCCTCGTATGTTGAATGCATTAGGTTCAAGTCCCCTTGCCCTACCTCGCATACAATACATGGTAAATCAAGTCTGACTAGTGTCCCACCCTACCTAATGTCTTGCATAAGCGGTGAAAATCTGAAAAACAATGTGGTAATGTCATGGCTTATGAATTTTATGCCACCAAATGTTAGCCAATTTTATCTTTTATGCAAAAAAGTTGTGCAGATATGAGAGGAAGCAAAGGAAAGTTATTCCTATGAAGACAATAAAGTAATTTTCACCATAAAATGATGATTCACAATCTGTTTGATAGAGAAGAAAAATTTATCAGTGGATCTTCACAACACAACTAAGGCCCATCAACATGGATGAAAGATCGATCTCACTTGAGAAACCAACAGTATCAAGATAAGCCCATCTAACAAATATATTCCTAAAGCTTTGATTACAACATTTCAGATAAGGATAAGGTCATAACCACCTTGTATACAGCCATTAGATCTTGACCAATTACATTTGATGGTTCGATTCTTCATAGGGTTTGTGTACATATTCATTATGAATATCAATAAAAAGATATCACATTTTACAGTATACATTGATTCCTATTGCGGCTGAAATTATTTAAAGTTTTACATGGTATCAGACTTGACTTGACCAACATCATTCAAAATCAATGTCATCCTCTTCATCCTCCATTACAAATCTGGATTTCCCAGCACTTGCCAAAATACTGAATTTCAACCTCCCCCTCAAACTTGATCAACAAGACTATCTCAACTGGAAGTCACAAGTCCTAGCAGCCATACACGCCTTGGATCTAGAAAAATACATCTCAGATGATCAATCCCCACCAGCACAATTTATTCCACCAAATCTTCCAGCTGCACAGATCTACCTACTGAGAATCCTGCATTCAGAAACTGGATTAGAGTCGACCAACTTCTTCTCTGTTGGCTTCTCACCACCATTGGAATTAGGCAGGTCAATCACGCTTCTTCATCGGTCGAACTTTGGACAATTTTGGTTAATCTTTTCATGCAGACATCACTTGTGAAAGTCCTGCAGCTAAAACAACAGTTAGCCATCCTCTAGAAAGGTGATCTTGCTATTTGTAATTACATCAAAAAGGTAAAAACTATTGGTGATTCTCTTAAGGTTGTTGGTCACCTAATATCTGAGAAGGAACTTGTCCTTAGCACTCTCAGTGGCCTACACATCGATAATGATTCAGCTGTATGTGTTTTATTCTATACTTTGCAATCTGCCACTCTACAGGATGTTCAATTCTCTCTTGTGATGCATGAGACTCATTTAGAACAGCAACTAGCACTCACCCAACTCTTTAACCAAACAACCTCAGCAAACATGACTCAATACAATAGAGACAATCGTTAAAATGGTCGACATAATAACAGAGGTTATAGGGGAGGTCGTGGTCGAGGGGGTAAAGGAAATAGACTTATTGTCAACTATGCCACAAACAAGAACATGATGCATTCAAATATAACAAGTGTTTTGATGTTTCATAGCAACAAAATAAGTTAAATCAGTCTCATCAAACTCACTCCAATATACCTCCACAGCAGCATGCTTACATCGCCCATCAACATATTCAAATTCCACAACCTTATCAAGCTACCGACTCTACTTGGTTTGTGGATAGTGGAGCTACTAATCACATCACAACAGATCTGGAAAATCTCGCCCTGCACAATCCCTATAATGGATCAGATACACTGACAGTGGGTAATGTTAATCGTCTACCTATATCTCACACTGGTTCTTCATTCATTTCTTTCAATAACAGCAAACCATTATCCTTATCTAATATCCTTCACGTACCTAATATCTCTAAAAACTTACTTAGCATTTCTAAAATCACAAGAGATAATGTAGTAGTAGTTGAGTTTACTGATGCTTATTGTGTGTTTAAGGACAAGGCTACAGGGAGGATACTTCTTAAGGGACAGCTTAAAGTTGGTCTGTACAGTCTCACACCTACTTCCGCACTCAAATCATCCCTTACACCTTCTACAAAGACAATGAATCACAGACCTACTGCAGCTTTTACAGTTGAACAAAATGCCAATACATGGCATGCCAGGCTTGGGCATCCAAATGCTTCTGTACTGCGTCAAGTTATGAATTCAATAAATTCCAAAATTAAATCAACAACCCTTGATTTTTGTGATGCTTGTAAGATGGGTAAACATCACCAACAACCATTTCAAAAACATAAAATTCAAACCAGTCATCCATTATAAATAATCCACACTGACCTATGGGGCCTACTCCAGTTGCTTCTACCATCGGACACAGATACTATGTTATTTTTGTTAACTCATTCACTAGATTTACCTGGATATATCCATTAAAACTCAAGTCTGAAACCTTATCTGTGTTTATCCAATTAAAACATTTAGTGGAAAATAAACACTTGTGCAAAATCAAAGCTATCCAGAGTTACATGGGTGGTCAATTCAAAACACTTCTACCTTTTCTTGCTATCTATGACATTCAACATCACTTCAGTTGCCCTCATACCCATCAACAAAATGGAATCCCAGAAGGTAAGCATCGTCATATAACCGAAACTGGCCTTACTTGACTAGCTCATGCTCGTATTCCCCTAAAGTATTAGCTTGAAGCTTTTACTACAACCACTTATTTGATCAATTCCCTCCCAACACCTATTTTAAACAATATCAGTCAATTTCAAAAACTTATGCAAACCCCCCCCCCCACAGTATGATACTCTTAGAATATTTGGATGCTCTTATTTTCTCTACCTCAGATACTACAACAAACACAAATTGGATTTTCATACAACCAAATATGTTTTCCTGGGATACAGTTTCTTCCATAAAGGGTACAAGTGTTTGCATCCTAATGGTACAATCTATGTCTCTCGTCATGTCACTTTTAATGAGAAAGAGTTTCCATACCCTTACCTATTTCCTACAACTAGTCAACCCATTTCATCATCTACAAGTCTTCTTATTTAAACCCTTACTGATACACTACAATACCATCAACTAATCACTCAACAACAGCCCAACCTAGTCCAACAAAGTCAACATATCATCCAACAGCAGTCCACAGCAAAAGACTTCTCACCTCTACCACATCCTCTACACACAGTGAGTTAGGTAAATAATTCTAAGTTAGGTAAATAATTCTAACTCTCCATTAACTCCAATTCTTACTTCTACACAACCTCATGTTCAAACTGTCAATAGTCACACAATAAACACTAGATCAAAGTCTGGCATTTATAAACCAAAAATCTACATTGCTGCACTATCTCCTAAAATTCACATATTACCAAAATCTACTATCAGTGCTTTTCAGGATCCTATATGGAAGGCTGCTATGGAAGAAGAGTTCTGTGCTCTTCAAAGAAATCATACTTGGCACTTGGTTCCTTACCATCCCTCAATGAAGCTGCTAGGGACAAAATGGATTTTTCAGATCAAACACAACACTGATGAGACAATATCAAAGTATAAGGCACGCTTTGCGACCAAAGGTTTCAATCAAACACCAGGGTTTGACTTCACTAAGACATATAGCCCAATAACCAAGTCGTCTATGATTTGAGTAATTTTATCAATAGTAGTATCTAATGGTTGGGACATACAACAGGTAGACATTAATAATGCATTCCTAAATGGTTCTCTAATGGAATCTATTTATATCAAATAACCAGAAGGTTTTGAAGACTCTAAGCTGCTAACACATGTTTGCAAACTTGACAAAGTTCTATATGGACTCAAGCAGGCACCTCGAGCATGGTACAACACCCTAATAGCTGCTCTTACTCAATGGGAATTTACAAACTCAGTTTCAGATACTTCCCTATTCTTCAGACATGACAGATACTCTATTATAATAATCCTAATCTATGTCGATGATATCCTAATAACTGGAGACTCATCAACAAGCATTTAAAGCATCATTCATAAACTTAATCATCAATTTTGCACTTAAATCCTTAGGCAACATCCATCACTTTCTAGGATTTGAAGCTTACCAAAGTTCAACAGGACTGTACCTCTCTCAACACTAGTATATTTTAGAACTTCTTGATCGTGCAAATATGGCTGATTGCAAACCCTCTGCAACTCTCGTCACTCTCAATACAAAGTTATCTGCACATCTTGGTGAACCATTCTCAAATCCATCTCTATATCGCAGCATCATCAGTGTTCTTCAATACCTGTGCAACACAAGACTAGACATCAGTTTCATTGCCAATAAATTAAGCCAATTTTTCTCCAACCCTCTCGATACACACTGGATTGCATGTAAAAGAGTATTACGCCACCTGAAAGGAACACTGTCTCTAGCTTTGTTATTTCGCCCTTCATCGCATCCTTTATCCTTTCACGGATACGGTGACTCCGACTGGGCAGGATCTCCAGACGATAGGAAGTCCACTACTGGTGGTTGTGTCCTCTTAGCGAGTAATTTGGTATTTTGGAGTTCTAAGAAACAAACGACGATCACTCGTTCCAACACAGAGGCAGAGTATTGTGCTTTTGCTCACATGTCAACAGAACTGTTATGGATACATTCTTTTCTCAAAGAGCTCAAATTCTCTCTTCCTCACATGCCTATTCTATGGTGTGATAATAATGGAGCTCGCTCTCTTGCTCAAAACCCAGTCTTTCATGGCCGAACGAAACACATTGAAATTGATGTTCATTTTTTTCGAGACAAGGTAGCAAATGGGCTTTTGGATGCCCGGTATATATGCTCAAATGATCAACTAACTGATTTGCTTATAAAACCTCTCTCTGGAATTCGAACATCACTTCTTCTTAGCAAGCTGAATCTCCGTGTTCTATCAGAGTCTCGCTTGAGAGGGAATGTTAGAGAAGAAGAATGTATTAGTGGATCTTCACAAAACAACTAAGTCCCATCAACATGGATGAAAGATCAATCTCACTTCAGAACCCATCAGTATCAAGACAAGCCCATCCAACAAATATATTCCTGAAGCTTTGATTACAACATTTCAGATAAGGATGAGCTTATAACCACCTTGTATAGTTGTATCCTTGCTGTAATTGTAATAGTTGTTACAATTACAACCATTAGATCTTGATCAATTACATTTGATAGTTCGATTCTTCATAGGGTTTGCGTATATATTCATGATGAATATCAATAAAAAGATATCAAGTTTTACAGTATACATTGATTCCAATTGCGGCTGAAATTATTTTAAGTTTTACACCGTGACAAGGAGAGATGATTCTCACACAATTTTTTAGCACCCTTGCACATTATTGGTATAAACTAGATATGATTGAAGTGAAAAAATGAGAGTGTTATGAAGATAGCTAAAAATACAGAGACATTGTTGAAGAAAAAAAGGGCGTTTGATAATATAGAGAAGCAAATTAGGTAACACTAACTTCAAAAAAAAATCAAAACCTATAAGTAGGGAGCTCCATGCATGATTCAGGTGATAGCTTCTCAAGCAGAATCAATTAGTTATATCTCCATAGTAATTGGACTTGGGCTTGTAGCCCCAAAAGTATAAATTTAAATATTTAAAGTCATAACAAAATGTGTCTTTGTTATGTTGAAAATTTGAATGAGGGAAACTTCAACTTCGAATGCCACATTGCATATACAATTGGGAGTATTTATATATTAGATTGTAGTGTTGGGATAGTTAATGACTAACCGAGATTGATGGGCCTCGTTAAAGTTCTTTATACCATACATCATATATATATATATATATATATATATATATGAAAAGAAGGCATTGGGCTCCTTTAGAAACAAAAAATAGGTTTTTCATTTTTAAATTTGATTTTAATTTTTATTTTCTTTTAATTCAAATTAAACCAGCATCTCTTAATGAAATACTACGTCTTTTGCAAAAGACAAGTTAGTAACCATACAAGGTATAATTCATAAAAATGTGTGTTTTTCTTTAAATAGTAGAATGTAATGAACAGAAAACTATTTTTATTTTCTAGTCCAAACTTTACTATCTTTAAAATTAAAAATTAAAAAATAAAAATATAAATTAGCCCCACTGATTAACATAAACATTATGATTGAATGATTATTGGATCGGATCAAGGCTAAGACCTTTCAACATATATTGTGATTGAATGAGATGATTGTTGGATGAAGGCTAAGGCCTTTCAACATTTTTTAAATACTATTTTCAATTATTTGATTAACTAGGAAATGGACCCGCGCTTTGCGCGACATTTATTTTATTTTATTTTTTTAAAATTAAAATATTTTGTTTTGTATATTTTTATATATCAAATAGAAATATACGTCAAATTTCATGTATAACATAATTAGAATAATGCAATTTATATAATATATAATTTCATGTTAAATAACTACTTATACTTAAGATGAAGTATTTGATTTGATTTTAACTTTTTAGTTTAGTACATAAAAATATAATATATTTTTTTAATATACAGAGAAATCCGAAGTGATTGAGCACTTTTTTAATCAAGCGAAATTCAATATCAAGTTTCAACTTTCCTCTTAAATTTTTTTTTTGTTAATATATAAAGAAATTCGAAGTGATTGAGCACCTTTTTAATCAAGGAAATTCAATATCAAGTTCCAACTTTCCTCTTAAGTATTTTTTTTTTGTTAATATATAGAGAAATTCGAACATTAATTAAAATCTTTTCAAAATTTTTAACTTTTCATTTCTTTTTAAAATTTATTTATTATTATTTACTATAAATAAATTAAAGTCAATGTTTCATATTCTTTTATCCATCTATTCAGTTCTTAGTTAATTAAGAGTATTATTATTATTATTATTATTTTAATAATAAATTTAAGAGTTACAAATATGTGACCGTGAATATTAATTAAATTATTAATACAATTGAAAAATATATAAATTTCTAATAAATTTATAGGTTTCCTTATATAAATGTAAGAAGAAAATCACTATTAAATACTATAAATTAGAATATGTAAATAATTTCAACCAACATTCAATTTGAAAATTTAATAATTAATAAATATATACTTAATATATTATACTACTATTGTTAACCTGTTGATTATTTTTTAATATCAATAGTTACAAATGTTTTTATAAATATTGAGCATTACTATAAAATATCTCAAAAATATTATTATTTGCCAATTATAAATTTCTCAAGTAAGTTAAATTTAAAAAGATGTAAAATAAAATTAAAAGAAAATTATAATTAAATGTTGGTTTTATTATCATTCATCCAATATAAAGTGTACCTTACCATATGTTGATTTGGAAACTATAATAATAAAAAATTCAAATTTTATAAAATTAAAAGGAATATACTAATTTATAAATTTCCAATATATATAAATCTAGTTTAATATTTAAAAATTAAATTGAGAAAGAGTTATGTGTAAAAAAAAGATATATTATCAGGTATAAAATTATAATTTAGATTCAAATTATTATAAGAAATGAATAAAATAATTTTATTATGAAATAAAAATGAAAATAACTAATTACAATAACTTGCAATGTAAAACAAAATCATTTTAAAAAAAAATCTTCCATTGTTGTCCTAATTATGAGTTCTCATTGTCCATCTTCTCATTCTCATCTTCCTGAAGTGGGACAAATATGACCTAATTAAAGAGAAAAAAATATTATAGAATAAAAATAAATAAACAGTAATTTTTGTAGGAAATATATAAATAAATAAGTAGTAGTTTTTAAAGAAAATAACTCTTACCATTTTATGTTTGGAGTTATACAAAACACTAGTACCAAATAAATTATAGTGGTTCCGGAAGTCACATAGATATTTAATAATAATAAAAGAGAAATAACACAAAATATAAAGTAACACAAATATATATATATATATTGAATTCGATGAAATTCGAATCTCACCGTTTGAATGTTGGAAATACAAGAGAGAAATACCTGAAAACAAAAATATCAAGTAAATTTTAAAGTTTCAAAATAAATAAATCTATTCGGCATAAAAAATTATAAAAAAAAAGTATACTATAAATAAAATAGTAGAATTTGAAAAGGAAAATGTACTTCTGATTGAGGAAGGAGCAGAAGACCCGATTCGAGGGGGAAATAGAAGAAGACGACGAAGAAATTTAAGGAACGAATCCAAGACGAAGCCTGAAATAGAAGAAGATGACAAAGAGATTCAAGGAACGAATCCAATATGAAGTTTAAAATATGAACCTAGCCTAACACATGAAAAGTAGATTTTTATAACAATAAATTGTTGGTAACATCTAAGAGAAATTTAAAAAAAAAATTTAAAAGTCTTAATTTGTGTGCATTAATACATATAATTTAATGCATAGCACATTGGTAATTATTTTAGAATATTCTTTTCTGATGAAGATTTTTAAAAATAAGAGAGATAATTATTAAAAAATAATAATAGAAATAGAGAGTAGGGAGTGAGACTAATATATAAATAAATTAATATTAAATTAATTCACACAAGACAATGTAATTCTTGTTAATTTTCAATTTATATATTATACAAGTAAATTTTTATTTATGAAAATTATTATAAATATTTTAAAAATATTCATTTATTCACAAAATAGAGTATTATTTCTTTCAATTGTTTTTTACTTACATATTTATTTTAGATATAATTATAGATTACACTATTATTTTAAAATAATAATTATAATAAATGATTGGTTAGAAATACCAATAGTTTTTAGTATTGTAATTAAATGAAATAAGGAAGAGGGAGAGACACATGTAGTAGTGGGGATGTGAGATAATTAATTAGAATAAAATAAATGCAATGCCACATGTAACTATTTTATTTGCAAAAGAACTTCGAATTTCAAAAGTATCCATTTTTGTTGTTTTTCAACCAGCGCGCCACGTCAGCTTCGTAAGTATTATCAAAGTTTCTCCTTTATAATATATATAAATTAAAATTAAAAGATTTAATAGATAATAAATATTATTTATCTATAATTATATTTAATTTTTTGTTTTAATACCATTTATTATTATGTGTAATCAATATTTTATATTATTTGATGAATTTAAATTAAAAATTAAATGTAAAATAAATTAAACCTATTCCATATCAATTTTTTTTAATTTTTAAATTCTATAACGCATTATTAAATCTGTCTCTTCATCTTCTCTTATACTTTTTATTTAATTCTATAATTATTTGATTTAAATTACAATTTATTAGATTCTCCATTACCAATCTATAAAAAAACTCATAATTCTTTTTATGCTCATTAGCTATTTGGTATACAATGAAATTACATTAAATTTGAACAAGACTCCCACTGGAGATAAATTTGGTCGAGCTGGAATGGGTAGAGCAAGTTTGCCTCGCGGCGGCGGTAGAACTGGTTGAGGTAGAGACAGAGGTAGAATGGGTAGAGAAAGCTTTTCATATCACCGTACTCCAACAATAAATTACAACTACAATGGAGGTAGTAATTAATAATATCGTAAAGTATTTTTAATAATATAATTATAGTTTTACTAATATTTTTAAAAATTTTATAACTGCAGTAACTCATACCAATCAAGGGTCTAATGTGAGTGGAAGAGGAAGACGCCCTTATACAAATTAAACTAGCTAATTTGGAATTTATCCAATATCTAATGCAGGGGGAAGAGGAAAACGGCCATACAGAGAAAGATATAGCTATTTTGATAACTATCAAAATCGGTATTACAATACATACCTTTACTATTACTTTAAATTTATGGTTAATTTATGTTATTATATATTTAAATATTTTCATAATAAACATCTTTTAATAATTAGTTACCTAATAACTCATCGAAATTGACATTACATTTTTTAAAAGATCCTCAATACGGGGGACATACATGGAATGAACGTGTAACTAAAGGAAACAATTGCGATTGCGGGAGATCTAGAGGAAATATTCGTGTTCACGAAAGATTTGGACGAAGAACGCATTATTAAATAAAGAAAAAAAAAATTCATGCTGCTGTGACATAAATGTTTATGTTAACATATTATGAATAAAAAAAATAGTTTCTTTCATTATTAAAATATCAAGTTATCTTTTTATATTATAGAATTTAAATTAAAATATAATTTAAATTGAGGGTAAATTTTATATTACAATAATATAAATATGTCATCCTTATCTTAGAATAAAATATAAAGTGTTTTCCAATTCAAAACAAATAAATCATTATAAAAATAAAATCAATTTAAAACTATTAATTATGAATAGTATTAATAAAATGTTTTCAGTATTAAATATTCAATTAGTTATAATTGTGTAAGATTATTCAAGTTTTAATTTTGACTAAGTAAATACATTATATTTAACTTTTAAAACTTACTAATACAATATTTAATTTTATGTCTCTAAATCTTCTTTCATTAATTTAATTTAATTTAATTTATATTGTTATTTAATATTAATTTTATTATCATATTTGATTATATATATGGGTTATTTCTAAAAAACAACCAATTTTTCAAACGTTTGATTTTAAACACCCGGTTTTGAAAACTTTTGAAAAACAACCCCCAAATTTGAAAACAACTAATGGTTTTAGTTTCTGGAGTGGTTTTGGAGTTTTGAGGATGGTTTTAAAAATTCTTTTGGTTTAATATTATTTAATTTATATTTTTAATATTATTTAAATACAACCAATATTACATAATAAGTATATATTTTGAGAAATATTTATAATTTTTTTATTTAATGATTTTTAATAATGTTGAGTTGTATTTATAGTTTTTGGGAAAAAAAGTTTTAATAGTTTTAAGAATTCTTAAAAAATTTTGTTTTGTAATCTTTATAGTTTAATAGTTTTTTACTTTTAATTTTTAAATTTAATAAATTGAAAAATATATGTTTAGATTTAATAATTTTTTTTTAAAAAGTTGTTTGATGATTTTTTTAAAAAAAAATTGTTATTAAAATTTTAATTTAATCAATTATAATAGAAATGAGGTAGATTTAATAATTTTTAAACTGTAGTTTGTTATCTTCCAAAAATTAAGTAATTACATTAAATCATTTTGCACTACCCAACCAAAGTTATGAATAAATTTGATAAAAAAATTGTCTTTATTTAATTTATTATGCATAAAAATTTCAAAATGCAGAATTATATTGAATTAAACCCATCTATTCAAAATAGAGTTTCATTTGTGAATTTCAAGTCCATTTACATTATTTTTTATTTAATTTTTTTTTATTTTATTAATTTTTATTTTAAAAATACCTATAATATTATTAGTATTCAATTATAGTATAAAAAATACAAATTATAATAATACATTAATACTTATAAAAAATAAAAAATATAAATTATTTCATTAAATATTAACATATAATAATTAAAATGCATAATTTTGAGTCGTTATATAATAAAATTAAATATAAAAAAATAATAAAAATTATAAAATATTTTTAAGAAAATAAAATGTAAATAATAAAATTCGAAACTATTAAATAAATTTATAAAATAATTTAAAATAATTTAAAATAATTAAAAGATCATAATTTATCAAAACCACTCCCACCACCACAAAACCACTTGAAAAACCAAAACCATGAGTTGTTTTATAATTTTGGGGGTGGATTTCCAAAAGTTTCAAAACCGGGTGTTTAAAATCAAACGTTTGAAAAATGGGTGTTTTTTGGAAATAACCCATATATATATAATAATAATAATAACAATATATATTATATATTTATTAATAAGAATAATTAAATATATAATTTGGTAACCCCAGATATTATGAAACTATAATTACTACCAATTCTATTAAGTAACCAGTTTACTCTACCATGAACCATTGATATACTAAAACCAGTTACACAATATAAGAAGTCCATTAAATAATCTAATAAATCATCACCACTACATCCAAACATCCAAGCTAATTAGCTTATTAACAATAAAATACAAGTTTAATCAGCAGAAAATCAAATTAAGAGTAGAAATGGAGAAAAAGACACCCTTGGATGGGGAATATCGCTGCCAACCAGGGTCTTCACGATTACTTTCAATGGAATTAAGTAGAAGTATTTCATATTATTAACAAATTATATTAATATAAAAATTATTACATTAAAATTTAAATTTAACTTATAAAAACTCCATAATAAAAGTAGTTAATATAGTAAAATTACTTCAATCTCTGGAATTCATTAAAATTGAATGAAAATTAAAATTTTATCTTTTCACATACTTTAACTTACACACAAATCCATGCGTGCATATTAATTGAATGAATAACATCTTTTCACACACAAAAATATGCTTAAATAAAATTGAATAAAAATTAACACTCCATCTTTTCACTTTCTCTGACATACAAACATAAACATTTTCATAAAATATCATAAATAACATTAAACGAGTACATGAAGAAATTTCATTACCTTATTTATTTGAACAAAATTTCCACTACCAAGTACAGCCTGAATATATAATGACTTTCACTTTACTTAGTGATTTGGATAACAGCCGAGAAGACTGTCGTATTTGTGTTTGTGTGACAAGAAAGTGGGAGTCTGTTAACACAAAAAGGGAGGTTTCATAAGTCTGGACATGATATTGGTTGATGAAAAGGTATGTAATATAATATTATAATCTATTTTTTTGTACAATTTTTTTATTCATTATTATTTCAAATAATATTTTACGTTTCTAATATTACTTTATGATTTTAATAGTCAAAATTAGTCTATGCAATCATTCAAGGGAAGTAAGTCAACAAATTGAAACACATACTGAATGAAGGAAAACTATATACAATTGATAAATTTAAGGTTAACAAAGGTAGTAAGACGTATAGCCCAACCAATAGAGATTTCAAAATTGTTCTTCTATTGACAAGTGTGATAAGAAAAGTTGATGAAAATTTGGAGATTTCAAATCATGTTTTCGAGTTTATCATAAATGATATAATTTGTTACCGCATTTATTATGTCACAATACTCTCAGGTAAAATTGTTCATTACTATTTGATTTTATTTTAGATTTTTTAATATAAATATTATAAATATATTTGTTGCTTAACATTTGTATTAATCAGATGTAATTTGGTGCATACAAAGTATTGGAAATTTAGAAATTTTTAGCAACGAGTTAAAAAAAAAAAGAGAAATAGAAATCATCGTGGATTTGTAAGTATTTTATAATGTATAAATAATTATTTCCAATATATATGCCATATATTTTTATTATTTATCAATTAACATTTGTATATTATGTCAACAGTTCCTTAACCACAAAATTTATCCCATGGGGCGAATTAGCGGAAACTTTTGACCGCTTTTATACTTTAGTGATTCAGGACCTTTTATTATGATACTGACTTCTATATTGATTAAGAGTTTTCACGGTAAATATATATTTTTTATTTTTGTTATTTATAATTTTTCCTTCACCTAAACATTGTTTTATATGTAATTTTTTCAGTTTTCCTTGACTTTTACATTGATTAAGAATTTTGTATATTTATTTTACTTGATTTTTACATTGTTTAATATATAATTTTTCAGGTAAAATTACTTTTTCAAGTACTCGGTCCACTAAACTATATGTCAACTTAAACATTGATTATGTATCAGTGTTGGTTAAGAAGTTTGCATATCTCATTGGCGTGATTAAGAGTGTTCAAGGAACCAACACCATGAAAATTAATTTGGAAGATGAAATATTTTTTAATAGAATGAATATTCAAATGTTGTTGGACATTGAATGAGATCCTACATTAGAGGTATTTGTAGTATTCAGACATTGTTTTCCAAATTTAAATGTTCACAATTAATTTTTTAAATATGGACTTTTCTATTAGGAATTTTTTTTGACTGTGCGAGCTACTATTGAATCAAGAGGATGGTTTTATATATCATGTAATGATTGCACAGCCCAAGATGGTATTTATAAATGTCAACATTGTGATAGTGAAGTAAAGTTTCCTCTCGTGATGTAAGACAACAAGTTTAACAAACAATTTTTCTGATTTTTTTAATAGGTACAAAATCCATTTAGACGTTAAGGATTCTTCGGCAAGTACTTCATTTATGTTAATGAATTATGTAACAGAAAAACTACTCGACACTTCTGCTAACAAATTGTTCAATATTTTGAAGAATGACAAGTCGAAAATTCCTTTATAGATTCAAGGTTTGTGTGGTAAAGAGTTTGTTTTCAAATTAAAGTTGAATCAATATAATTTTGTTCAAAGACACGAAAATTTTACTATTACTAAAGTTTCCACCCCAAATGAAGAACTCAAATAGTATTCATCAAAGCTCATTAAGAAGGTAATTTTATTAAAATTTAATTTAAATAATAATATAAATGTAAAGAGTTAATTGAACTCACAACCCCTGAACGATGATAAATTATACACAAATAAACATTTTAATATTAATACACACTTACACCCCCTTATCTGAGTGTAAAACCTTATTTAATTAATAAATTTATCAATATAAAAATGAAATTCATAGTCCTGAATACATCTATATGATATAATGTTGATTTAAAGTTAATTTTTACTTATATTTCTCTAAATTTTATAAATAGAAGGGGTGTGAGTGTATATTAATACCAAAATATTCATTTATGTGTAATTTACCATCGTTCAGGGGGTGTAAATGCAATGAACTCAAATGTAAAAGTGAACATTTTGATTAGTAAAATATTTTTAAATATATTTAAATTGTGAATATTTTCTTCCATAGGTAGATATAGTTTTGGTTGGCAATGAGGACAATACAAAGATGAAAAAAAAAACGAAAGATGAAGGTGGTGGTTTCGGATGATGACGATGATAACAATGGAAATATGAAGGAACTAAAGAAGAAGACAATTTATTTTTTTTATTTTTTAAATAATGTTGATGACATTTACCGTGTGTTTTTAACATTTTATGTTCAAGTGTGTGTTCTTTTTCAAATCATAATTATTATCTGATTATTTGAATCTTACTTTTTATAGTTAAGTTACTTAAAATATACAATTCAAGAAAATTAAATTAAACAATGAAATTATACAATATGGAAAAATATATAAAAAACTTATAATAATAATTACTAAATAACACAAACAATAATATCAAAGTAAACAAGAAATATCAAAGTAAATCTATACCTTGTGAAGGTAGAATTTGACTTCGCTAACATTTATAGTACCATCTATAGTCAAATGAGATATAACATAGCTACATGAATTGCACAAACACACTTAAATCTAAATATAAAAATTCCATAAAAGAAAACAATCCAAATATAAATATTCCGTAAAACAAAAATAAGCAAGCAGCTATTGGTACTTCAATGATTCCATATATCCTTTGATTATGGTGGAATTCAAAATTGAAAAAAGATACTTTTTTGAAGTGTCATCAAGATTTAATTTTCCAATTGTAGTCCACACCACGATCTACTTATTTTAAAGCAAACTTGATTATTATGATAGTTTTCTTTTTCTAAACATTATGTTAGCGCAGATCCTTACCGGCAATATTTAGTACAAATATAACACAAATCAAAGTATTTCACAATTGAACCACAACCCCACCATAAAAAATGAGCACAATTGTAAAAAAAAAAAAAAAAAAAAATCAAAATCGGTAAACAAAAAACCAATTAATATAAAACATAGCGACTTAACTAAACCATTTACTTTAACACTTAACATCAAAGGCTATGTTTGAATTGTGAATTAAACCATAGATAAATACTTTACTATTGAAATCATAGAGGAACACAAAGTTCGATATAGACCAAAAGTTTGCCAATTTTATTTATTATATAATCAAAATGTTATACCTTCATTATCTTCTAAACCAAATCATTCAAAGCCTGATTGGAGTGAGTGATTATTAAGGTCCTTTGAGAAGGACAATTATAATAGAGAACATTCAAAATTTGCACAGCTGTGTCAGTCCTTCCCGTACCAAGTGGCTCCACAACCATAGTTAAACTAGGTTGAATGTTTGACAGAGTTGTTCCAATCTGCACAATAAGATATACAAGACACCACTCAGAATAACGCCAAAATTATTACTGTATGTGAAATATCACCAGGTATCAATGTAACCAAACCACTATGTAAACAAATACAAGAAAACAACTAAATACAATCTTATTATTTATACATATATATCATTATTATTTATTACTTTATACATTCATGGAGTTAAAATGCAGGACGCAAATATAGTACATACACAGAAAACAACCACAACCAGATATGCAACTTTGTTAGGAAATATGAATGGTATTATTGGTATGTTATGCTAACCTGGTAAGGTTAGGTCTCGCGGCGGAGTTGCCTCAGTACACGATTGTCTGCTCAGAATCAATCTATACAGAATCCTCCTGGGCCACAACTTTTGTCCGAGGAGATTCCTTCAGAACTCTACAAGATCAAGATTTCATATGTACATTCATGGAGTTAACTGAGACACCACTCATTATGCAGTGACTGCACATGGGGTAACACGCATAATGCCACCAACAAACAATTTGAATTATCTCATAAGAATATATATAACATATGAATCTCCTTTAGAGTTTGAAGTATCAGTATTTATGTTCATTTTATTAGCAAGTGGTATGAAATTATATGTTTTAAGGGTTTTGTTTCATACTTGTATGCATTATATTTGGCAGATTTGAACAAATATTTAAATCTCCTTTAGATTTTCTCAACCCTCTCCATTTCTTGCTTATGTAATTAATTTCCATGCACTTCAATGTTATTGAATTGTAATTTATAATTAACACAAATTTCATAAGAAGGCATTTTCCCTTACCTTTGAGTTGTTCATTTTACTGCTAGATTATTTATTTTTCTCAATTGCTTCATCTCAAAGCTATTTAGTCATAAAGAATCTACTTAAGAAAAATTTTGTCTTCAATGATATTTTATGGATATTTATTCACTTTGATGATAGTTGCATCATTATTTTTGTTCAGGAGGCCTATTGAATTCTTCCCAAATTTAAGGAGCTGAGCAAAAGACATGTTTAAATTTCTGGTGATTGTTACTATCTGGACACTACAAAGACTGGAATCTTGAAATTGTCAAACATGATTTATTTATTTAAAAGAAAAGGGAAGTGAAAATGGATGTAATCTCCGGACGAGAGACACACAGAAGGTAAGGTTGACCATATGGAGATCCATAGTTCTAGAAATGGAAGAGAAGGTATGAGGACGAGTGCAGATGTCGAAGATAAAGGGCTTCTGGACCCTAGGATGAGAAAGTGAGTCCTTTTGCCGACGGTCAATACGGCCACATCGCGTAACCTGTCGAAAAGCACGGCTCGTTGGCCGCCGTTGATGTCGATTAGGTGACCAGGAGAAATCTTGAATAGCAAATCCCTAAGCTAGTCGTGATCGGTGATGTTATAGATTTGTTTTTTTGTTAAATTATTATTATTTTTTACCTATTTTAATTTTATTCAATTTTTGAAATGTTTTCAAATTACTAGTAGATTTTTTCCTCTTTATTGCATTCAATTTCCATAAATTTTATTTTAGAAATAAAATATTATTTCTTACTCATAATATTTTAATATATTTATTTTTCATTTATTTACATTAAATTTTTTTCATATAATATATTTTTTAATCTAAATCATTTAATAAAATTATATAAAATATAATTGTACTTATTGGTTAATAAATTTTTACTATATATAATATATAATATAAATATAGAAAATTATGGAAAATTAAATATTATTTCCATAAATTTATATAACATTTTCGAAACTTATATAAGTTCATCTGATTTTCATCCCACACTAATTTTTTTCAAATACTTTCAACATGGTCAACACTACATTTTTAGTTGATTTGACCATAATCTTAAGGCACGTCATTAGAACACGTGCAGCGAAAAGTTATACAATTAACAAACTTTGGACGAAGTTTTCTCAAAAGATTCACATGTATTAGCCCCTCCAAATGATAAGTGCTTTTTACTTGTATTTTACCTATGAAATAATGTTAACGAGCCTATATATAAATATGATGAGTTTAAAATTTATATACAAAAATTCCTCAATGCTGGTTTACATTCAATGGAAATTGAAGTTAGAGAGGAAGATGACACAATAGATGAAGATGATAATAGTGATGAGGATGAAGATGATCAAATGTTAGAGAAATATTCTTCCGAAGAAACTTTCTATTATTCAGAAGAAGTTTCTACGAATGTTGAAGGGGGAATAAAGTTGCAATAATGTAATAACAAATTAAAATATATTTGTTGGTTTTACTTATTTATTTTAATTTTATAATGTATTATTATTAATATTTCTTAAATTAAATTAATCTTATTTATACAAATATTTTTTAATGTTGGAAAAATATTGTAATAGTAGCAATCTCTAAGTTTATCATTGATTGTGATAAAAAAGTTGTGTTCATTAGGATTTTTTTTTTTTATCATTATAATATCTTTTTCTTATTAAATAAATAATCCGGTTATTTCAAATAATATTTGGCTAACATTATTTAATTCTTTTATAAAATTATGCTACTTAAACAGTTAATTCAAATTTCTTACAATAAAATATATTTATTTACTATCAATAAATATAAATCAAATAATCAAATAATTATTACCCTTACCTAACATAATGTCTAAAAACTTAACACAAATTCGAAAATATTAATAATAAATATATATTATTCTATCTTTACAATTATCATTAAATAAAATATAAAAATAAAATAATCTACTTAACTATTTAAAATTTACTCATTAATTATTTTTATCATATAAATTCATTAAATTCCAATCTATTTTCTATGATAAATAGAAAAAGTAAAAAAAATATTTTATTTTATTTATTTTCTAACATAAAAATACATTCTCCGTCCAAAACATTTCCCCTCTTTTTTATAATTTATTTTTAAAAAATTACATAAAATACATTTCTCGCGCATCCCACGTGCATGTGTCCTAGTAACTATTAAAAAAAAAAAAAAAGAAATCATGATCAACTTTTAATAGGTGTATCTTATATCCTCAATTGCATCAGTTACTATATATATATATATATATATATATATATATATATATATAAATGGAAAATGAACCTATAGAACACAACACAAAACCAGTTGTTTCTAATTTTAATTTCGAAATTAAGAAAAGTTGTAGTTGAACTGGTAACAACCTATGGATTGTGTAGAATTTTGACTTTTACTCCTAATGATAAAAACATCTACGTAGATAGAAGTTAAATAGGTATAATGTAATTTTTTAAATTCTACTAGGACTTCTCAAGTTGAAGTCTAATAACTCACAAACTCCTAATAACTCTCCAACACCTACTGAGATAATAAATAGAAATTCAAGATAAACATTAACAATAAAACTTTTAGAAGAAATACTAGTTTCACGTGACTAACAACAAATTGTGGTACAAATAAAGTCATAAGTAAAATTGGTTAGATGTTAGATACTCACTACTAGAAATTATCTTTGTGACATTTGCACACGAAATTATCTTTATGACCTTTGCACACAAAATTATCTTCGTAACCCTTGCAAAAACTTCAAGAACTTCAGAATCACTCTCAATTTTCTTTCATTCTTCATCAGTCAGACAGTTCTCATAATTAGGCTCCTGGTCTCTAAATCTTGAAAATGAATCTTTAAACTTGATTGAAACTGCCAACATCTCATGCGTTAAATTCCAACAAGTTTTACATTTTAATATGAGATGTTGCACAATCTAAAAAAAAAAAACTCGAAGTCTAGCCTCACTTTAATTAATATAAACCACACTTTCGTGAACATCCTCAATAATAGGCTTAATCTCCAAAAGACCAACTTGAACCATTATATTTAATACGTATGCACAACATCTCACATGAAATGGCTTACCTCTACATAATAAATTTGTGCTCCTAGAAATGTGTCATTTAGAATCCGAATTGTATAATCATTATTTGAAATATTATCCACTGAGATTATATAAACTTTGTTCTTTATTGCACAGTCTTTCGTACAGTTGTAAATGATGCCAACAGTCTTTACTCCATCATGAGATCGTGGTATATGAACAAAATTTAGTACTTATTTTATAGTTTCCAACTCGTATCCACAAAGTACCTTACGAGAACTATATAACCAATCTTTTGATTAGTTGATTTCTATAAATCTGTTGTAAGGCTAATCTTATGGACACCTTTCAGTTTTATTTTTAACTTCCTCTTTTCAGCTTTATACACTATCTCACAATATTTTTTTTATAGTATTGTGAGTTATACTTTCCCTTTCAATCATCATTACATTAGATTAAATCCTTCTTCTTCGACAATAGTAAATGGATGTTCATACATAAAAGTCCAACGAGCAATCCTTTCTCTCATATTCATCATGTCAAATTAATCATCGATGAGTGCAGAGCTCACCACAACACTTAAATATGCTAGATGAAAATTTATCCCTTGTTGTTGCATATGATTTTTCCTCCTATGAATACATACCTCTAAGTGTCCGCTCAGATGTGTTGTACTACTACCACTCCTTAGTATGCTAAGAGCTTTCCTACAATGAACACATCAAACTTTTTGTAAACCTCCAAGTGTCTCTTCTTTAAACTCTAGCCAAACTGGAGATTTCTTTATTTTTTTTCTTCTTTTGAAAATAATCATCTTCATCATTCAAAATATTCTGATCCCCATTATTTTCACTATTTCCTATATCCATATCATCTTCCATAGGTACTTCCATAGGATTAAGATTAATGTTGATATCAATAGTTGAATCAAAGTCTATTGGAGGTATTTCCATGGATTGATCATCATTAAGTTGTTCATCTTGAGGTACAGAGGACACCCTTGAGTACTCGACATTTCTACTTTAAATAAATAAAATTTTAAAAATAGTAACTAATCAAAATTTAAAGTCATTATATATATATACACATATATTATCGGAGTTTAATTTAAGAATAAAGTACAATAAATTTTATTTAATATATATCATCATTAACTCAAACATATTGTATGTAACAATATCATCATTTCATGGATTGAACTGTGCATATATCCGAAATATAAGTGAACTAAATCATGCATCATAAAACAATGTGGGGATATGATTGACCTAGAAACTAGAAATTAAATATAAATCAACTTATTTGGTGCATAAACATTTTTCAGCAAAATTTGACAAAGATGTATAACAAACAATAGTCAATATCACAGATTTTGGGTACTTTCTCATTATCTAAAATCAACTTATAAACATGATAAAGCACAACTTATAACCCATCTTAACAAACACAATAAACAAGCAAACTCATAAGTAGTATTACAGATTTTGGGTATTTCTCATTATCTAAAATTAGATATGTGTAAATTCAATTAATTGATGAAAATATACGAGAAGAATCGTACCTATCAAACTATCGTATAATGATGATAAGATCGGTGTAATGAAAATGAGATCGAACAGTTGTTTCAGCTTTCTAATGTGAATATAATAGGTATCAGATTCAATGAAAAAGATGAAAGAATTGAGATTGAGTACATATTCTTCATATTGATATGAGTTTGAGTACAAAGAAGTATAAATCATACCTTAAATTCAAAGAAATGGAGCGCACCAAAGATCAAGATGAGAAAGTTTCAGATTCAAGATGAGTTTTTTTTTTAGTAGTCGTTGTCTCAAACCAGAGATATTTTAAAAATTTTTTGGACTAAATAAAAAAAAATTATGTTCGACAGTTTTGCTCTTTAGAACTATTTGGAACCAGTTTTGAGTAAATCAAAATCTTAACTTCGTTTTTCTGTTACAATCCTAAATTAAGGTATATACATATCTTAAAACTCATAAAAATCATCAAATGTATACCGTAAATTAATTTACTGATTATCAAACACAAATGCAATTTCGAATTAAACTTGATCTAAATCCGATTCTAATCTATTCCGAGGAGGCTCAAATTTAGAATATTACAATTGTAAAGTGTAAGATATTTTTTTACAGATATTGTGACACTAAGAATAATTTTTTTTATATAAAAACTTTAATAAAATTTTATGCAATTTAGAGGGCCTGTTTGGATAGACTGACTTTTGGCTTCTAACTTCTGAAAGTTGTTTCAGATGGTGTTTGAGAAACTGTCAGAAGTGCTTTTGCCCTCCCAGAAACTCTTCCAGATGAAGTAAAAAATATTGACTTTCTGAAAATGGTATGCTTCTCTTCCTCTCCTTTCAGAAGTTAAAAACATAAACAATCCCAAACGAACCTAAGAATTTTTTTTGAAAATATGAAAACTAAAATGATAAAATGTCACTTATATGAATTGAGATGGAAAATTTATTTTGATTGTTATAACATTTTAAGTAATTTTATTTTATTTATTTAATCAACTAAATCGTTTTATTAAAAAAAAAATACACACCCCCAACTAATTTAGAATATTAAAATAAACAATATCATTCAGCATTATCATAACTAGGGGTGAGAATAGGACAGGCCAGACTAGACTTTCGGTTAAATAGGCCCGGCCTGTATTCTAATACACTGGCCTAAGCCTGACATACAAGCCTATGATAGGTTTGTATTAGAGGCTTGACCTGATCTGTTTAAAAGCCTGTTAGGCCTGAAAGTCTGTTTAAAAACCTATAAACAACTAGTTATATTTATAAGAGTGGTGATAATGCCACCCCATATTTTTTGTATTCACACCCCATTTGTTCATCCATCCCTTAATATATTTATAAATATATTTTTAAAATTATTTTTAAAATATTATATTTATTTTTAATAATTTTAATGTCTCTAACTAATTTTATTTTAATTTTTATTTAAAAATCTATCATAATATATATTTTTATTTATTTTATAAATTTTTCTTTGAAAATAAATTATATTATAAATAATAAAATTATTGATAGTATTCTTAAATAATTTTAGTACATTAATTTTTTAAATAATAGAAATAATTAGATTTCAAATATATAATACAAATTTTAATAAATATGTATATAAAAGAATAGTTGTGATATTAAACAATATTTCAAAAATACATAAAAAAGAAAAAAATAATCCCAGTGGGGTGTACCTGCAAGAGGGGTGTTAGAACAAAAATTTTGGGGTGACGCTATTAATTCTCTATTTATAAAAAAGTATTAGGAAACAAACATGTCAATAAATTTAATAAATAAATATATATAAAAATAATATATAAGCTACCCTATTAAATTATAAAGATTTTTACCATAACCTAAGTTTAGCCTATTTAATTAAATAAATTTTTGAAAAAAATTTAAATCTAACCTATCTATTAAATAGATTAGACCACTGGCTAGGCTGTAGGCCATGAAAGACCACCTCGCCTATTCCCACCCCTCCTCGTAACCTTGTATCAAAATAAAGAGTCAGAGAACCTATTATATTTCATTAAAAAAAAAAAAAAAAATTGGGATTAAACTAAAATCAGAGTACCTTGAAAAGCTTGCACGGTGCCTTATTTAATTCAGAACTGTGTAATGGATAAATTAGACAGCGCAAAACGGCGAAAGAAAAGATAACGGACGGATTTCTGAGAAGGCGATGAAGGCGTCAGCATGGAGGTCGATGGAATGGTGTTCACTGAATATGAGCCAGTCAGAGCTCTCATTACCTCTCACCTTCCCCACCGGCCAAACATTCCGGTGGAAACAAACGGGAGATCTCCAATACAGCGGCACCATTGGCCCTCACCTTATATCCCTCAAACACAACCATGCCCACGGAGGAGACGTTTTTTACAAAATCCACTCCTCTCCATCTAACGCCGCCAACGCCAAATCAGCTCTCCTTGATTTTCTCAACTCCTCCATTTCCCTCTCTCAACTCTGGGACGTCTTCTCCTCCTCAGACCCTCGTTTTGCTCGCCTCGCTAACCATCTCGCCGGTGCTAGGGTTCTCAGGCAGCATCCGCTCGAGTGTTTGCTTCAGTTTATTTGTTCTTCCAATAATAACATCACTAGGATCACCAAAATGGTCGACTTCATATCCAGTTTGGGGACTAGTCTAGGTTACGTGGAGGGTGTTCAATTTCATCAGTTTCCTTCTTTGGAGAGACTGTCTTTGGTCTCTGAGAAGGAGTTTAGAGACGCTGGTTTTGGTTACCGGGCTAAGTACTTAACAAACGCAATCAATGCTTTGGAATCCAAACCTGGTGGTGGCGTAGAGTGGCTTATGTCCTTGCGTAAAGTTGATCTCCAAGAAGCTGTGGAGGCTCTTTGTACTTTACCTGGGGTTGGTCCAAAGGTTGCGGCTTGCATTGCTCTCTTTTCCCTTGATCACCATCATGCCATTCCTGTTGATACACATGTCTGGCAGGTATGTGAATATTATAAAATTTGGTTGCAAAGTCCATTTGGAAGCCTGATTTTAGAGATTCCTGATTGAACAAAGTAGTTTCCTTAGGCAGCTTGAGTTTTTGATGTTGCAAACATGATAGAAATATATAACCTGTTGTACTGTACTAGTGTCTTTTAATCGAATTACACTCCTGGCCATGTTGACTCGAACTCATGACCAAATGGTCTCAAGTAATTGAACTCACACGGATTCAGTTAACAAGCTTTTGGCATGCTATTATCCTCAATTTATTATTTTTATAGGTTGTGATAACTTATGGCTTAGTGACTGATCGTGGCACATTGTTTTGTTTTGTGCAAGTTATTCTAGCAGTGTTTTTAAATTCTGATTGGATGTTTACTTCTTGTTGGGATGAGCAAGATTGCTATAAGATACCTCATCCCTGAGCTTGCAGGGGCACGTTTGACACCTAAGTTACATAGCCGTGTGGCAGAAGCATTTGTGACCAAATATGGGAAATATGCAGGCTGGGCTCAGACTCTCTTCTTTGTAGCAGAGTTACCATCACAAAAAGCTATCCTACCATCAGAATGTTGTGTTATCAATGTGAACAAATCTAGGAAGAGAAAGAATATAGAAACACAGAATGATGATTGAAGCTATATATATATTACCTTTTTTTTTTTTTTTTTTTTTCTTGCAGACCTATTTTGTCTGAAATTAGTTCTATAGCTGAGATCTTTAGAAGTTATATCTTTGATGATGGAAAGTTGATGCTCAAAATGTGCTTCCATATTCCATTCAAGAAATTTGCAGGGCTTTCTAAGTTTGCACTCTGGTTATTAATAAACATAGCATGCTTGCTTCCATATTCCATTCAAGAAATTTGCAGGGCTTTCTAAGTTTGCACTCTGGTTATTAATAAACATAGCATGCTTACAATGTCCGACATTCCTTGTCGCCATATGCTTTCACAATCATGCACATATTCTCATACTCTTCAATTTTCTGGTAACTCTTTTTTTAGATAGAGTGCTAAACTGTAATGTATGTTGCTGTAAATATGGAAATTCTTGGATTGTATTCTTCCTCTCAATATTTTTCACTATATTTTTATATGTTAGATCATTATATTGTTTTGTTGTATACTTCCTCTCAATATTTTTCATTATATTTGTATCTGTTAGATCGTTATATTGTTATCTGCTCACTATCATTTTTGGTTGTCGTCATCCAGGTTATGTTTGTTCTTGCATTTTGATTGACTAATGATAATGAACTTACATTGAAAATAATTGCATTTACTAACTCATTACTGTTTGACAATGATGCACCTACAATAATTCCTTACACTACATGTATAAATCAAAAGTTAATAAATTCAATGCTGCTTCAACCTTCACAACAAGCGTAGTACTGCAGCTATCAAGTACATTCTGCATCAACCATCAGAGCTTTAGGGATGTCTGGACATGGGTCACCACCGAAATATTGCTTTGAGTTGGGGATGTAACATCTCGTCTTTCCTATACATGCCTACATACAAGCAAATATTGAAGTCATTAGTTGATACATTGAGGCTTACTCCAATGCACTAAATGCAGGTATTTTCTTTTATTGTTTTATGTAAATTAGGGTAGGCACATGTATGAGGTAAACATCTGGATAGGAAGATACTGTGTGGCCGAATGTCCAAAGTGTGTGTGTGAATGGTTTTACATATACATCGAGCAACTTTAGGTTATAGTCCTTTCATATTCCTCTGATACTGATTTTGCTTTCCTAATTTTAATTCTTTTTCCTTTCCATTCTGCAATTGAAGTCCTCTTATATGCGGTTGCACAAGAGTGATTGCTAGTTAAAGCAACCACTCTCATTTCTCGAAATTTCTCACTTGTTATCTCTCATTTCTCTGACATTTTGGACATTCTTGACACTAATCCTAAGAAGTAATGATTTTGGAAAAGAAAAGTTTCAAGTGAGAGAGAATAGGTACTTACCCTCTCTACAATGGCTTTAGTAGTGTACAAATGACAGCTTCCAGCTGCGTAACCTCCACAATCACCCGTTGTGTTTCCAAGACTTGCAAATAAGATGTTAGAGATTTTCTTTCCTGGTGGACAATTGAGCTGCACTTGAGAGGTTCCTCCCAGCATACCTATTTTTCTATCTCTTTTTTGGAGTAGTGCTACTGAAGATCTCAGTGGAGGTGGATGTGAACTGGTCACATGTCCACATACTTTTGATATTGCAATAGTGTCTATAGTAATGCCAAGGGGATTACCTTCTTCTTCTTCCATAAGAACTAGTTGGTTGCCAGTGGTTTTGAGGAAAGGCCGAGGTATGTTATACCTGAGCATAAAAGGGAAGCAAAAATTAACAGACCTATTAAATAAAAAATTCTTCTTGTTTTGATTTTAACTATGTTATAGAAGTCCTTGCTGAGGTCATTTTCATCTTGAAAGCATCTCACTAGTTTGGTTAGAGGGACTTTTGATGGGAGGATGTGTATGAATAATTATACATCAGCTGCCATGGTATGAGAATTGAAATTCTACCTAGTAATATGGGATGCTAGTGTGGGGAATGTAGGGGTATTTCCACCTTCATAAGCTAGTTTTTGAGATGTGATTATCCTAACATACCTATTAAATAAAAAAAAATACTTCTTGTTTTGATTTTAACTGTTATTTATGATTTTTTTTCCTTTTCTTTTTGCTTAGTGATAACTTTCTATTCAAGTTCACTCTTACAAATTATGCATTCAAGATTTATCTACTGAGTAAAGTATTTGGAAAGCTATTCTAGAGATTCAGGGCAGAAATATATGTATGACTTACCATGACTGTGAAGGATTCCCTTTAGAGGTTTTGAAGGAGACCCAATAACGACCTATGCTTTGGCCATTGATCCAAGCCTCACCTTTCCCCATGGAGTTCAGATTTAATGCAACAGGATCCTCACCTGCAGGAGCATCGAAGATGGTCTGCCAAACAGCATTATAATAAAAGGTTAGTCTGGACTGACTTTACTATTTATTTATTTATTTATTTTTTAAATTTTATTTATTTATTTATTTTTATGATTTATGTACAAGTTAAATTGCTGTAGAAAATACTTTCACACCTTATACCATGTGAGTCGTTGATGACTTGAACTGCTGAACTTACTCCATGCAATCTTTTTGGCTCCAAGAGTTGTATAAATTTGTAACGCTTCACCAATTAACCCAACCTTGATAGTAATATAAATAAGATTCTATTACTTTTTTAATCTTCAAAGTCATATGGTATAACTGAACAAAAAGAATGTGAAGATTTGGACTGGGGCATGGCATGAGGTGCTGGAAGGTTACCTGATAACCCCAGTTATATTTGGTGAAATCTTTTTCTTGAATCCTCACTCTATGCACTCCAGCAACCTTACGCTCAAGATACGCTCCTGAATCCTTGGGATAACAATCAGAATGAATGTTACTGTTTGTTAGTGTAAAAGCATCTATGGAATGAAGAAGTCTGCCTTTAAAAGTAATCTTTTGATTTAAGGTGTCATTGGTCAGTGTCCATCTGCTATCTTACATGATATAAGAAGGTTAACTTATGACATATCTACATGAAATTGAGGGTAATTCTTTGGAGATTTTTCTCTGTAATATCAGTCTCAAAGATCCATGTTTTAGGAGGTGACCTACCAGAATTTTTATGTGGGACTCTTAAAAAAGATCCTCATATAAAGAGACCAATGAGCTTGTAATGCAATCCGAACTCAAGCACCATTTTCAAACTTAGAATGATGTACCAAGCACTCAATTTTTTGGAATTTAGGCAGTCTTGGTAAAGTTATTTTATTGTGATAGCTAGTTGCTAGTGACCTAGAAATTTAAAATTTGTGAGGTTAGTATCTGGAAATAGTACTTCAAGATTATTAATGCAATAAAATAAGTGAAGCAGAAAGGAACTTGCAAGGGAAGTACCGGCAGTCCAACAGATACACTGAGTAGGGAAACTTGATTTGTTCCATTCTTCAAATGAATTGTGTTCTCAAGAGTGAAACTAGTATTCTGGTGACTTCCATGTGCAGACCCTGAGAAATACAAAGTGAAGTTAACAATTAAATGTTACAAAATTTATGTGTTGGAAAAATTTCAGGGAGAAGATTAATGAAACATTAGGACAAAGATTGATATTAAGTTAATTCTTGTTCCTGTGTATTGAGTTAATTCTTTATTAAATTTGGGTATTTATTGTTTGTGGAATCTAGTCTACTTGGGTTATCTCAGTCCAGCATGGTGTAACTCAGCAAGTTGAATGGTGGTACTGCACCATGTATCCTCTTCTAAGCAAATAAATTTCCTTCAAGGCAAAGGACTAGGGGATTGACTTTTTAATGTATTGTTGTTACTGCCAGATTTTTATCTAATACTCATTAGATGCAATGGTATTAGATTGCTTGCATGGGTTTATGATTTGTACTAAAGTATGGTAGTTCGAAAGCTTAGGTAGATAAGTAAACTTCACCTTGACATCCGATATTACTATTTAGACAATGTGTGTTATTGTATCTCCTATATATATGTATGAAAGTATATCATACTTCAACTACGACAGGTTAGTCAAGGTATTTTCTTCTACATTTTTGTTGCTGTTAACATTGACTTCTTAGCTGTTAAGAAATCAGTCAAATTCAACAATTAGTGACTTCATAGTAAACATTTATATATATATATATATATATATATATATATATATATTTATGTAAACTTAAGTTCTTCATGTTAACTCTTAGAAATATTATTCGAAAATTTGTATGTTAATACTCAATTACCTTTCAGATCAAGGGAAGATAAATAAAAAGTAATCTTACCTGCATATTCTCCATTCACAAATGCATGCAGAACATGGCCATGGGATTGTACATTTAATAGTTGTGTGTCTGAGGAATTATTCTGAAACCTGCATTATACCAGTACAAGATATTGTTTACTAACATGGTCTACTTATTCTTCTACTGACCTTTATTTTCAGCTGCACAAACAAAGTTTAGATAATATAATCAGTGTCGGCATGCATTACCTAAAAGTATACCAGAGGTAGTCAGTTTCATCCTTAGTTGTGTTCCAGTGTTCTAACAAATTTTGTGCTGACAATGAAGTATTGTCATAATCAGGAATAACTTCTCTATATTCTTCCCATTTCTCATCTGAATTAAATTTTTGGCTTGTGCTGGTTGTTCTTGTATTATATTGTGCGCTTACCTGTTCAAGAAAAAAGTAAGAAATAATAGATGTTCAGATGGTAGTGTAGCTTGAGTCTTTACCTTATTTGTGTTGAAGACTACAGTCTTGCAATCTGGTAAGATGCTTATTGACTTCTTAGGAAGATCATAATAATTGTTTTGGAAGAGGACTCTGGCATCATTTCTGTTGTCATTATTTACTAGAAATGCTGCACATTCTCCTGAATTTCCCTTGAAAACATAGGCCTGACAATGTCCACACCAATTTTAGTATGCTGGAAGGATATTAAGTGAGATTTTTCCTAATCTTTTCCTGTTAGTTGAAGATACAGCACAAGGGGGATGTTATTAAATTATCTTACTTGTTGTAATGTACCCAAAGAAAACATCTTCTGTGCTCCAGTTAGTAAAGCTCTTGAGCATATCTTCACTGCAGCATGTAGTCCTTTGAGGTGACTCCACTTTGGTTCTCTGATTAATCCTAATGTCATTAACCAAATGGTTTAGTTTCATATTTAGACACATTCAACTGTGAATTAAGATAAAGGTTATCACATACCATATTCGTCCAGAGGAGCCTGATCATAGTAACTTGTCAGGACAAATGCAGATGCTGATCTTCCGAAATTAGTTCCTCCATGGTACTGTTAAGATGATTCATTTGTTACTAGAATGCTTTATGTTTGATTTGATTTCTGTTGTATGTATGACTATGATAATATGGAAGAGGATAAATTACACATGCTGCTTTTGATAGGCAGAAATAGAGGTTTCCATACCATGTAATAGTTCACAAAGCTTCCTTTCTTTGCTATGAACAATGCAACATGAAAGGCAATATCTTGTGCTGATCTCAGGTAAGGTTCTTCCCCATACACTTGGTAGCTGCAAGAGAAGACGAAATGAAGACTTGTTGAACTTTTGGCAACCATTTTAAGACTAGTTTAGGGAAGTAAATACAAAAAATGCAGTGTGTAAAAAGAGAGGAGAAAACATACAAACTTGTCCAATTCTCTGTCCAAATTGATGGTTTATATGGCTTGTTGGGTCCTTTGAATGTTTCTCCACATCTCATACCATTGCAGGCATTGATCTATAATTTTCAAAGTTTAATTCATTTGAATGAAAATTTTTCACAGGTATCTGGTTGCAGGAAGGAGAGGAGAGTAGAGGAGACTCACCAAAGGGTCTGGGGCATCATCTTGCTTGCACATAACCCAAGGGACACCAGTCTGAAGTTCCGCCGTCATCTTTGCCAACCATCGAACATATGGTGGTCCTCTCTCGTGGAAAGCTCCTTCAACATTTTGGTATTCATTTTCAATCTGCTAGTGAACTTAATTAGTGTTCTTCTTGCCATATGAATCCAACTAGTAGATAATAGTAATACTTAATCTAACCTGTGATAAAATGATGGGTCCTCCTTGTGAAGCATAAAGTTTCTCTGATTTCAGCATACGAACTATCAAGCTTACAAATCTTTGCGTATGGTACTGCAAAGCAAAAACAATGTGTTAATGATAGGAGGGAGGTGTGTAGTTGTGGATTGGGTAATTTAGTGAGAGTCAAAACCTTGAAGGGTTCATTATCAGATCGGAAGACAATGTCTGGGACGTCATGCAACCAAAAAGGTAGACCCCTGCATCAAATCATGTCTCATTTACATATGGCCTTTTTCTTTTTTAAACTTGGAAAAAAGAAAGCTTATTCTATTCTACAGTACCCATAACTCCATTCGCTCTCAATGAAAGGACCCATCCTAAGGGAAGCGTAAAGGCCTTGAGCCTTGATTGTCTTTAAAAAGCTTATTATGTCCTTTCTCCCGCTGAAGTCATACTGCATTTCATTGCCATGCATCACTCATTAAGACTAAAAACCAGACCAGACCAGAGTGATTTTATTAATTGATGAGTTTGGAGAAGAAAGAACCAACCAACCTGGCCTTGTTTGGGTTCATGTAGATTCCAAAAAACATAGGTCTGAATAACATCCAAACCTCCTCGTTTGGCTTTAGCTATCAAAGAAGGCCACATCTGTTTTATACATATATGCACATGCAATCATAATTACATTCTCTTATTCCAATGCAAAAATAGTAAAAGTAAAAGTTGCATTCATAGAGATGCATAATATGACAACTGGATTGACCTGATTTACACCTTATTTGACTCAACTGCAGTGAGAACATAATAAGCCATGAAATGCAGATTTCAAAAGTTAGAGAAGAAGAAGAAAGAAGAGAAGACCTGAGGAGGGCTGCGAGGATAGTGTATAGAGCCGGAGAAGAGTATTCTGTGTTGTCCATTTATTATCAGAGAAGTAGCGTCGTAGCCAACAACTGTGCCTGTGTGATTGGCTGCCGCTGCCATTTTCATAATCATGTAACAAAAATAACAAATCATCACCATCGCCATGGCCATTGCTGTTGTGCTGTTTGAATGTATGTTGTAAGTAGCACTAATAACAGCTTCTTCTCACTGCAACACACTTTCCATATGAGTATGCTACTCTACTAAATAACTAACCGAAACTCAAACTTTTGTACGGTATCTTTTTGTTAACTTATAAACGTAATAAATGCACCCACTCATTCAGCATGGGTTGTTACTGAGGATTCTCTTAATCTTAATTTTAAATTACGCAAACAAATTGTTATTTAATTAGTATGTTGAAGTCTTATTTAAATCAATTCAAAGTCAGATCTACTGGTACCAAGTCAATTGTTTACACAGCATGATTTGATCGGAGATTAGGAGGTTGCCGAAGTATGCTCTCAGGCGGTGTTTTATATATATAAGTGGGGTTTAAAATTAAAGATTTTTAACGGGGTTTAAAATTAAAGATTTTTAACCTTTCTTTTGATAGGATATATATCTTCTTACTTTGATCTTCAATCCTCAACAATAAAAAAATAATTGAGCATTGTTGTAGTGAACATAGTAAATACTCCAATAAGTTAACGATAGATTATGTTTAGAATGATGCAGAGAAGGAAGATGATATTTGAAAAGAAAAAGTATTTATATCTGACCGAATAATTCATTTATTTTATATTAGTAACCATATTCGCATATTCATTAACCGATCTAATGGTGTGGAGCTATTTACTTGATATTTTAGTAAAATATTTTGGAATTTCAACTAACCAACTCAAATGTAACACATAATGACTTTTTACTAAGGCTGATGAACAACCAATAAACCCTGATTGCAAAGATTTAGAATTTCAGATCAAATCGACATTGATTGATTCCATGATTTGTCATGAGATCCAAGTGTATAGTGCTTGAAACAAAAGAGGATTTATAAAGCGAACCCCTTAAACCCATTAAGTAGGTCATATATTGATTACTAGTGTTTTTTTTTTTTAATTTTATAATTAAAAATATTATATCGTCAATTAGTTAACCGCTAGCTACATGGTTGATACATCGCAAAATATAATATAGTGCATACTTTTATATTTTGTATTGGATACTAAGAGTAATAATAGTGGTTTTTTTTCGAAGTCCAGTGTCGATTTTTTAAGTGTAAATCAGAAATTACAAAATGATATATCTTCGAAAAATAAAATGTAACTGAGTGTGAAGTAGTATAATGTCGTGCAATATAATACAACATAATTTAACACCATATAACCAACACTCGCCATAAAATTTTTGGAATTTAATAAATATGGATCTTAATCTTCGGTGGTTAAATATGGAAATGTCTAACAACTAAGTTAGGTTGCCCTCCCAACTTTATAAAAGAGTAACTGGATCTAGGCAAGTAAACTCAAAAGGCACTTGAAATGTGAAGGAATTTCAGATCTTGACTCTACACTGCACAACCTTGAAATTTATCAGTGTCACACTATTTTGATAGGTTCAGGCTAGAGTGACTCCAACATGCACACATTCAAAGTGACAAAGTAGGTAAATAAAAATATACTATATCTTGATGTAGGTGGTGGATGTTAGGATTTTGACGAGAATTCGGGTATATTTCGGTATCCATAATTGGTTTGTAATTTGGAAAAGACTCGAAGACTGTTTTGGAAGTATCATATTTGATTATGAATGGTATTTCCTTAAGTGGGATTCTAATTAGGAAAGAGATCCTTGAGAATCCTAAATAGGAAAAGGTTTTCTTAATGGTTTAGAATTACTTTGTGAATAAGTAATCTAATGCTATAAATATGGTGCTTATATCTATTATTAGATATCTTGAGAAAACAATATAGATCTAGTTGGTTAGGTTTGGGAGGTGCCCGATGGGGGCCTGAGAACCATGGAGATCTTGAGTTCTAGGATCGAGTCTTGTTATCCTGTGAGAACCATATTGGGAGAGCTTGTGTGTGAGACTGTGGGCCTGTTTAGGATTGCTTCTGCTTTTGACTTCTGTCTGTAGAAGAAGAGAAGTGGAAGCCATTTTCAGGAAGCTAATATTTTTTACTTCATCTGGAAGAGCTTCTGAGAGGGCAGAAGCACTTCTGCCAATTATCCAAACATCATCTGAAACAGCTTTCAGAAGTCAGAAGCCAAAAAAAGCTAGAAGCCAGTCTATCCAAACAGGTCCTGTAACCAATATAATTGGATTGGGGAGTAAGAGAATGATATTTTTGTTGTAACTGTTACTTTATTGTTACATAGTGAATTAGTCTCTCGTCGTCCTGACGGCCGTGGTTTTTTCCCGTTTTGGATTTCCACGTAAAAACCTTGTGTCTTATTTTCTATCTCTATTTCTTACCTTGTGTATGTTGTTTTACTTTGTGGTTACCAATACTCGTCTCTGCTGCATTGGATCACCGATTTGGTCAACAAGTGGTATCAGAGCTAGCCGTATTTTTCCCAACAACTGGTATCAGAGCCCTTGATTTGTGAGCTAGCGTTGATGTGATCTGTGAATTTTTGGTTTGGTCAAAGTAAATATGAGTTAAAGTAAGATGAAAGTGAAAGGTTTTGAAGGATGGGTAAATCTCCCGGCGTCTCTAGAAGTTCTAGAAAAATTATTTTGGTTATCTGATCGAGTTTGAAGCTAGTTGCGTGAGAAAAAGAAAAGTCAAAGCTGAAAAAAAAAATCTGCAACTGTTGTCAAGATCAAGTCTGCGATAGTCGTAGAGATGAAAAAGCTTCGGTGGTAGTTCTCGAGCGATGGTGGTGGTGATCTATAACATGTATGATTGTGGTGGTAAGATAGCTTTGAGACTTTTGTGGTTTTCTGTTAACGCAAGTAAAGATCGAAGATGTGGTCAAAGATTCAAATATGGTCAAATAGTCAAAATAAAATTGAGGGTTTGACTAGTGGTGTTTTAAAATCTTTGTGGGTTGAGAATTTTGATCAATTGGCTGGCGAACTCGAATAAGGAAGGACTATGAGGAGCGGTTCGGCAAAGGCTCCGACTGTACGCTAGGATAGGTGTCCTTATGACATGTTTTGAACCACCAAGGATGTCATGATAAAGGATGGAATAATTCTAGCGTGTCCACAATTTGCACAGACATCTGATCAGCATGGATGTGGGTGTGGTGGAAAGTATGTCGATGGCTGAGGAGTTTCCTGAAAGCTGATGAAGGAAGCTGCACCATGGTTTATTCAGCAAGTGTTTCGACATGTGCCGAGAAAGAGAAATCTTGGGTTGATGGTTCCTAAGTGGTTTGTCTTGGGATGGATCGTACCTGAGTGAGTATACCTTCATGGTGGGGTATGATGACTCTGTTTTAGGTTGTGATCGTCGGAAAGGGAGAAAGGGAATTCTCGTCAAGGGGTGGTTTGTTAGGATTTTGACGAGAATTCGGGTATATTCCGGTATCTATAATTGGTTTGTAATTTGGAAAAGACTCGAAAACTGTTTTGGAAATATCATATTTGATTAGAAATGGTATTTCCCAAAGTGGGTTTCTAATTAGGAAAGAGATCCTTGATAATCTTAAATAGGAAAAGGTTTTCTTAATGGTTTAGAATTACTTTGTGAATAAGTAATCTAATGCTATAAATATGGTGCTTGTATCTATTATTAGATATCCTGAGAGAACAATATAGATCTAGTTGGTTAGGTTTTGGAGGTGCCCGATGGGGGCCTGGGAACCATGGAGATCTTGAGTTCTAGGATCGAGTCTTGTTATCCTATAAGAGTCATATTGGGAGAGCTTGTGTGTGAGACTATAACCAATATAATTGGATTGGGGGAGTAAGAGAGTGGTATTCTTGTTGTAATTGTTAATTTATTGTTACATAGTGAATTAGTCTCTCGTTGTCCTAACGGCCGTGATTTTTTTCCGTTTTGGGTTTCCACGTAAAAACCTTGTGTCTTATTTTCTATCTCTATTTCTTACCTTGTGTATGTTGTTTTACTTTGTGGTTACCAATACTCGTCTCCGGTGCATTGGATCACCGATTTGGTCAATAAGTGGTATCAGAGCTAGCCGTGTTTTCCCAACAGTGGAGCTGAAAGAAAATACTAAATTTACCTTTAAAAACTGAAAAATAGGAATCCCTTACGATCTTTATGAAAGAAGAAAAAAAAATATTCACGAAGAACGAAAGACACTCTCAAATTGATTATAAAAAAATGAAGTCGAAAAAAAAGTACAGAACAAACAACAAAATTAATAAAATTAATGTTAAAAATTCATAATTTTTTTCTATAATAATAGTCAAATTATTTACAAGACAACACTATAATTATGTGTATAATGAAATGTAATATACTTTCATAACATAAAATAAATATAGTAAATGGAAAATACTTATTATTGTTATTATTATTTTTTTATATAAAATTATATTTTTTCAATTTGCTAAATACAAAATCAAGTCTTTCTCTTTCTTAAAAAAAATAAAAAAAATCCTTTACCTTCTCTCTACATCACCTCCCTCAAAACAATTTCCGACCACTAGAGAAGGTTCTATCCCTCTCTAGTTGGTCTCTCTCCTTTTACTGGTAACTTTTCTTTTATTGTTTTTTTTTCGACGTCAATTTTACGTTGGTGGGTCCGGAAGTGTCTCATTTTTATGTGAAAGTTTTAAGTTCTTCCTTCGTAAAGTTCGTGGTGGATTTCGCACTCTCTAGCTTCGAAAGCAGATCTGGTATTTTCTTTTTAACTCCACCACCAATCGAGATCCGGGAGAAACTTGAAGCTTCGGTTTACAGATTTCTGTTGGGGTTAGATGTTTCATGTCTTTACATGTATTATTGCAGTAATTTCTATTATGGTAGGAATTGTTTAAGATAACTTGACGACGGTACATATCTGTTTCCATTATGTCATTTTGCTCATTCCAAGCACAAGAAATGACATGTCTCCCATAATTCTTTTCGGCTTGTGCGGTTAAACCCAATCACCATTTCTTTGGGCTGAGCGAACAGCAACATGCAATGTTTAGACCTTTGAGTTTAACCATCATAGATTGGGTCTATTTTCTTGAAATCTTGTTTAATTCCAATATGTGTTGTGCTTGGTGTTGGCTATACAGTTTTGTCGTGTGTTGTACTGTGGTGATGCATGTTACCTCACTAATCTGTTGCACTTTGGTGTATTGTATTGTATAGAGATGCTTTGTTGTATACTCTTGACTTGTTCTCATCTATGTATGGACTCCTACATTTAAAAAAAAGTGTTAAATACGGTTATTATTAACATTTTTAATTTAATTTTTTAAAAATAAATTAATATAATTGAATATGTTATTAATAAAATAAACATATTAATTAAAAATGCTAATTGTCCAAACTTAAATTTCATTAAGTTTGTTACCATTATCAATCTTAAGTTCTTAAACTTCGATTAAAGTGTCACGAATCTACTTAACAGACTTGGAGATATCTTTTTTTTATTAAGGTTCTGTTTGAATTTATTAAAAGATAACATTAACTATTAAAATTAAGAGATAGAGTTCCAAACAGACCTATTAAGAGACCTCTTTATTTTTAGTTCTGTAAGTCAATCTACTAACACCTCTTAAGACTTTCTAATAGATTACAAAAGACTCAATTGCCCCTAGAGTCTCCAACCCTATTAATTACTAGCTAGTTAGTTACTAATTAATAGGGGGCATGTTGGTCATTTAAACACTATTAACTACTTAGCCTACTAATGGATCCAAACACTTTCTGTTAATTATTAGCTAGCTAATTGTTAGTAGCTCTTAATAATTAGTTAATTAATTATTAACTCTTAAGGAATTCAAACAAGGTGTAAGTCTCTTTGGTTGATAAGTCAAAACGGCCAATTAAATATGTGCTGCATATTAACTATGAACCTTATGCAATCACATTTATTAGGCGGGTCTCCGATATTTTTGGCTGAGACTATTACGGCCCATTTAGATTTGTTAAGATCTCAATTGTCTTACTTAAAACTTCAAGTAACCAATTTACCCACTTTCCCAAGTAAGTGGAATCTATCATATACTATTACATCTCACGTCGTTAGATCGACTAATTAACAGTTGGATTTAACTATCAGAATTATTTCAATCACAAATAATTACTTTTTCTTTCCAAATCTTCCTTTCCCTCTAAACAGGACCCTTCTTAGAATCCACCATTGAATGTCGAAGTGCATAACCACTATACCGATTCTCCATACTCATTTTTTTCTAACACATATTAAAGTTCACAATAATGAAATCTAAATTTATATAAAATTAATATTTTTTAACTTATAGGAAAGGTTAAATTTATAATTAAGAATTAAGAATGAATAATACTCGGAATCCTAGTCCCATAATTAATGTGACATTAATCTCTTAAGTGAAAAATAGAATAATTATCTAGTTATTAATTTTTTGAATAAATTATACATATATAGTATAAATAATAGATTAATTAAATGTAAAAAGTTATATATATATATATAATATTAAAAAATCAAACAAACTAGACATAAATTTGTTTAAACTTTTAAAAATTTACCTCATATTAGGAATTTTCAATTATTATTATTAAAATATAATTATTTTTTATTCATTATATTTATGATTATATTATAAATGAATAAAAAATATTAATTATATTTAAATTTTTATATATAATTTTCATTAAAAATAAATTTAGATTGGGAAAAACAGTATGTAAGATGTTATTTATGATCTTATAACACGCCATGATCCCCTCCTTGTTTCAAGTGGCCTATATTTGAAATGCATAAAACATGTGCTTGTGCTCTAGACAATGTCAAACTACCTGACAACCAATTAATTCTATTCAAAACTATTATCGATATCTTCCCTTGTCTTGACTTTGTGCAAATTACTCTTCAAATTCGCATAAATCAAATCTGGAGAAAGAAACACACAAAATAAGCATTAAAAATAATAAATTCAAATTAAAATATACAATGCAATAGCACCGCACCTTTATTGCTATGCATGTATAGTATTCTGCATCACCGATTTGGTCGAGTACAATAACTATACGTCCCATCTCATGTACCAGAGGGGAAAATATCTAATTATATATATCTTTTTTTTTTTTTTTAATGGTTGTATTTTATGTACAGTTTTTTATATTTAATTTTGAGAAGGTCTTGGGTGTTACATGTAACACACTATTTTATTGTGTTACAAGTTTCGCACATGTGAAACTATTCCTGGTGAGAAACTGGTTTGCCTATCTTTTTATTATAGGTACTTGTGTATCTGTTGAGATGCTATATGTACCTGCTTGGTTGTTTTTTGTGTCTGCGAGGTTATTATCTGTGCCTGTGTTTCATGTATCTGTGTCTGGCAATTCTTATATATATAAAAAGGAGGCTGATGAGGAAGAAGAGGGAGAAGAGAGTTTTATTGTTGAGGCCGTACAAGAGTCTCTTCAAAAGAGAAAAGGTGTAGCTGGCAATTTGTTTGATGAGGCATTGAGTGCTATTAGGGAGCAGGTTTTGGATGAGAAATCTGGTGAGATTGTTGAAGCTTGTATATGGATATGGTTCGTTCCGCGATGGGCAGTTGGAAGCAATCAAAATGGTGCTTACTGGACAATCGACTATGCTTGTTTTGCCAACTGGAGCTGGGAAGTCAATGTGTTATCAGATACCAGCAATGGTGTTACCGGGATTGACTCTTATTGTTAGTCCTTTGGTGACATTGATGATTGATCAGTTGAAGCAGCTGCCTCCTTGTATTTCTGGTCGTATTTTGTGCAGTAATCAGGTTGTTTAAGCATGTCCGTCCCGTTATTCTCTGCTGTAAACCTTTTATCTGGTGAGAAACTGGTTTGCCTATCTTTTTATTATAGGTACTTGTGTATCTGTTGAGATGCTATATGTACCTGCTTGGTTGTTTTTTGTGTCTGCGAGGTTATTATCTGTGCCTGTGTTTCATGTATCTGTGTCTGGCAATTCTTATATATACATATATATCTGTTGAGATGCTTTATGTACCTGTGTGGTTATTTGTTTGTGCCTGCGAAGTTATTATCTGTGCCTGTGATTTATGTATCTGTGTCTGTTCAATTCTTTTATATATATATATATATATCTGTTGAGATGCTATATGTACCTGTGTGGTTATTGTTTGTGCCTGCGAATTTATTATCTGTGCCTGTATTTTATGTATCTGTGCCTGTAATTTATCAAAGATGAGCAAAGATTCTCAAACATTGCTATCCATTCATCTCTGCCTGAAAGCAAAAGACAGCATTAAAACATATCTCAAAGTGTTTGGTTATAATCTGTGAAAACAGACACATAAACACTTGTCAGTCATCATCACTTAAACTACCAGATTAATGTATGCAGATATTTGAACTTTGCGATAGGGGTACTGCACCGGCTCTTGCATCTCCTGCGCTTCTAAATTTGCACGTGTGTATTTCTGAAACACAATAATTTATTGTGTTTCAGAAACACCCAAGACTTTGCCTTAATTTTAACGGTAAATATTTTTAATTATATATAATTAAAAATTATAAAAATTTTATATTTAAAATATAGACGTTAATACAAATAAAATAAGATTTCATTTGACTATATTTTTTCTTTTAGATAAAAAAAATATTTAAAATAAAATGATTGATGAATAGTATTTAAATAGTAAGTGTAGTAATTAAGAAAAAACTGAAGAAGTATATATATATAGGGCCGGCTCTGAGGGGCGGCGGGAGGGGCGACCGCCCGGGGGCTGGCATGGAGGGGGGCCCTTAGAGCCGAAGTGAGCACAATTCTTTTTTAAAAAATTAATAAAAAATAAAACAATATCGTTTGGTGTTGCTTTGACTTAAAAAAAAAAAGAAAAAGAAAAAGAACAAGTCAATTTCCATTCCCAAATTTTAATGGATGAGCCATTTGTTGGAGTTTAAACTTATTTTAATTGTCATTTACTTTTTGTTTTAATTTACGGTTTAAAGGTGAGAATTAAGTTTGTTTTATTGTTATTTATTTGATGTTTTTTGTTGAGGATGTGGAGAGTTAGAATTGGGAGAATTTAGAGATAGAATATTTTATAAATTGTATTTATCGCATTTGATGTAACTATATTATTGCTCTTTTAGTCTGTAGTATCGAATTTGTTTATTTAATGGATCGTCATGTTAAATTATAAGATTGAATACTAGTACTCATGTCTACTCTATTCATGTCTACTCTATGATCGTCATGTTAAAAATGAAAAAAAAAATTAATTTGAAGGGGCCTATTATGTCACATTTGCCCGGGGCCTTAAAAAATATAGAGACGGTACTATATATATATATATATATATATATATATTACATTCTTGTAAACGCACTCTGGATTGATTATGAATGGCTTGGATTACGGATCATCCTTCTCTTGACGGAATAAATATATATTTGAAATTATTTTGTTTAGTCCTTATTTGATTTTGATTTACTACAATACTCTTGCCATTTTGTGGTTTTTTATTAATCGGTGGGTTGACACTCATTTAAATTCATTTGAAATCGAGGAGTGTTGTATATGATATCCAATTTTTTAGTTGGTGTCAAAGGTTTAATATTACTCATGTATCGTGGTAAATCACTTTTGTTGGTGAGTTATATTTAAAAGATTTAAAAATGTTAGAGTGTATTTGGTATTAAATTTTCAATTAACGGTTAGATTAGTGTTACAGATAATGTTATCAGTTAACTATTAGATTAGATTTTAAATTAGCGGTAAAGTTAGCTGTTTGTTATTAATTTTAGTTTTTAAATTAGCGGTTAAACATAACATTGCAATTTTTTTTTTACTATAGATATAAATATAATTAAGAAGATAATGATGTAATTAATTAATAAAATTAAACATTAATGAAGTAAATTACTATTCGCATTTGGGTTGAAACCTATCTTTTGTAGCCTTCTTAAACGCTATCTTAAACGCTAATTGAAATGCTAAACACTATTTTAAACGTTGTTACCAAACACACATTTTTAACAAAAGCTAATATATAATCTAAACGTTATCTGAATGCTGATTGAAAAGCTTTTCCAAACACACATTTACTAGTATAATATGGATAAAGGGAGAATTATAATCTTTGGACCTTCAGATTCCGAAGATGATGCAGTGTTTGAATTGACATTGACATGGAAGATGACAATCAAACAGTAGATGATAATTTACTTAATTTGTTGAATGATTCTAATGGTTCTAATACAGAGTTTCAATCTACACAACAAATATACTACAAAGACAATCGACATGAACTTACAAATAATAAAAAATATGTCATGGTTCAAAGACTACTTTCATGGGCAAATGGAAATTTTGGTATACCTAATGGGGCTATATCTAGATTGCAAAAGAGATTGAGTGTCATAAGTAACCGCCAGCAAAATATGGAATCACGCAAAGAAACATTTGATAAAACAAGACAAGTTAATGTGTGCAGTAGGAAACATGGGAGAGTATAAGGAATTGGAATGAAGAGTTCATTAAGTCTATTCCTCATAAATACAGAACGATAATCAGAGTCTTTGCGCATGCCATTGATATTAGCGCAACTTGCATTGTAAGAATACTTAACACGAGATTAATTAGATCACATATAAGTAGCATCAAACCAAGTCTAACTCATACCATAAACTAATTAGACTCGAATGGGTTGTTAGCAAAATCATTCCAAGCAAAGTGAAAGTTAGGCCTCGATTTGAGTGCCTAAAAATGTGGTACATATAGATGAAAAGTGGTTTTGGTTGAGCAAAATAACCTAGAGATTTCACTTGATAGCTGGGGAAGAAGAGCCTTTGAGAATAACTCAAAATAAAAATTTCATCTTAAAGTGTATGTTCTTAAAAGCAATAGCTAGACCACGATTTGGAATTGATGGTGACTGCACTTTTATGGAAAATATAGGAATATGACCATTCATAAAATTGCACATTGCAAAAAGTTCATCAGTTAATAGATCTGCAGACACTATTGAGGAGAAGGCACCACAATCAATTACTAGATCTATAATTAGACAAACAATCATCCAGCATCTTATCCTAGATGTGAAAGCTAGATGGCGAGCAACATCACCAACAAAATGCATTTGGATACAACAACACAATGAAAAACCTCACATAAACACTGATGATAGAGAATTTCTAGGAGTAGCTAATTCATATGGTTTCAAAATGCATTTAATATGCCATCCAACTCAGAGTCCTGATTTGAATTGTCTTGACTTGGATTTTTTTTAAAGCTGTTGAGGCTCTACAACAACAAAAATTCCCGTAAGACACAAAAGAGTTAATTAAAGTGGTAAATGATGCTTATTAGGAGTATGATCTAAAGAAAATTCATTTCACATGGCTAAACCTGCAGTTTGTAATGCTTGAAATTCTTAAAATAAAGGGTGAAAATAACTATAAGAATCCACATAAAAGAAAAAACAACCAAGATTGGACAACTTCCCTTTCAAGTAGATGTTGAAGATGAATTGTTTGAAGAGGCAATCAAATTATTAAATGAAGGAATTGTTGATGAAGAGAATTGGATCCAGATGAAGTGGAAGGATACGAGGTCTATGATTAGATTAAGTAACTTTAGTGCATCAGGAGAATATTTTGTAAAGAAAATATTGAAACGAAGACTTTAAAAAGTTTTTGGAAAGGCGTAGCCTTATTATTATTTTTTTAAAAAAAGAATTAGTAAAAAACAGACTATAAAATTTTTTTGTAAATGTTTGGGGACTTCTCTTTTCTTTTCTTTTCTTTTTTTTTTTAAAGAACTAGTAAGATGAATACCTAACCTCTATAAGTTAACATGATTGGCTTTATATTCCTCTAATCAAATTAAAAATGATTCAGGTAAGTCCCAATCAACAAGAAAGTATAACCCACAAAATGAATATAAAAAAATATGAACACCAAAAGCAAAAATTTCTACTCTCATACTTGTAAGTGTTAACTATACAAAATGAGATCAATTATGAATTTTCATTATCATATAAATTTGTGACTAGGTATATTATCTAAGTGGCCCAATAAAAGTTGTAGATCAAAAAGGAATTCCAGCCAAGTCAGGAAAACTTTTGGTTGTGAAAATATGTGCAACCAAAGCTGTTTGGTGTTTTGGAGGAATCTATGCCTACTCTCAACAAATACTATCACATGCTAAAATGGTATTTATGATTCTTGAAAGTATTGACAATGTAAAATTTAGTGTGATTTAATCTGAACTAATCTACATCTACTTTACATATTCAGGAGTACAATTTTCAATTTTAACACCTAGGTATAATAGGAACAACACCAACAAAAGAGCTGTTGAAGATATGGAATGAAAGGGAACAAGAAGAGGATTTCAATGGTGTGCATTTTTTCAAACTACATGAGGTTTTGCATTCAAGGCCATTAACACAACTTCCATCAATGAAGGGGTGTCTTCTTAGATAAGTAATAATCATTGTTTCAAGTTCAATATTTAGAATTTTACTAACTACCATAGAAATTTGACAATGTAGTAATGAGCAACCAACTATCATACTAGAAAATTTCCATTTAATGGGAGAGATATACCTACAGATCTAGGAGGGATAATCAGAGTGAGAAAAGATTGCTAACTAAATATATTATTCTAATACACTACTAACACCGGAAGCAAGTTCCAATCAACAAGAAAGCACAGCCCATAAAATGAATATAAAAAAACATAAACAATGAAACCAAAACTAAATTACAATCATAATCAAACAAAGCAAGTGATAAAAGATATGAATTATTTTTAAAATAATCAAATTTTTATCTCCTTTTTGACTTTGGTAGTTCTTCATTATCATTAGACGGGTTAAGCGAATCTGACACGACATCAGGAGCTTCATCCTCACTAGAGGGGTCAAGCAAATCTGGCACGACATCAAGCAAATTCAGGACAACATTAGTATCGAACAGTTTGGATCATTCCCCTTCGTTAGTGCACAACTTCGTATCATCAACGGCCCACAATACACCTTCCAATGTTGGAAAATAAATCTTGTACAAGTCCACATGGCGGTGACTGATTAAGAATTTGGGAAAATTTAGTAACCCCACAATATGTAAGGTTTATTGCGTTGTAACTCAAAAAACTTGCACATTCTGTTTTCATTGACTTGTTGAAATCATGCTCCAAATTGCATAGTCTTGACTTCCTCGAACAAGAAACATCTTGGAGATAAGATATCTCTACATCCAACACAATTAATTCACTCCAGATTTTACCCACCATTTTCTCCCAAATTTAGATAAAAAATTCCTATTGATGGACGATGTGTTTGGCCTCTTTTTTTCTTTTTTTTTTTTTCTTTTTTTGTTTTTTTTTCTTTTCCTCTTTCTCTTTTGGTTAAGTTGTTGGGTGGGTTGGGTTGTAATTAATAGTGTGGATTAGGTTAATAATTCATTAGTAATGGTAATTAAGTTACATTCTTTAGTTTAGGTTATGTAAATTTAAAAGCACAATGGTATATTCTATAAAAAAATCACCATATTTGGAAAGTGTGACTAAAAAAATACCTAAAATGAAAAGTATAACAAGTAAAAACAAAAAAAACGGAGGATATAATATATATTATTAAAAATAATCTTGGATACACAACTTTTGTTAGGGCTCTTTCTCCTATAATTTAATGTAAGAAGGTGATTAATTCTATAAATTTATTTATTATAAAATTACAGATACGGTAAATATTACACTCTAATTTAGTTAATACCGCATATTTTTCAATTATATCCTTATTTTTAATTAATTAATATTTTAATTTAGGATATTTTAATTAAATTTATATTTGTCATTCCTCTTAATTAATTAATATTTGTCATTTCTCTTAAAATATTTTAATATTTTAATTTACGGGTGTTCTAATTCAATTCATATTTAAATTATATATCATTAGTAATTCATTATGTTATATATGAGTTTGATTGATATATAAATTAAATAGTTAATTATTTGATTTGAAAAGACTTTATATGGATCCTCGAAACTTAGTTTTTTAGTTCAGTTGGAGCTGCTGTAACGTTTACCGCAGTAGTTTAATAAGAAAGCGTGGTTTGAAATTAAGCTTTTAAGTTAATTATATATAAACAGAGCGTGGTTTGAAATAAAGCTTTTAAGTTATTTATATATAAACAGAGTTGAGTATAATACAACATTTTCGGGTTTTTATCCTATTATTTTTTTAATTTTCAAAATAATAATAATTTTTTATATATATTTAAATTAAATATTTTTATTTTAAATTTAAAAACTTATTAAGAATAAAATTGCAGATTATGGAATGACAAGTGCGGTATTCATGGATGCCCTAAAATTATTACATATTTATTTTTTTAAAAAATTATCATATAATGGTAAGCTAAGGTAAAGTCTCTAATTTTTCCTGTTCACAATTAAGATGAGATTTAATTTGAACTAGATAATACCAGTGCGCGATACGCACAGTAAATTTATTAATAATTATTTAACTATAAAAATTGATGCACTGGGCTTTCGACATTGATTTTGGGTATAGAATTTAGGGCCCAAATTTGACAGGTTGAAGCGAAACGGCGATCTGAATAAAACTCATCGCTTCTGGCGATGACCTACGATGAATTTCGGTGTTTTAGGATCGTTTAGAGGGGTTTTTTGAACTTTTATTATTTTAAGGGTTTTTTCGTAATTTTGGAATTATTTTGTTAGGGTTAAGAGTAACGCCTTATAAAAGGGGTGTTTAGGGTTTCTAAGAGGCAGACTTGATATTATATTTTTCAGTAAATCAATTGAGCGAACGAATTGTTCCTCTTATTCAATTCGCAATACTCTTTCAGCCAATTCACACACGTTTCCGGCATCAGTTGGTATTAGAGCTCTGGTTGCTTTGACTCGATGGCTGAAAATAATCGTGGAGGTCGTGGTGGAAGGCGAGGTCGTGGTCGGGGCGTGGAGTCGTTCCTGAAGTAGACAAACCACCGCATCACAGAGACCCGCGAGACATGGAAATTGAAGAACAGAGACAGCGGATCCTCGATTTGGAACGACAACTCGCGCAGGTGGGGTTGGATGTTCAATCCGAAGGTGAGGAATCTGATGCGACATCCGAATACGAGGAGGAAGACGTCAACCCTTTTTGGGTTCGAAACCAGGGGCGAAATCGGGGGATGCGACCTGGACATCGGTCACCTGTTTGGAATTTTGGAATGAAGATCGAGATTCCTGAGTTTGAAGGTAAGACTCATCCTGATGAGTTTATCGATTGGTTGCGCACTGTGGAGAGAGTTTTTTATATTAAGGACTTCACTGAGGAAGAGAAGGTTAAAATTGTAGCTATTAAGTTGCGACAACATGCCTCGATTTGGTGGGAACACGTTAAAAAACAGCGTGTTAGGGAAGGAAAATCGAAGGTGAAACGATGGGACAAGATGAAGAAATTGCTGCAAAGAAAGTTCTTACCTTGTCATTACTAGCAAGAGGCGTTTATCGAGTATCACAATGTCAAACAGCGCAATTCGACAGTGGAGGAGTATACCGAGGAGTTTGATCGGTTGCGGATGCGTTGTGATGTGGATGAGGAAGAAGAGCAGACTGTGGCTCGGTTTCTGGCTGCTCTACGAACAGAGATTTCTGACGTTGTCCATTTGCAACAGTATTGGACGTATGAGGATGTCTGTCGATTGGCCTTAAAGGTGGAGTCGCAATGCAAAAGAATAGGCAGTGCATCCAAATTTCAGAATCGATGGTCTGGTAAAGGTTTTCGAGGGAAAGGAGAGAGTTCCGCAATAAAATCGACACCAATCGCTGTTAAGGGTGCGAGTTCTGAACCTGCAGCGAAAGGGGAACAGAGCAACACGGGAAATAGCAGGGGAGGGACTGCTGCTAAGCGTTGTTTCAAGTGTCAGGGGTTGGGACACTTTGCTGCAGATTGTCCTAATCGTCAGATTGTGACGTTGGTCGAGAATCCAAACTATGACGGAGAACCAACTTATGATGAATCTGATGGTGAACTAGAGGATGCGGGGCCAGAACAGGACGAAGTGATTTATGCAGATTCTGGTGAGTCTTTAGTCGTTCGTCGAGTTTTAAATATTGCTATTACGGAAGATGAGTCGTGGCTTAGGCATAATATCTTTCATACTAAGTGCACTAGTGGTGGAAAAGTATGTACTGTGATCATAGATGGGGGAAATTGCGAGAACGTAGTTTCCACTACTATGGTGGAGAAGTTGAGGCTGAAAACAGAGGACCACCCTCGACCGTATAAGCTGTCGTGGCTTAAAAAGGGGAGCGAGGTGAAAGTTAGTAAGAAATGCCTTGTGCAGTTTTCGATTGGCGAGAAATATGCTGATGAGGTGTGGTGTGATGTGATTCCCATGGACACCTGCCATATCTTGTTGGGAAGGCCATGGCAATTTGATAGAAAAACGCAGCATGATGGGTTTAGAAATACCTACAGTTTCAAGAAGGATGGTAGAGCTATTACCCTGGGCCCTACCGATTTGAGAAAAGAAGTGCAGAATAATCTGTTGTCCAGATCAGAATTCTGGGAGGAGGCGGTGCGTGCCCCTGAACTTTTTGCTGTTGTAGTGGTAGAGCCAAATACTGCGGGTCCTGAAGTCCCTTGACAAGTCAGGCCCTTACTTGAGGAGTTTGCTGACGTTGTACCGGAGGAGTTGCCACCTGGGTTGCCACCAATGAGAGACATTCAGCATCATATGGACTTCATCCCTGGAGCTGTTATTCCTAATAAGGCGGCATACAGAATGAGCCCTAAGGAACATGAAGAGCTGCAGCGGCAAGTGCAGGAGTTGCTGGAAAAGGGTGCGATCAGGGAGAGTATGAGTCCTTGTGCCGTGCCGGCATTATTAGTCCCTAAGAAAGACGGAGCGTAGAGAATGTGTATAGATAGCAGAGCTGTCAATAAAATTACAATCAAGTATCGTTTTCCCATTCCGCGATTTGACGATTTGATTGATCAGTTACATGGGGCTACTGTCTTTTCGAAGATAGACTTGAGGAGTGGGTATCATCAAATCAGAATGCGAACTGGAGATGAGTGGAAAACGGCATTCAAGACTAGAGATGGCCTGTACGAGTGGATGATGATGCCATTCGGATTGTCTAACGCGCCGAGCACTTTTATGAGACTGATGAATCAGGTTTTTCATTCTTTTATTGGCAAATTCGTTGTCGTATATTTTGATGATATCCTGATTTATAGTGCTTCGATTGAGACGCATTTACAGCATCTACGAGCAGTGTTTGAGGCCTTGAGGGAGCAGAAGTTATATGCCAATCTGAAGAAATGTCACTTTTTAACTAATCATGTGACTTTTTTGGGATATATAGTATCGCAGGAAGGCATTCAGGTAGACCCGATGAAGATTGAGCAATTACAAGTTGGGGAACTCCGAAAAATATCCATGAGGTACGCAGCTTTCATGGGTTAGCATCTTTTTATCGGAGGTTTGTCCGAGATTTTAGCACTATCATTGCACCTCTTACGGATTGTCTAAAAGGGGGTAAGTTTACGTGGACCAAAGAGGTGGAAGCGGCATTCCTGTTGCTGAAAAAGAAAATAACTGAAGCCTCGATTTTGGTTCTTCCTGATTTTCATGAGGTTTTTTAAGTACATTGTGATGCTTCAGGCGTGGGTATTGGGGGTGTACTGAGTCAGAAAAATAAACCGGTGGCATTTTTCAGTGAGAAGTTGAATGAAGCAAAGAAGAAGTATTCGACATATGATAGAGAATTCTATGCCATAGTACGGAGCTTAGAGCATTGGCGTCATTATCTTATTTCGAGGGAGTTTGTTTTATATTCTGACCATGAAGCCCTGAAATATATTAATGCGCAGCAAAAACTAAATGCTAGGCACGCGAAGTGGGTGGAGCTGCTTCAGGTTTTCAGTTTCGTAATTAAGCATAAAGCTGGAGTGATGAACAAGGTGGCAGATGCATTGAGCAGAAAACATTCCCTGTCGTCTACAATGCAGGTAAAAGTTTTGGGCTTTGACTTTTTTAAGGAATTATATATTGATGATCCGTATTTCGGAGATGTCTGGAAGAAGTGTCAAACAGGTCCGTTCCAACAGTTTTTGTTAGTGGCTGATTTTCTCTTCAAGGGAAATAGGTTGTGTATCCCTATGTGTTCTTTAAGGGAGTCCATTATTACTGAGAGTCATGCAGGTGGCTTAGCTGGACACTTTGGAACTGATAAGACGATGGTCTTGCTGTGTGAGCATTTCTACTGGCCTCTAATGGAGCGTGATGTGGCACGTTTTATGGAGAAGTGCCGAGTATGTCACGTGGCCAAAATGAAGGGTACTAATGCTGGATTATACATGTCTTTACCTGTTCCGCTTGCACCGTGGGAAGATGTCAGTCTTGATTTTGTGTTGGTTGCCGAGGACACAGCGGAATAAAGATTCCATAATGGTGGTGGTCGACAGATTCTCCAAGATGGCCCACTTTATTCCCTGTAACAAGACCTTTGATGCTTCACAGGTTGCTCGTTTATTTTTGCACGAGATTGTCAAGCTGCATGGAATCCCTAAAACTATGAACTCAGATCGTGATGTGAAGTTTGTAAGTCACTTTTGGCGTACTCTGGCATATGGGAACCAAGTTGCAATTTAGCTCATCTCATCATCCCTAGACCGATGGGCAAACAGAAGTTGTCAACCAAAGCTTGGGGAATTTACTGCGAAGTCTGGTTGGTGATAATCCACGACAGTGGGACGTGGTGCTACCTTAGGCAGGGTTTGCTTATAACCGGTCACAGAACCGAACAGCGGGCAAGAGTTCTTTCGAGATAGTCTACGGGCGTAATCCAATTACTCCTCTGGATCTCGCGCCTTTACCCTTAGTCAAGCAGTTCAGTTCTGATGCAGATGAACACGCAAAACAGATTAAGGAGCTGCATTCTGAAATTCATGACAAAATTACTAAGCAGAACATGAAGTACAAACAGAGGGTGGATATGCGACGGAAGAAAGTGGTCTTTAAAGAGGGTGATCTCGTGTGGATTCACCTCAGAAAAGAACGATTCCCAGCTGGCAGGTTTGGCAAATTACATCCTCGAGCTGATGGTCCATTCAAGGTTCTAGAGCGAATAAATGACAATGCGTACAAGATTGAGCTGCCGGGTAAGTACAATGTATCCGGGACTTTTAATGTAGCAGATTTATCGCCCTATCATACAGACGAAGAAAAACTTGGAGAGCTTGCTGTTGGTGAAGATGAATTAGATTCGAGGACGAATCTTCTTTCTAGTAGGGGAGAATATGATGCACCGGGCTTTCGACATTGATTTTGGGTATTGAATTTAGGGCCCAAATTTGACAAGTTGAAGCGAAACGGCGATCTGATTCAAACTCATCGCCTTTGGCGATGATCTACGATGAATTTCGGTGTTTTAGGATCGTTTAGAGGGGTTTTTTGGACTTTTATTATTTTAAGGGTTTTTTCGTAATTTTGGAATTATTTTGTTAAGGTTAAGAGTAACGCCTTATAAAAGGGGTGTTTAGGGTTTCTAAGAGGCAGACTTGATATTATATTTTTCAGTAAATCAATTGAGCGAACGAATTGTTCCTCTTATTCAATTCGCAATACTCTTTCAACCAATTCACACACGTTTCCGGCATAAAAAATTATTATAATTATAAAATATAATTACAGTTATATACATAAATATCATAAATTAGATTAAAATTTGATAAATAATAGTAAAAGAAAAAATATTTTAATAAAACAATAGAAATAAAGTATTATTTAACTTAGATATGAAAATTGTCTCACCGTACTCAACTCCATGCTAACCTAGTTATCATCATCTTAGATTTGTGTTAACTTATTTGTTCAATTTATTAGAAAATAATAATATAATTTTATTAAAAAATATATTAATTTTAATCAATTAAATAATATAATACTAAATATAAATAAAATTATTACAGTATTAACCTAATTAATATATATATATATCTATGATCTATTATCAGCACGTCATGATATATAAAATTGAATCTCAACTACTTATATATTTAATGGTAATAGTAATAAATATAATAATTTTAATTGTTTTTAAGTATATATTATATAGATTATTTTTTTAATTATAAAACATTATAATAAAAAGTAATAATGAAAATATTCAATACTATAATAGATTTCAATTTTTTTATTAATATATATTTAATATAATTCTAGTTCAAAATGTGGTAATTTCGTCTTTTTAACAACTTTTTAATTTTAAAATCTTTCCATCGCTCCTTATTTTGTACCAAAACCAGATTAAGTTGCTACTAACTACAATACTATTTTCTTTAAATCGTTTTTTTAAAAATTATTGTAAATATTCAGTTTTTGTCATTTCTAAAATTCTATATTTTTTTAACTATATTTTTAATTCATATTTTTTCATGTATGAGAAAAATACATGTATTATCAATTTTATATAGTATAAAAAAAAATATAAATTTAAAAAAGAAAAAGAAAACACCATGTACATATTTAAAATAAAATTTTTAAAAAAACATATTAAGAAATATATGTATTTTATCTTGATTTTACTTCCTACAATTATGAATTAAGATGGAATGAAATATCATGAGAGAGAAAGTTGATATGGAATGGAACTCCACTATAAATATGAATTTAATTATTTATCTTCTTAATTATTTTTAAATTTTTACATTTATCTTGTTGGGTGAGTTGATAATATTAACTTTTTTAAAAGAATATAATTAGATAATTATCTTTAAGTTATAAAAATATATAAAGATAAATATAAAATTACTATACTAAATTTAAATACAAATTTTATTTAAATTAAAAGAAAATTATTGTTGATATATATTTTACTTACTACACTTTTTCTTTTACCACATATATATATATATATATATATATATATATATATATTACTTACTACTACACTTACCTGCTAAACTTAATAAAACAAAATCTCGCGTAACTATACTTTACGAAATAAAATTGATGAATGAATAGTAATTAATATTCAAATGTAGTGACTAAAAAAATGAGAAAAAATCTGAAAAAATAGATATAGATAGTTTATAATATCATAATATTTTGCGGACACATTATATATGTAATATTAATTATATATATACAATTATTTTTAAATCTAAAAATATATATATAAATTAATATATAATTACAATAATCTTTATTAAAATAAAGAAACACGGTACCAAAAAAACAAATTGGTGGAATACATTCAACGGAGAGCTTATTGTAATTTGCTTGAGAAAAATAGGTAACCAATAAATTAAAAGACATGACCATGATGATATAATTACACAATAAATATTACTTCTCATAAGAATTAAAAGAGATGCTATGATAGTCAATCCACTTCCCCTTGTATAAATATCTCTCCTTTAACCATTAACATAATACAAAATTCAGATTTATGAGATGAGGGTTGTATGATGAATAACCCGTACCATAGAAGCTTTACACGACCACGCCGTTGGCGTTTTCGGAATGTGAAGGTCCAGTTTGGGAATAGATCCGAGTACCTTAATTCCACAAATAATTCTTCTAATCGCTTTAACCATCATCGCTCCATGGATCGCCATAAATACATTATTTCTCCATTAAAACCGTCAGTTTTTGGTATATTAAGAAGAAAAAAAAACCTGTTATTTTACTGTGATTTATAAAAAAATATAATATGAGATTAATTGAGATGAATGGAGTATATATAATGGAGAGAAATTTGATTTGAAATAGAATTTCAATACATGTTATAGATAAATATGAATTTAGATATATATATATATATATAATATTTATAATTTAAATTTATTTTGATATTAATCTATATCATTTTAAATTTTTAAAAGTTATCAACTTATTATTTATCTTTAATTTTAATTTATAAAATAATATTTTTTCTAAATCGAGAAGATTTAAATAAGATATATATATATATATATATAATATTTTAAAAATAAAAATTTAAAGACAATTGTTGTCTAATTAATATAAATTTATTGTCTGATTAAGAGTTGTCCCGAGATTTTTCTGCTTATATATATATATATATATATATATATATATATATATAATTAAATGGTTTTGGATAAAAGGTTGAGCAAAGCATGTCTAAAAGTTCACCTATGAGAATATTTTAGTAACTCATATTGCAGTAGGCTTGAGGCGGTCTTTCATTCCATTGCTTTGTATTAAAGTTGCCCTCCTTTCAGGCAATCATAAGTTAACCTCACCCAAGTGTTCACCTCGAAGAATCTAAGAATACCAAAGCACCTCTTATCCTATCTAATATAAATTGCTTAACACGAAAGTTAATTCTTTCCTTTAAAGAAAGCCTTTACATTCACTCTCATATACCCCCCTCACCCAATGCCTTCTCTTCTCATTCAATTCAATGGAAAACAACAACAACGAAAACACAAAAAAGCAAACACCATCCTCAAACAACAACAACAACAACAGACTCCCTCTCAACCAACTCAATCAAGTCAGCTCCGATTTCGCCACGGCCATTTCAATCCAACAACAGCAACAACTCCCCTTTCCCATCATCGAAAGCGACACCGAAGACGAAGACGAAGACGAAGATGAAGATGAAACCTTCGACTTTAACACCAACAGCAACGACTACGAGTATTTCCAAGGCGAAATAGAAGAAGAAGACGAAGAAGAAGAAGAAGATGAGGATGATTTCTTTGATGAAGAAGAAGAGGAATATGATGACATCGACGTGGATGAGTTGACGTATGAGGATTTGCTAGCGTTGGGAGAGTTCATAGGAGAAGAGAAACGAGGACTGTCTAGTAATGAGATAGGGAGGTGTCTTCTTAAGTCAACTGCTAGGGGTAAATTGGGAGTAGATAAATGTGTGGTTTGTCAATTGGAGTATGAAGAAGGGGAAAATGAAACGCTGGTGGCTCTGCCTTGTCAGCATGTTTATCATTCGGATTGTATAACCAAATGGTTACAGGTTAAGAAGATTTGTCCTATTTGCAACTTTGAAGTTTCACCACCTAACTAAATTAAACTAGTTCTTTCACTCTGTAATTATTCTTTTCTTTTTATTATTACTAGATTACACTCTCCAATTCTATTGGAAAATAAAATGAATGGTTCTCATTTTATTGCTTTTACCGTGTTGTTTTTTTTTTTTTTTTTTTTTTAATTTTAAAAATGACCAAAATGACCATTTTACCCTTCAATACACGGAAAAAATATATCCAGTAACTTCCCGGTGTATAACACCTGAAAACAGGCAAAATTGAAGCATCCTTCCCGGTGTGTAATATCGGAAAACGAATTTCCCTGTACTACACACCGAGCCTGCTTCCTGGTGTGTGGTACCGGTAAGCTGAAATTCATTTTTCGGTATTACACATCGGAAAGGATGCTTCAATTTTACCTGTTTCCAAATAGTATATACCGGGAAGCTCATTTTCTAATTTTTTATTATTTTTTTTAAATTTAGTTTTGCAATTTTTTATAAAAAAATTTAAAAGTATAAAAAATTTAGGGTTAATCTAAAACTAAAAAAAAAAGTTAATAAAATCTAATTTTGTTTATTTCCCCTTAAAAATACCCACTGCACGTTTCATAATACCCTTCTCAGCCATTATATTTGTAATTCTGTACTCAAAGAGTATCTCCAATCAAGTCAAACAGGCTTTTCTTAATTTGAAACTTCTATTTTCAATGCCATTTTGAGTTCCAAATAATAGTAATAATTATTTAATATTATTCCATTTAAAATTATAAAAATATATTAAAAAAATTATAAATTTTTTATTAAAAAATACATAATTGTTATTTTTATTTAATTACATATATATTTTAATAAAATTTACCATTGATAAGAAAAAAAATCTATATATATATATATATAAAAGAAATATTAAAAAATTAAAAATTAAATAGATTAAAAAATAATAAAATATAGAAAGTAAAAATTGAAAAGAATTAAATGTATATGTTATACAGAAGGAGAAAAATTATAAATAATTAATTCATAATTATTATTTTAAAAACTAAAAAAAAATGGCTCAATTTTCTAAAGGGTAATTACCAAAAACCTCCCAAATTTTGAAACGTTTGATTTTCCGCCACCGGTTTTCAAACGTTGTACCAAACTGTCCCCATTTACAAAATAAAAGCTGTTTTCTATTATGATTAGATGTTTTCTATTAATGGGGCCAGTTTGACACAAACGTTTAAAAAATGGTGGCAAAAAATCAAACGTTTCAAATTATGGAGGATTTTTTATAATTACCCTTTATTAATTCTCTAATTGATATTGATACGTTTATCACCTCTCAATTGGAGTACATGTTATGATTTATAAGTATAAATGTGATATTATTTAGAGGTTTTAATATAAAATTTTAAATTATTTTTTTAAAAAAATATTTAACTAGTTAGATTCAATTGTTCCAAATTTTATTTCATATTTTATCAAAAGTAGTTTAATTCAAAAATACCTTTTTATTTATTTTTAAATTTAAATATTTAAAATAATTTAATTTATTAACCTGTTTATTTCTTTAAATTTGATTATATATATATTTCTTATTATTTTTAATTTATATTTTATTCTATTAATTTTATATTATAATTTGCGAAAAAATTATTAGAATAAAATTTCATGACAATATCAAATATTTTTAAAATAAAGGAATAATTATTCTGTATTTTAATTATAATATATATAAAAATTAATATTGGAAATGATAAAACTAAAATGGTAAACAAAATGTAAATATATAATTTATAATTAATATTCAATTATTATTACTACAACTCTAACAATTATTAAAACATGTAAATATCTATGTTATTAAAGAATAATGGACTAAAAAAATCTACCACTAAATTAAACTTAATAAAAGGAAAAAAAAAAAACGATTGTAATCACGCATTATATATCTTCTTCAAATAAAAAAAAATATTGCAAATTCTTCCAAGTAAGTTGGGTAATCACACATTATATATCTTCTTATTTTTCAAATATTGTTCTGTTCACCTGCAATTATAATCACACTTGCTATTTTTATATTTATATTTTATTCCATTAGTTTTATATTATAATTTTATTCTTTATAAATAAAAAAATTAACAAGAAAATAAATAAATAAATTTTATTTAGGGATAGTTTCATTTTTGGTCTTTTCAAAGTTTTAATTAAGTTAACGAGCTTCCAAAGTTTGAATTAAGTTTTTAAACCAAGCAAAACTTTAGATTTCACAAAATGAGCCTTTATGACTTTTTTGCCCCTCTTCACATAAAAATAAAGTTTCGTAACAAAGGTCCTTCACACGTGTGAAGAACTTTTAATAATATGTGAATGATGTGAATGCTCATTTTATGAAATCTAAACTTTGAAGGCTCGTTAACTTAAATATACAGTTTGATTGGTTCAGTTTTTATTTTTTTTCCTAAATATATATATATATATATATTTCATTTAGAGAATTACTAAAGGATAATTACCAAAAATCCTCCAAATTTTGAAACGTTTGATTTTTCGCCACCGTTTTTCAAACGTTTGTGTCAAACTGCCCCCATTAACAGAAAACATCCGATCATAACAGAAAAAAACTTTGGTTTTATAAATGGGGGCGGTTTGGTACAACGTTTGAAAACCGGTGGCGGAAAATCAAACGTTTCAGAACTTGGGGGATTTTTGGCAATTACCCATTTTCTAAATATATAAATTTAAAAATAATAAAGTAATGTACTTGACACGTCTCCAACTTTTTTATTTTTATATCGTGGAATCCTATTTTGCAGAATCCCAAATTAGGGATGACAATTTGAATCCACCCGCGGGTTGTGGATCCGCTCCAATCCGGTCGGGGCGGGTTTAAATCCGCCCCGCATAGGGGTGGATTCAATCTAATTGAAAAACTGGTTGTGGGGCGGGGTGGGTTCGTGTTCTATCAAAATTCGTCCCGCTCCGTACCGGTAGATATATATTAATTAATTTTATAATATTATATTACAAAATAAATATTTTTATAATACAATATATTATATTATTAATATTATTTAATGTATTTTTATTTTCTAATTTTTTTAATTATATAAAATTTAATGCTATTTATGAATTCTTAATGTTGTATATTGATAATATTCTATTATTTATATAATTTTGATGATAAAGCGGGTTCAAACCCGCTCCGTGCGGGTTGGATTTTTTTAACATGAGAAGAACCCGGCGGAGCGGGTTGAGGCGGATTCAGATTAATTATAAAACTACCAAAGCGGGTTCGGGTTGACCAAGAATCCACCCCAACCCGCTCGATTGCCATCCCTATCCCAAGTACCTACATTAGAGATATTCTTATATGTCTTGTGTTACAACTTTTCATCTATCTATCTTTTTTTTTTTTTTTTTTTTTTTTTTATTATTTAAGAAAATATAGGAAGAATATATTTGGAATTATTTCTATTTTATAAATAATCACTTTTAAAGCAATGATATATGCGAAATTATTTTTTATCTTCATTCTAAATTTACTCTATCTATCCATTTATAATTTAAGGATAGGTTCGCGATAAAATGAACATTTCATTTCTTTGAAAGTAATTATTTATTAATCATAAATCATTCCAATATGTATTTAGTTTTTTCTCATTTGTAATCAAATTTGAACTTTTTCTATTTAGTGATTTCGGCTTCGATGATGGTCGTACTCTCCCGATCTTTTTTCTTTCTTTTGTTCTTCTAAAACCAATTTCCTCTCATTTATGGGTGTCATTCATTTTTTTTTTTCTAGTTTTGACAATCTTGTCTCACGATTCTGAAACTTCTTCACCACTAACTAACCTTTACTGTCATTGTTGAGCTATGTGATCTTCAATAAACTCCTCATTTTTACTCACCTTTTTCATCTCTAATTGTCTATTTTCCTCCATTATGTTATCAAATTTGTAGAATTGGTGTTCATATTGATTTTGAAGAGCTTGGAGCTTGAAATCCAATAATGGAAAAATGGTTAGAATTAGGGTTAGGATTTTCTTATGTAATCTTTAAACCTTGTAATATTTGTTGGCTTTTAAACAAATAATTTAATTTGGAGTTATAATTTGTTTGTTTTGGTATTTTTAGTTTTAGAGCTTATAGGTTTACATGCTGAAAATATTAGCTTTTGAATCCTAATTGAAAAGATTTTGTGTTTAATTTGTTTTATTCGATAATTTTTATGGAATTATAATTTACTTTATTATTTCGGGATTGTGTTTAAATTTACTTAAGTATGAACTTTGTTTACAATCGTGTAATTGAAGTGGACAGGTAAGTAAACAATGACAGATCTAGAATATTTTTAGTGGAGGACATCTAATTTCATTTTAAAACAAATTCGTCAAAACGTATAAAAGAGTATCATAATTATCAATATAGAGGTGAGACAGATGAATGGATGTTGGGATTATGAGAATGGATGAATTTCTTCTCCAATAAAAATTTAAATTGGCTTTATAAATCTATAAATGAATGGACTTTTATATATATATATATATATATATATATAAATAAATAAAGGGATTGAGTCTGTAATATAGAAAAATTTTGAAAATAATGGGGACATTTTGTCCCCATATGTATCAGCCAAATCCGCTTGTGTAGATAACTTTATTATTATTATGCATAGTTCCGCATTATTTGTTATATAAAATTATGGTTCTCAAGATGTCGTTTTTGATTGAATTTATAACTTTGTGGATACTATTATCATGTAGGATGTATTGTTTAGTATTATTTGTTTTATGAAATAATATGAAATATTCGATTATAATTAAAGTGTGATCATTTTTTTCAAACATATGAAAGAAGTTCACAACTGATAGAATTATGTAAGTGGCATAATTGATTAATACACATTGAGGATGATTGTTTTGTTGGACTAAAAGTAGAGGACATTAAGATTTTTAGAAAATATAGAAAACACACTAGTTTTATTAATATCAAATGATGCCTTTATGAGGCCAATACAGAATGTGAAGACCTGAAAATCAGACAAATTAACTAAAACTCATGCAAAATATCTAGTCTAAAAAATAGCAATTAATAGTAGACATTAAGACTCATTCAAAACTCAAATAATAACATTCATTACGACTTGTTCAAACTTAATAAAACACCCAAATTTCGATCACACTTTCAATATCCCCCTTATCCAAAATATGTGGTTGCTCTGTTACTCAAAGTAGTTTTCGAAAGTAGCAGAACTTCTCTCTAGACAAAGGTTTAGTAAGAATATCTGCCAGTTGCTCATCTCTGCTGCAATGATCAACTTGAATCACATCTTCTGAAATCAACTCTCTGATATAACTTGAATCACTTATATGCTTTTCCTATCATCCAAGGAGCTTGCGTAATCACTATTTGCATATTCTCTTAACATGAACTGATCTACTTTTCGATACAAAATTCCATATTGCAGTGTACCAGTAAAATATCTAAGTATCCTCTTAGCTGTACCATTATGCAAAATAGATGGTTTTTGTATAACTCTGGATATAGCACCAACAGAGAAAGCAATATAAGGTCTTGAGTGCATGAGATAAATAAGTCCACCAACCAAACTCTTGAACTTAGCTACTTCTGCTAGCTTCTAACCATTTTTTTATTCAATTTTTCATTTGGATTCATAGGCGTGATTATAGATGTGCAATTCAACATTCCAAACTTGCCCGATAAATCTTTAGCGTACTTTTTCTGTGAAACAAAAGTTTCATCTGTTGTTTGTAATACCTCTAAACCAAGAAAATAATGCAAATTTTCTATATCTGTCATCTCAAATTTGTAGTGGTAGGTATCTGAATATGCTCGAATGAAGTCATTGCGCCCGGGAATCTAGACAATATAACTATCATCGATATCTGATGATGTCACGGCCAAACTTGGTGACAGAGAAACCCAGGTCTATCATAAGGCAAGCAAAAGCTCTTTAGAAAGGAGGGAACAAAGCAATCGTGGACATGAGATCAAAAATGAAGACACCGTACGTTCATAAGGTCGTATACGAGCATATGCAAGCATGTCCAGGGGAAGAGAATTCCAGAACATCCAACGAGGAGCGGTCGGAGACATTGCCATATTAAATTCGAGCGGTGGGAGGGGAATGAAGACACCGAGTGTTCGTGGAGTCCTGTGTGAGTATGCGTAAGCATGTCCAGGTGAAGGGAATTCCAGAACGTTCAGAGGCTACTCAGAATCTGAAACGGAAGCTAGTGCGCAGTGAAGTTATTATCCATAAATGCCATTAATGCTTATTATTGGAAGAGCCTGTAACGTATGGTGATAAATAGGGAAATCAATACCACAAATGGTGTTGATTGGTAATAAATAATATTTAATGTAAAGGGAGGTGTAGGACCTAGAAAAATCTTGTATAAATATCGAGTGATAAATGAAAAAAGATATACCGAATTGCTGCAAAAATAGATTCAAAACTTATTTCTCAGAATCCTCAAGAAGTCCCTATCAGAATCTAAGGGGTGATTACACCATCATCTCAACTGTAGATCTATATCCACTACAGTTTGGCACCCACCGTGGGGCCTCTCTTATTGAGGATTTGACTTTCAAGGAAACAAAATGGCAAAGGAGAGGAATCCAACACAGTTACTGGAACAGAGGTTGGCCGAGTTGGAAAAGGAAGTCCAAGCAAGCAGAGAGAAAGAAATTTGCACGAGGAGCGTTTGGGGCAATTGACCGACAATAATACCAAATTGAAGAGGCGGATGAAGATGGGGAAAGGCCAAAAGCCAGATCGTGTAAATAGTCCCAGGAATGACGGGGAAGAGGAATCAGCAGGGTGGAAGAAAAGATTGATCTTTGAGGATCTTAAAGAGGAGGGAATGACTGAAGATGAAGACTATACAGAGAGTGAGACGAAAACTACAAGCAAAGAGGAGGGTGAGGGGAGTAGAAGCGACGACTCTGACATGCTACGGGGAAAGGGACGATTAAGTGGTAGGGAGGCTAAAAGAATCAAAGAGGAAATCAGGAAATTGAAAGAACAGGTGAAGAAGAAAGCAGACGTAAAAATGATGACGGTAAGGGATTCGGTTGTGAAGTGTGTCGATGACCCATTCGTGCGTTGGATATCCAATAAAAATATGCCAAAGAAATTCATGATGCCCTCAATCGAAAAATACAGTGGGAAGACAGATCCTGAAGATCATGTGATGACATACAAGTACTTGATGAATACATGCAACGTGCCCTCCGAAACATATGAAACGGTTCTTTGCAAAGCATTTAGTGCAAGTCTAGCAAGAGTAGCGCAGAGGTGGTATGCGTCGTTGCCAGACAGTAGTATACGATCGTTTGCCAACTTCATGAGTAAATTCATAAACCATTTCTCGCACAATAAGAAAGTAGAAATTGACGAGGCAGACTTATACGATTGCAAGCAGAAGAAGGACGAAGCTTTGAGAAAGTATTTAAAGCGTTTTAATGAGATGAAAGTGTCAGTCCCTGATTGCAAAGAAAGAGTCTCGATTAAGGCCTTTATCAAGGGGTTGATTCCTGACACCAAATTACATGCTGATTTGATGTCCAAAACTCCCCGCACGTTCGCCGAAGTAAGGAGAAAGGCCGAAGGAGCAATGATATATGAAGAGGACCTGGCGAAGAGGAAAAACATCGGAAAGAAGGAAGATATAAAGAAGAGAATACATCGAAGGGAGTACGAACGCAGGGGCAGACGTTCACCGGTTCGAAGGGATGATATCCGAAGAAATCCCATTCGGGAGTCTAGGGTCACCAACATGCGCCCCGCTCCATATACCAGAGGGGCAGTCCCGTTGAGAGAAAGCCAGCCACAAGAACACATTCCTTATGACCTAGCCATACCGCCGAAGGAAATTGTGGCTGTGCTGAAAAAAATGGGAGATACCGTCCGCTTTCCAGCAAAACTTCCCTTGGACGTCCCAAAAGACATGAGTCGATATTGTGACTTCCATCAAGACTATGGGCACACGACTGATCAATGCTATCAACTTCGGAAGCAAGTGGCCTATCTCTTGAAACAAGGCCGGCTGAGAGAGTTCTTAACACCCAAAGGGCGGGAGGCACTGGAGCAAGCAGAGCGAGCGCATCTCCAACAGAGTGCAAAAGCTCTGCCTCCTCCAAACGTGACACAGACGATTAATGTCATTTTCGGAGGGTTGGAATTAAGTGGGTATACAAAGTCAACAGCAAAAAAGAAGATGCGGGAGGTGCTTAGTATACCCAATGAGATTTCAAAAACCGAACGAAAAGGAGAAATGATAACCTTTTTGGAAACTGAAGCGCCAACGGTGGAGGAATCACATCATGACGCGTTAGTGGTCCAAATCACCATAGCAAACCTGGGCATACGAAGAGTGCTGGTTGACAATGGAAGCTCAGCGAACATTCTATTCTTGTCTATGTTGAAGGAGATGCAGTTGGATGAGTCAAAGGTCAAAAGGAAAACGGTAGCATTGGTGGGATTCAGCGAATAGGCAAAAGTGACTCTGGGGGAGGTGGATTTACCGGTATACGCGGAAGGAATGAATTTGAACACTACCTTCCTCATTGTCAATGCAGACTCCGCTTACAATGTGATCCTAGGACGACCTTGGATCCATGACATGCGTGGGGTTCCCTCTACATACTACCAGTTGATGAAGTTCCCGACACCTTGGGGGTAAGGTCAATCAAATGGGAACAGAAGCAAGCCAGAGAATATTAGATGAACTCTTTGAAATGCAGTCTTGAGAAGTTATAGCAATTACAGAATGTAGGGTCTAGTACGGTAAGCCCTACGGATGATCAAGTTGATGAGGTGGAAATTGGAGACACGGACGAGCAAATCGTGTTAGTGGGGGCAGCATTGGACCCCTGTATATGTTCGGAATTGATAGCTTTCCTAAAGGCAAATATGAACTGTTTCGCTTGGACGCACACCGATATGACTGGGATAGCTGAAGAAGTCATCACTTATCAGCTAAATGTAAGAGGGGATTGCAAACCGATGAAACAGAAAAGAAAGAAATTCGCTCCTGCACGAAACAAGATCATTAATGAGGAATAGAGAAGTTGCTTGCAAACGGAAGCATGAGAGAAGTTCAGTACCCGGAGTGGTTGGCGAACGTGGTAGTGGTACAGAAGAAGAATGGAAAGTGGAGAGTATGTATTGACTTCACTGATCTGAATAAAGCTTGCCCAAAGGATCCGTTCCCATTACCTCATATCGACGCCATGGTAGACGCTACGGCCGGATATGAAATGTTGAGCTTCATAGACGCGTATTCGGGTTACAATCAGATCCTCATACACCGAGCGGATCAAGAAAAGACGGCCTTTATCACAGAGAGGGGAATATACTGTTACAAGGTGATGCTGTTCGGATTGAAGAATGCAGGGTCAATATATCAGCGCCTGATGAATAAAATATTCGCAGAAAAGTTGGGAAAGACTATGGAAGTATACATAGATGACATGCTTGTGAAGTCTAAAGCCCAAGAGTTTCACGTGCACCACTTGGGCGAGGCCTTTGATGTGCTCAAGAAATACAACATGAAACTTAACCCAGCGAAGTGCCATTTTGGAGTGAAGGCAGGGAAATTCTTGGGATACTTAATTACAAAGAAGGGCATAGAGGCAAACCAGGATCAACTGAGATCCGTGATCAACATAGCGGAACCAAGGATAAAAAAGGAAGTTCAAAAACTAACCGGGCTTTTGGCCGCACTCGCTCGGTTTATCCCTAAAGTATCTGAGCGATTCCAACCATTCTTTACCTCCATAAAAAAAGGGAAGGCATTCGAATGGACGGAAGAGTGTAAGCGAGCTTTGGAAGGGATAAAAGACTTTTTAACCAGCCCCCCTTTGCTGTCAAAACCGGCTGAAGGGGAAGAGTTATATCTTTACCTCGCACATTCGGATGTGGCCATTAGTGCAATCTTGGTAAGAAAGGAGGAAGGAAGACAACTCCTAGTATATTTCATTAGTCGAGTGCTAACGGACGCAGAAACCAGATACCCTGGGGTAGAGAGAGTTGTGTTGGCACTGGTATTCGCAGCCAGAAAGTTCCGAGCATACTTTCAAACTCATTCGATTATCGTGGTAACGTCATTACCATTGAAAACCATTATCCACTCACCGGAGAGAGTCGGGAGACTTATGAAGTGGGCAGTAGAGCTCAGTGAGCATGATATACAATTCAAGCCTCGTACGGCAATGAAATTTCATGCTTTGGCAGACTTCTTAACCAATTTCGATCAAGAAGGGCAGAAAATAGAGGAAGTAAATGTATTGGGAGAGGACGACGCTGATTGGGTGTTAAAAATTGACGGAGCATGCCAGAGAAAAGGGACCGGTCTGGGGATTTATTTAAAACCACCAAACTCCACCCCGATCCAGCAAGCCATCAGGTGTAGCTTTCCAACTACGAACAATGAAGTAGAGTATGAAGCATTGATAGCGGGGATGAATGTGGCAAAAGTGTGCGGACCGCACAAATTATGTGTAAGAAGTGACTCTCAATTGGTAGTGAATCAGGTGAGGGGGGATTACCAAACAAGGAGCGAGCGGATGGCCCAATATGTGGATCTAGTCAAGCAATTGGCTAAGGGTTTTGAAGAAATGAAAATAGAACAGATCCCGCGGTCGGAGAACACCAGAGCGGACGTAATGACAAATTTGGGAGCCACAACAGGGGAAAAAGATATGGATGGACCAATAATCTATGTTATGCTGCAAGAATCAGCATTAAAAAGCCCGGAGCGTGCGGTAATACTGATTGAAAGAGAAGATTGGAGGGAGCCGATTTGCAATTATCTGAAAGCGGGAGTTTTGCCCTTTGATAAAGAGAAGGCCAGAAGAATAAAAATACAGTCAGCTCGCTTCTGTCTGATTGACGACTCTCTGTACAAGCGATCAATCGGAGGTCCCTATATGAGGTGCATGAGGCCGTCCCAAGCCCAACAAATATTGGAGGAAATGCACGAAGGGCATGCTGGTAACCATTCGGGTGGAAGATGCTTGGCGTTTCGAACGCATAGGGCAGGTTTCTACTGGCCTACGATGAAAACAGATACGGCAGAATTGGTGCAAAAATGCGACAATTGTCAGCGATTTGCTCCGATTTCGAAGTTACATGCTGTTCCTTTAAATAACATCACGTCTCCGTTGCAATTCGATAAGTGGGGGATGAATATTGTGGGTCCATTCCCAATCTCTCGGTGCGGGCGAAAATGTTTTATTATAGTGGTCACTGATTATCTGAATACGCTCGAATGAAGTCATTGCGCCCGAGAATCTACGACAATATAACTATCATCCATATCTGATGATGTCACGGCCAAACTTGGTGACAGAGAAACCCAGGTCTATCATAAGGCAAGCAAAAGCTCTTTAGAAAGGAGGGAACAAAGCAATCGTGGACATGAGATCAAAAATGAAGACACCGTACGTTCATAAGGTCGTATACGAGCATATGCAAGCATGTCCAGGGGAAGAGAATTCCAGAACATCCAACGAGGAGCGGTCGGAGACATTGCCATATTAAATTCGAGCGGTGGAAGGGGAATGAAGACACCGAGTGTTCGTGGAGTCCTGTGTGAGTATGCGTAAGCATGTCCAGGTGAAGGGAATTCCAGAACGTTCAGAGGCTACTCAGAATTTGAAACGGAAGCTAGTGCGCAGTGAAGTTATTATCCATAAATGCCATTAATGCTTATTATTGGAAGAGCCTGTAATGTATGGTGATAAATAGGGAAATCAATACCACAAATGGTGTTGATTGGTAATAAATAATATTTAATGTAAAGGGAGGTGTAGGACCTAGAAAAATCTTGTATAAATATCGAGTGATAAATGAAAAAAGATATACCGAATTGTTGCAAAAATAGATTCAAAACTTATTTCTCAGAATCCTCAAGAAGTCCCTATCAGAATCTAAAGGGTGATTACACCATCATCTCAACTGTAGATCTATATCCACTACAAAATTCACCTTTCATTCTTGCTTTAAAATCTGAAATCATTGTACTACTAGAACTTGTATAAATGATATCATCAACATACAAACATACAATGATCAAATCATTACCTGTCATTTTCACATACAGGGTTGGCTCATTTTGGCTCCTTAAGAAACTATTGTTTCAAAAATATCCATCAATTCTGTCATACCAAGCTCTTTAACCTTGCTAAAGCTCGCAAGAGCTTTTTTTTTAAGTTTATACACCTTTGTTTCTTTCCAATAAATTTCAAATCCTTCAAGCTGAGATACATGCACCTTCTTTTGGAGTTCTCAATTTAAAAAAAAAAAACACTTTTTACATTAAACTGATAATAATCCAATGTAAATGTGCAGTCAAAGCAAGTACGAGTCATATTATTTCAAACCTTGCTACAGGGAAAAAGGTTTCTTCGTAATTAATACCATATTGTTGAGGATATTCTTTTGCAACAAGTCTTACTTTGAATCTTTTAGCTTTATCATTTGCACCAAATTTAGTTTTGTCTACCCATTCAAACCAATTGCAGTTTTTCCTTCAGATAATTCACTCAATTGCCATGTATCATTCTTCTAAATTGCTGCTAATTCCTCCATCATTGTTACTTGTCTACCTTTCTTTTACACAATTTCTTGAAAGCTATTCGGATCAACCAGATTCAAAGTAAATTACTCTAACTCGTATATCTTTGCTAATAATTGAAACTTCATTTGTGGTGTGTCTTCTCTCACTGATGAAACTAAAGAAGAGGCTATAGAACTTGATGACATGAATGCTTTAAAATCTCTTTCAATATTTGTGTCATCATTGAAATTTCTAGCTTCCTTGTTAACATTCGCATAATCTATTTAGTTATAATTTGGTTAGTCAAGGGATTGTACAATCTATATCTATTCCCGATAAAGATGCATCCGTCAGATTCTTTACCAAACTTCTTCCTATCATGTGTATGTTTCAAACTATATGCTATAGAACCAAAAATCTTAAGATGACATACAGATGGTTTCTTATCATAGCACCCCTCAAATGGGTTTGATTTATGACAGCATTTGTAGGAGATAAATTAAGAAGGTATACTGATGTAGTAACTGCCTCTGCCCAAAACATGTTAGGAAGTTATTTCTCCTTTAACACACTTATTTCTATCTCCACAATAGTACAATTTTTCCTCTCAGCAATACCATTTTGTTCTGGCGTATACGGTGTTTTAAACTCTCTATGAATGCCATGTTTCTCACAAAACGCATTAAAATCTTCGCTATTGAATTCTCCCTTCTGTCTATTATTAGCACTTTGATTTAACTACCACTTTTTTTCCTTAACTTCTACTTTGAACATTTGAGAGATTGATAATGCTTCTGATTCTCTCTCTAAGAAGTAAACCCAACTCATTCTTATGTAATCATCAGTAAGACAGAAGAAATATTTATTTCCTCTAAGTGATTGAGTTTGCATTCGACCGCATAGGTCAGCATGAACTAATTCAAGAAGTCCAGATGCTCTCCATGTACTAGCAAAAAAATGATCTTCTTGTTTGCTTCTCTATTACACGGCTTTCACAAAAATCAATCTTATCAATTCTCGGAAGACCAAAAACCACACATTTTTCCCCTAATAGTTGCAACCCTCCCATATTGAGATGTTCCTATCAAAGGTGCTATTTTTTTGACTCATTATTCTCTATGGTAGCAAAGATAAATCCACCAATCTTTTATACGTCAAGAAGAATATTTTGTTATTTTTTATTTGTATAATAATCCTAACTTTTCTTGTCTTTTTCTCTTTGATGATGCATCTCCCATCATAAAAAGTCACTAGGTATCTATTATTCATCATTTGTCATACACTCAACAAGTTGTATCCTAGAGCAAGTTTATATTTAACAATTTCAAGCTCTTGTATATACCTTTACTGACTTCAATTTTCATTTTCCCTTGCCTTCAACTTGCAGTGCTTTGTCATTTCCAAGCTGCACATTTATCTTAAAAGAATCATCAAGCTCCTTAAACATTGATTTCATACATGTCATGTGATTTGAGCAACCACTATCAACAAACCACACAAATTTAGATTTCTGCTCTGTTGATGGACACATGGACAACATGCCTTTTTCTTCATTGATCCTCTATTTATTATTTTTTTTTTTTTGGCAATGTTAGCTTGATGATCATCTTTATACTAACAATCTGATTTATAATGCCCATATATTTTACATCGAAAGCATTGCACATTTAGTTATCCTCTGTCTCTGTAGAATGCTCATGTCCTTTGCCTCTAAAAACACTACGAGGTCCTCCCCTTCCAATTGGTGAAGACTCCTTTTCTGATTCTTTCACTTGAAATGCCTTTTCCTCATTACTTTCTTGTGCACAGTTAATTTTGACTTCATGCGCTTGAAGTGAGCCCATCACAGGAATTTTTCACCATAATTTAATCCATCAACGTCTCACGATAAGTTCTCATCTGAACTACAATAGTCATTGTTATTGCTAGAGAATCAGCTACACTTTCTCCATGTTTCGTCAGTAAAGTTTCAAATTCACGCCAAAGAGTCTGTAGTTTAAAAATCTTTAACTTTAAATCCTCTTGTTATTCTTTTTCTAAAACAGTCCACGCTTTTTTGGTTGTTGGTGAGGCAACAATTCTTGAGAAAACTTCATCATAAATAGCTTGTATAGTAATTGTTAGTGCTTGGTTGTTATTCCTCTTATTATTATTATTATTATTATTATTATTATAGTCTGATAGCATTAGTATCTAGCATTGCAAATCCTGTTTCCACATAATCCCACAAATCATGAGCTGTGAGTATGGTTCTCATTCTTATGCTCCAAAATACTCATAATTTTCTCCCTTGATCACTAGTAATTGCGGTTGTGTTGTTCCTATAATATTTTCATTGTCATTAATGTTGCTACTTGTTGTTTCACTCTTGTAAACTCACGTGTTTATAATCTTTTCAACTCTTGTGTTTACATTCACACAATTTATTTTAACTCACATGTTTACACTCTTTTCAACCCTTGGCTATGATATAAAAAATGTTGGACTAAAAGTAGAGCATGTTAAGAACTTCAAAAAATATATATAGAAAACACACTAGTTTTATTAACATCAAACGATACCTTTTTAAGGCCAACACAGAATATGATGAGCTGAAAATCAAGCTCCATAACATCAACAAATCAACTTAAAATTATGACAAATATCCAGTCTAAAAAATAGCAATTACCTACTGACATTAAGACTCATTCGAACTCAAATAATAATAGCCATTAAAAATTATTCAAACTCAATAAAATAGCTCGATTTTGATCACATTTCCAATATGTTTGATATTTGATTCTGTTTGATAGGTTGATTTAGGATGAAGAGTTCTTAATATTTTAAACTAACATGAATGTCGATTGCTTTTGTTGTAAGTCTACTTTAAGAGTTTTGTGAATTTATTCATTTAACTTATTTTGAAGTGAATGCAATTAAGAAGGGGGTGGTGTTATGAAATCTAAAAATGCCTAGTTTGAAAATTCGATTTTAACTTAAATTTAAAAGTTGAACAATAAAAAGAACTATAAATATATTAAGTAAGTTTTTTTTCTAATGAAAAAAAATATTTCAAAATTGAATTCTCAAGTAAATTTTAAAGTTGCAAAACAAAATGTATCCCACATATATGAGTTAAGAATATAGACAAATATATATATATATATATATATATATATAATTTTAAAATATAAAACTTGATTTTCAAAATAAAATAAAATTAAGTAAAGTATCATTCATATCAATTCCATAATTAAATATTTCATTTATAACTAAATAAATTTTAGTTGTTGTCCATTAAAATTAACTGACACTATTAATAAAAAATTTAATTGAAAGTTGAATTTGGATTTCATTTTAATATTCTATTTATTATTTTTTTTAAAAAAGTAAATTGTACATATAATAAAAAAAAAAAAAAAAATCAAATTGCACCGACATTCCATCAAATCTTCATAACATGGTTAATTACACTTGGATAAACATTTTGAATTAATTGACAAATAAATCTTTCGGAATTGACATTTAGGACGGATTGTATTTGGATCATGGAACATGGAACATGTGAATGAAGAAAAAAGCTCTCGTTCTGAAATGGTCCAATAAAGGAGTACAATTAATTTTTCCTTTTAATCAATAATTGAAAATTTAAATACTAATAAAAAAAAAAAATCAAATCACCAGTATAAAATTTAGTCACTAATATAAAAAAATCAAAAAATACTTTACCATTTGAAATTTATACTTAAAAATAGAAATGCTAAATGACAACTATGTGGCGTTGAAAAGTTTTTATTACAAATATTCTGGATATTATAGTTTAATAAAAATAAAATCTACAATCATTTTATTGTAAATTTGTTTCACACGGTATAATAGTATAATAAATTTGAATTTTTGTTTGGCAGTATAGGCTACTGAATGCTACCTAGAGATTACATTTTAATATATGTAAATGGCTCGGATTCAATAGAAAATATACTCAAAAAAAAATAGTGAATATTATTCTTTCATTTCCTAACCGTGCTGAGTACAATCATTATTATAAGCTGTGATGAGAAACTGAATAGCTTTCTAACTAAGTTAATGGAATGTACAAGTAACTTTGCTTTTCCTCCGGTTTCTATAACAGAACCTATTCACACCTTTTCTATAGTTGATGTACATACCACTGGCATATTCCACATAGGTTGAATTCCTATTATGTGCATTACAACAAAATGGTTGATGTTGATTTTTCACTTTTATCTTCCCCATAGTCTCCTTGCGGAATCAAGCTCTTTGCTACAGGTAGCTCCAAGAAATTCTCTCAAGGCACCAAACTCAGCCCCATAAGGCTGGCAAAAGCCTTCGAAACTGTCCTCACTGTTAATAAGAAAAATGCAGGTGAGAAACTCCCTTATACTCATTTAAGAAATAGATAATGGTTTAGCGCACTTGGGAAGCCTGTTGCAATTGGCAGAAACCCATCCGATTCGATGCTGCTCGTTGTCATAGATCACCATTTTGTCTTGCAGAGAAATATCTAAGAAATGAAAATGTTAGATCATGGAAAGACAGCTAAAAGATGAGACAATTTGAGATTGATTTATACCCCCAATAATAGTGAAATCTCCCAGTCCAATTTCGTTGCCGTTCAAGATTCCTAGGCATACATTCCCATGCTTCTGAAAGTGAAAGTGAAAACTAAAGTTGAGTTCATCGTTTCGTCTTTCATCTAAGAAAACTAAAGAAAGGGATCTAAAATGTGCTTACAGAGATGATAAGATATGCTTCTGGAGGAATTTGCAGCTGAACCTGTCTGGTAAAGCTAAGAAACAAGGTTTTGAAGTAGTGGTTGATATCATGAATGTTTTTAAATTGTTTTATACCTTTCCAGCAGATAGGGAGTGTTTCATCATCTGTGGTTTCTTTTAAAACCTTTCCATTTAAATCTCGTCTCACCTGAAACATCAGTATGAAATAAGACCATTTAAGCATGTCTTTTCCATGCAAATTTAACCAAGTGACTTGTATGTAAATAAGGAAGCAAACAATTTGTTAATATAGATAGTGTTGAAGTTCAGACTTCTTACCAAATCCAGGGTAGTTTTGTAAGCATGTGAAGTGAAGTATGTATATGAACTTCCACTGTCAAATACAACTTTTAGACCCTTTACACCAATAGGTTTTCTAGCATATAGAAGCTCTGCAGGTCCAGCAGAATAGTATTTCCTAAAATATAACCACCAAATATGGAATATTTTTTTAGCATGAGGTTAGTAAAGTCAAAAAATAGGCTAGTGTGAAACTGCTTACTCCGACGATTTGTGGGACATTTGGACCCAGCTGATGCCTGAAGACTTGACGTGATCATCACCCAAAAATAAAAAACCTCCCCCTTGTCCACTTAAACAATGTCCAAACACATTTCGAGCTAGACCCTGGCCATGAAGCTGCGCCATGATGGATGCTTTACCATCCCCCAAACCTAAGACTCCTGCTGTCGGAGGAAGAGAGATTGAGTTGGGGTTCCTTTGATCATATCCACATCTGCAACCAAGAGGAACAGCAGCAAATCAACCTAATCCTAATCTTGAAAATGGATAAATGAACAACAATGATCAAGAACTGCAAATAGAACATTTAACTCAAAGAGAACTGCACAGCACTGCACATCATTCTAGAATGTTGAATTCTCTCAACAGCATTACAAATATTAAAATACATTCAATTCAATTCACTACAGCAAATCATTACTAAAAGCATGAGAAAGAAAATCAAGGCAACAAAGTAGTCAATTGGAAAGATAACAAGAAACTACTCACCCAAATACTAATCGAAGACCAAGAATAGTACCATTGCTGAGTCTTAATGGGAAGTGATCTCTAACCAGCACACCAAGGGATGAACCCTGATCAGCATATTCAACCTCGTAGTCACACTGATCATCAGGAGCCTCACAGTTGGGATTTGACGGCAAGTGAATGGCAGAGCAAACGGGATCCTTACAGGGCACAAGATTGCCTTTGGGATTATACAGAGAGTGACGTGGCTAACACATTTCAAGACAAACACAAGAGTGAAGCCATAATAGGGCAAGATTGTTATCACATTGAACCAGTAATCAAGAAAGGAAAAAATATACCTTCGTGCAACCTGTACAAGGCGCATCACATTGAACCCAAGTGAGCTCACTACCGGTGTCAATATCAAGATCATACAGCTTGGGCGGTTTACCAATGCTAAGAGACACAGAGTAGTATCTGCAAAGAAATTAGGCCAAAGAAGCATAAAGATTCAACTGGACCAACAAAAAAATCACCAAGGAACTTCAATTACAGTAGTCAATTAGAAACAGAACAAAGAACATACCCTAGAGGATAAACATTTCCATGGACAGGGAAAACAGCAGAGAAGGCAAAATGGTTGCCAGACTTGGATTGTTTTGGCGGAATGGCGGCTGAGAGACACACCGTGAAAGTAGAAAAGGCAAACAAAGAGGACAACAGCAACGCAATCATCAGTGGTTCGCTTTTGGGGGACATCCTTGAGGATCTGTACTGGATACAAAAAGGTACTTTTGAGAATGAAGAAGCGATGTTTACTTTCAATTGAGTGGCATATTTGAAGTTTAATCGCGGGAGGTCGCAAGAAGAACCGAGTACAGGTACAAGCTCGCGTCAGACCCAGCCATCCAAATCATTATTGCTACCTATCTTACCCATGTGATCATCCCCGGATAATAATGTTGGTTTTGTATTTAATCTTACATAAATAATTATACTTTTAATTTTTATGTCATAAGTACATAATTTTATTTTATTAAAAAAACAATTAATATAATACTCGATTTAGTCCGAAGTCATATGGAAAATCAATAGTACTAATATTTTTTAAAGAATTATTTTATTATTATTTTTATTATAATTTTAAATAAATTAAAGTTGAGAAAATTACAATGATATATTGAAAATTAAATAATAAATTTTTGGTAAAATTTAAGAATATGCACTGATTAGAGTTTGTTTTTTTCTAAAAAAAAAAATAATCTTAATTAATAATTTGAGTTAAATAAACTAATATAGTCTAGTTTTCTATTTTTTTAAAATACACACTCTAATAATATAGAGTCCGTAGAATTAGAACTGTTAAGGTAGCGATTAGCTGTTAGCTGTTAAATTAGCGATTAATGTAACTGTTTGAAGTGAGTGTTTGTTAAGCACAATGAGATATTTAAGTAGATGTTAGATGTAAAATGACATAAAAGGGTAATGTATTATCTTTTTTATAATTTTTATTTCTTTTTTTAGTATTAATATTTTTTATTAAATAATTTTTCAATAACTTTTAATTAAAAATCTAAAATAATATATTCATCAATTAATTTTAAAAAATTAATATAATATATACTAAACTAATTTTTTAAATAAAAAAAACTAAATATAACTTCTAATCACATATAATGAAATAAAATAACATTAAAATAATAATCATACATCGAAAAAAATATTAATTTATAATATATTTCTGCATTGTTAAAAAAAACGAAACAACGTAATTGAATGAAAATTGTAACTAACTCCTATTATTCCACATCAGCGAAGCGATGCGATTACGAGTTTCACCCATTTGTCTTGACCTTCCTGAATTTTCTTCACTTGCGGAATAACTTCTAGCATCTGGAAAATCAGTTTGTGGTATATAATTTGGATTTTGCTCAAGGACACGATAAACAGGATCTTGCAAAGAATTAATTCGAATGTAATTATGTAAGGCAAAAAATGATTTAACAATATCCACCTGTGTCTCAATACTATAATTTGGCATAACATGTAAAATTTTCCATCTTTTCTTTAATACTCCAAAACACCTCTCTATACAACTTCGAAGAGAAGAATGCATACGATTGAAATTTTCTTGAGATGTTCGGGGTGCCACATTTTCAAATTCAGATTGATGGTACCTAATCTTTGGATAAGGTACAAGATAATCCTGTCTATCCGGATAACCTTTATCCACCAAGTAATATTTACCTATAAAAAAGGTAAAAGTAAGCGTTTTTTTTTCTTTTCAATATAACTAAATTTTTTTATTAAATATTAATTTTCATCTACACAAATATTATAGTTAGTAAGTACATACCTAGGGGTGGGTGAGGAAATTTGTACTGATCTGTTTTAGTTGCCTCAAGAAAAACACGAGCATCGTGTGCTGATCCTTCCCAACCTGCTAGTATAAATGTGAAACACATATTAAAATCGCAAACAGCCATTACATTTTGTGTAGGTATTTCTTTCCTTCCCCTCCATGGAATTTGTTCTGCCATCAATACAACCTATGCAATCCTATTTTACAATTATATTAAGAGAAGAATGTTAGTGATATTGCATAATATTTGAAAAATGATATAATATATAAAATTACCTTAAAGTATGGCATGTATCTCTTGTCTGTAGCGATTTGTGAAGGAATTCCTTTGAATTCTGGGTCACTTGGTTTTATGATATCAGAAGCAAGATTTATCATAACATCTAAAACCTCATGAAAGCTCGTACTAATCGTTTCACCTGATCTTTGGAAACGTTCTTGGCAATCTCTATTTGAAGCACCTAAACTAAGGGTGTATAAAAATATTCCAACCTTCTCAGGAATAGTCATTTTATCGCTATAAGTCAAACCATATTTATTTTCCAATTCTTGACATAATTGGAAAAATGTCGATTGATCCATCCTAAAAGCATTCACACATCGAATCGGGTGACCATGCAGAACTTCATTAATCCATTTCTCTCCTGTTTGTTTTGAATTCATGCATGGTTCTTTATAAATTTGACTATAATAATAGATTGCTGCTACTCCTACACCAGCAACAACCAAATCCCAAAACTCATCTTCTTCTTCTTGAATAAACTCCATCTTATACCTAAATATATCGAATAAACTAAAATTTAGACCAAAGGAAATAAAATTTAGATCAAAGAAAATAAAATCATCCAAATAATAAGTATCATGTTTCTTGATGAAAATAACCAGAAAAGGTACATAACATCAGCAAAATTAAACATAATAAAAGTTGTAAAATTCAGTCAAATATGATAATAATAAGGTCTAAAGAAAGCCTATGTCATAATACTCAACCTATTACACATTTTTTTTTACTGAAATGATGCTCCAAATACTTGACTCTAAGCTCGTCTTCCTCAATAGCATAAAATAACTCCCTCTTTGTAGGTTCTTCAAATAGTTCAATAGCGAAAAACCATAACAGAGTACCTTTCTGAACACCTGGTAAATTATTTAGGATATGGAGACATTCACTAGCACTTGGAATAACTGGTGTAGATGATGGCATGTTGACATTACTAGGGGTGTCAAGATTTACAACCTTACTATTTGCACGAGTTTGAATCGATTCAGATATCTGTTTGAGAAAATCTTCCACAATTGAAGAACCTTTTGATTGTCTTCTTTTACGCTTTGCTTGAGTACTAGTATTAGTTTTAATAGTACCTCCTTCTTTTACCCTTTGTGTTTCCCTAACTACTTGACGACTACCTATTCTATCTTCAAATCCATCTAATCCAATTTGAGCACTTTCAACTACAGGAGAACCATGTGAGAATTCCCTAACACCACCAGTTGCTTCTTGCAAAAAATCATTAAAAAAGTTTCCATCGACTTCATGAATATCAAAATCTTCGTTAATGTTGATGTTGGGACAATATACATTATTGTTATCATCTTCAGTCTTATCTTCATCACCAAGAGACTGAACAAATTCATCATTATTCTGGTTAACCTCTTTCTCATGATTAGCATCATCAACATCAATTACTCCTGTAGTGCGCTTTGTATACTTCCGTTTGTTACATGTGGATACACTACCATACTTTCCAGTAACAGTTGAATCACCAAAAAGCTGATCCCATTTATCTTCAAGGTTTGGATGTACACCTTTTGTACGAAACTTAGAAAAATTACTATTCTCCTAATAAAAAAAAAAGAAAAAAAATTAATATAACAGAACAATTTCAATCTAATTTATAAGACACAATTGGAAAGTAGAAAAGGAGGTTTAAAAATTCACCTTGATCTTCTGTTGCCACCATTCACTTGTACAAGATATGGTTCCTAGTTTATGGTCCTAACCAAGACCTGTTTCACTACCTTTCAACTTTTTCCAAAGAATCCAAGTTCTCTTCATTGTATCATATCTATTTTTCAGTGATTCTCTTGGAAGAATTTTGTTACTCAACTTTTGAAATTCAACTTCAATAACATCCCACTTTATATATTGTCCATGTCCTCTTTCATTAACATGCTCTAGGACCACATCACATTATGTAATTGAGTCCTCCACCGTCCATTGAAATTTTTTATTTCCATCATTTCCCATCGATGCCATCTTTGGTGAGAAACCAAATTTATGAGTTATACATATACACACATATTTATAATGGATACACAAACACAAAGCATTCATAATTATACGGGAAGATTGGTCAAAATGTAAGATCAACTCTAATAATCGCAGCACAAATAATTCTATAAATTAATCTATAAAATATCATTTCAAAAAAGACACTATTATAATATACACATACTCTCTCTCTCTCTCTATATATATATATATATATAATTATAATTACTTTGTTATAGAAATAGAATATACCTCTTAAATTAAAGGGTACAAGCTAGATTTTGGACTCTTGAATCTGAAAAATAAAATAGGTTAGCAATAAATAAATAAATAACATAATTTTCTTTTTGCAAAGAACTTAATCAAAACTAATAAAAAAATAAAGTAATAATAAGCCAAGAAGTATGATACAAACATGTATTAGATAATTTTTTTTCTTATTGAAAACATATCAGACAATACTCCACACTTGCTTAGCTACTGAGTTCTTTCACTATAACACTCCATTAACTCTTTTATTCAACTAATATAACTAATATATAACTATAATTGATAATATCATATCTTAGTAAAACTAAAAAGACAAATTGCTCAAGGACGGTACTAGAAACACGTAACACATTGCTCAAGGAAGGTACTAAAAACACACACTGCACAAGGTTACACAGTACAAGAAGTGTAATGATAGTCTTGCTAGTCAAGGAAATAATCATTATGACTATTAAAATTGGTCACAGATAATCTACAACTCTAATATCAAGAAGTACAGATAATCTGTAACACATGTGACTCTCTCACATACAAGAAGTACAGATAATTTGTCACACATGTGACTCTCTCACATACACTCATTAATGAATTAGAAAAGAATGAAAAGAAAATAATTTTGTAGTCTCGTAGTAGCATAACAGAGAATCAAAGAAAAAGAAAACAATTGTGCAGTCTCGTGGTAGCAGACAAAAGAATCAAAAGTAGTATAACTTCAAAACAGAATCAAAGGCAATATAATTTCACAGCAAAATTCAACAGAAGCAGCAGTAGTAGAGTAGGCAACAATTTTGCCAAATTTAAATAAGCTTTAAATTATACACATATGGCTTTTGACTCGACAATTAACAGAAGATGAATACATTAAAAAAAACAATAGTATTCAATGGAGTATTAATTGACATATAGATTGAAGCAGATTAAAAAATACCTTGAGTTGTTGAAATCGATTTCTTGTTGGTTAGGGATGAGACACGATCTTGACTATCAAAGAGTTCAAACGATCCTAATTATCTCAACATATAGGTTTTTATTTTGGCAAGGATATTTTTGTAATAATCAAATTTTAATAAGGGTAAAGTTGGAGCTTTTTAGTTAGCGATTTGGGGACAGTTACTTCAAGTAGCTGTGTGGCAATCGCTAATGCAATCGCTAACCGCTAATACAAAAGCTACATCCAAACGGCCAAATCTCCAAATCGCTAATCTAAAATCTAATCGTTAATCTAAAATCTACCTACCAAACACAGCCTTAGTTATTAACCATTAGCGATTAGCGAATTTAATAGCGATTAGCGATTGACTATCAGTTTGACCAACTATTAGCTGTTAGCGAATTGATGATACAGTGTTTGATAATTAAATGTTTAATAATAGAACTATTAGCAGATTAATTATAAAATGACGTAAAAGACATCTTAAAAGAATTTTTTTTTCTTCATAAGGTATATTTTGCACTATTACCTTCAAATAAATAATATAATGAGTTAAATATTTTAATATTTAATAATAATACTAATAAGTAATAATTTTAATAATATTTACCATTTTTATATAAATTATTAATTAAACTAATAAAAAAATTAATATGGTTACTACAATACTAAAAAAAAAAATATTATAAAAAATTTTAATTATAAAATATTATAATAAAAAAGAATACTGAAAATATTTAATATAATTATATGCGTTATTTCCAAAAATCCCCCACTTTTTTAAACGTTTTACTTTGAGCCACTGGTTTTGAAAAGTTTTGCAAAATCACCCTAAAATCATAACAACTAGTGGTTTTGTTGTTGGATGAGTGGTTTTGGGTTTGGATGGGTAGTTTTGGAATATTATGTTGTTTTAATAATTTAAAATAAATATTTTAAATTATTAATTAAAAATTTAAAAATGATTAAAATATTATAATTATCCAAAACTACTCATCCAACAGAAAAATCACTAGTTGTTTTGATTTTGGGGTGGTTTTGCAAGATTTTCCAAAACTAATGGCTCAAAGTAAAACGTTTAAAAAATGAGTTTTTTTTTTATTGAAATAACCCATTATTATATTAGGTTTCAATTATTTTATTAACATATAATTAATATAATTCTAATTAAAAGTATGGTTATTTGGCCTTTTTAATGAATTTCTAATTTTAAAACCCCTCAAACTATCAGCGTTTTAAAAATCAGCATTTTGGATCGAATCCGCTAATTAAATAGTTATTAACCAAACTAGTTACTTTCAAAAATTAGAGCTTTGATTTTGATCAAACCTCTAAAACTCCTGGAAACTCTAACATCTAATTGAAAAGGCTATTTAACAAATAGACTCATAATGAATGGCATATTGTTTTGCATGCAACAGTAATATCCTTACTATTTTATTCACAAAACATACAAGCTTAAGGATGACAATATGATCCGCTATCAGCGGATATCGTACCGTATCATAGTAAAAATATTTGTATTCGTATTCGGAAAAAATTAATCCGTTACCGTATCCGGATATAAATTTACCGTAACCGTAATAGATATGATACAGATATGGATATAGCAATTACCGCCCATATTCATACCGTATCCGTACCTCAAAAATTATATAATATATATGTATAATATAAATACTTATTTATTTATTTTAATGATAAGAAAATAAAAATACTTAGTAAGAAGAAAAATCATTATTAGTCAAATCTAATTATTTTGAATATGGTGTTTTATGTTTTGTTTACCGATTTTAAAAATATTTTCTCAAAAGTTACAAATAAATATATACTTCCTCTATTTTTTTTATTCACTACACTTTTTGTTTACACACTATTCGAAACTTAATTTAACGTTAAATATTTTTAATTATATATAACTAAAAATTATAATAATTTTATATTTAGAAAGTAGACAATAAGACGAATAAAATAAGATCCCATTTAATTATATTTTTCTTTATACGTAAGTAACAACATGCGAAACAAAATTGATGGATGAATAGTAATTACTATTCAAGTGTAGTGAATAAAAAAGATCGGAGGAAGTATTTCGTATTATAACCTTAATAGAAGATTTAATCTTACATTTCATTTAGTGTCATTGGAAGTCATAATAGATTATGTATTACTTTAAGAAATTAAAAAATAAATAAAATTAAAAGAGACTTACGGATGCGGACACGGATATGGTAGCGATTTTGTTAAAAACCGCAAGGTGCTGATATAGTAATGAGTTTTAAACCGTGAGGAGCGGATATCGTGCGTATCTTTTATATTTAAAATTTTACGGTACGGATATGGTAAGAGTTATATCTGTACCATATTCGTATTGAGTCATTCCTAGACAAGCTAGCGTTATTAAAAATAAATAAATAAATAAATAAATAATAAAATAATTGTAGTTTGTATATAAAATGAGGCTTTATTTCATTAACAATAATTTATAAATGTGGAATATGTATGTGGGAATTTATTTATAAAATAAATATGGGTAGTTTCATTAACAATTATAATATAAAAACGTAACACCAATATTGTGTCAATAACCTGGATAGCCAAAACGCATAGAGAGACTCTAGTTAATTAATATTTATTTTTTTCCCTAATCCAAGATTTCATTTAAATCTTTTACATAAAGTCAATTTTATGAAAGTCATGAATAAAAAAGTAATTAGTGTATGTTTGTTGGTGTTGTTTCTCTTCCTCACTTGTAAAAGTCTTACAATTAATGTTTTCTGTTAAAATTTTGGTTCTCTTATTTGGGTTATTTGATATTTGATGTTTGATTTGGAGAAGAAATTACGGGAGATGCAAAAGTTGGTGAAATTTTGAAAAGTGGATTTACGGAAAGATGTTAGATACACCATAGCTGCACAAAACAGTATACAAGTATAATGAATGCTTCACTAATAGTAGTAGCCGAGTGGTTCGCTGCATTTGAACAAAAAATTGTTGAAATCAAATAAAAAACTCTATCTTCATAGCTATGTAACTAATAATAATAAGTAAGATGGAGTTATTAAGCGGTTTGTTGGTTTAACACTCTTCTCATACTTTGTATATGCAAATAATTCTGACTATTTATAAGAAAAGAGAAAATATGTGACAAATTTTTCACCATATTTAAATGAATTAAACTTTAAAAATGTCATAAAGTGTGCATATTTCTATTTAGAGTATTTTTTTTGGGTAATATATATATATATATATATATATTACGAATTTATAATAATCAATGAGATCTATGACTGTTGTATAGCTATTATACGAGAATACAACCATTCACTATAACTAAAAAAAATAGACAAAAAACGTCGTTATAGAGATGCTTGACTGTTTAACACTTTTATTTTATTTTTAAAAATATTTTCTAATTCACAGAACATTTTATTTCTATGCTACAAAAAGTTTGAAAAATAAACTGTTAAAAGTTTAATTTACGCTCATAAACCTTTAAAAGATTGATTTTCATTCCACGTATCTAGTTTTTTAAAATATCCATCTATAATTCATTGTGAATTGTATCTATGTATATATGAACATAGTTCACAACTTTGTGAACTACGCTCAGAAACATTTTGAAAAAATTGACTTATGGAGTGAAAATCAAGCTTTTAAAGGAATATGGATAAAAATCATATAAGATAGCAATAAGATCGTTAGACGATTAACTAAGAGAAAAATAAGGTTTTAGAGAAACCCTAAAATCTTTGAAACACTAGTTTGTTAGTCTAGCAGCTGACATATTCCCGGTGATCGTGTATGACGCAGTAGAGGGTGGCGGTTCTAACCGAGTAGCACCTTTTATTTTGAAATTACAAAGATATGTGATTATTCCGTAAGAATCCGAACCTATGCAAATCCTAGATCCATATTATCGTACCATTTTTATTGTTGCATTGTATATTGATACATGAGCGCGATTACATGGTAACTTATCAACAGTTGGTATTAAAGCATCTATGTTTTGGATATGTTTAGGTTTAGTTTGATTATGTTGTTCATATGATTGTGATATGATTTGCAAATTATATAATTGTTATTATTACCTGATCTGTAAACAAAGAATTCGAATATGTGATTGATGTTTATTCGTGTTGTGTTAATTTTTTTCGATTGATCACAATAATATTCGAAATTTTGATTGTTTCTGATATGTATGTAATATATATGTTTGTAGTTGTCATTGATATATATATGAGATATGTATGTATGTTGCTACTAATCACATATTTCAGATTCTGTTTATTTGAATTTTTACTTGATATGTTGATATGTATAATTTGAAATCGTGTTTGTTATTCATATATATATATATATGTATATTTTGTGATAGATTTGTTATATTGTCCATGATTGATATATGTTTGATTCGACACTATCTATTAGCATCTGGTAACGGGTTAAGGGCAATATATAAGTGAAACAAGTTTGATATGTTCAAATACACTTTACTTATGTCGAAGACTCTAAAATATGATTTTAGGGTAGAGACTCAAATACAGTTTATTTGGTAATCATAGGGCATTATATGTTAAACATGATGATGATCGATTTTTGTTTAATTATATATTACTTGTATCATATGTATTTGATTGATATGAGTATAAGATGCTCTGTTCCCTCACTCTAAATTTAATTTTTATGCATTCCATGATTAAAATAACTATTAAGATTGCGATCATTTGGTATAGGATTGCCAAAGCAGACTATGCTAATTTATAAAGTCAGATAGTATGGGCAATGATGCTATTCATGTATTTGAAATGGTTGAACTTAATTGCATTGTCAAAATTATTTTGGGTGCAAATGCATTAGATGAAATTGTAATGTGCTTGAACATTAAATGTCAAAGTCTCATAAATTTTAAGAGTTACATGTGATGTAATTTGTAATAATGGCATACTTTCATGATATGATTTTGAGTGACATGCCTAAGTTGCCTTGTTATCATATTATAAATGGATCTTAGTCCATTATGTATGTTTACTTAAGGGATATCATGTAGTTGAAATTCTTGAGAATGTAACTGCTCTATTGTTTGTATTATCTTATTTTGTTGTAGTCATTTTTGCTATTAACAATCATGTGAATCTATGATCTATAATTGAGAAGAAAAACTAAAAGAAGATAGGAGCAACTATCTTAACTGGGTTAAAAATCTGAGAATTATTCTCAAACAAGAAAAGAAGTTGGATGTTCTTGATGAGCCTATCTCAGATAAACCACCACATAATGCTACCAAAGCTGTGAAAGATCAGTGGAATAAGCATTTTGTTGATTCTATTTATGTTAGATGTCTCATGCAAATCACCATGGTTCCAAAACTTTAGAAGAATGTGACTCATATGGCCATCATCGTATGAGTGCTCATCTGAAAAAGACTTTCAAATAACAAGTAAGGCAAGAAAGGTATGAGACCACCAAAGCTATATTTTCTTGCAAGATGGCAGAAGGTGCATCAGTTAGCACTCATATTTTTAAGATGAAAGGATATATTGCTAATCTTAGAAGGCTAGGGAAAGGAACGAGTTTGGAACTCGCTACGGATGTGATCTTAACTTCTAACCTAACAATTATAGTCAGTTCATCCTAAACTAAAATATGAACAACATGAAGAAATCCATTGTTGAGCTACATGCGATGCTTAAAACTCCTGAGCCTAATGTTGTAAAGAAGCCTACTGCTAATGTGCTTATGGTTAACAAAGGAAAGAGGATTAAGAGACAAGGAAAATCCTATGCAAGTGTTTTGAAAGCAAAATTTAAACCTGCTCCTAAGGCTATTTTTTCCAAATGAAGGGGTTTATTTCCGCTAACTTGATCATTGGAAAAGGAACTGTATATTCTATTGGAGGATAAGATGAAGAAGAAGAAGAAGAAAAGTGAGGACTCTACATCTTCAGGTATTTATGTTATAGAAATTAATTTGCCTACTTGTATATCTTGGGTATTAGCTACTAAATGTGGAACTCATAGTGTACAAATTTACAGGGGCTCAAGACAAGGCGTCAACTGAAAAAGGGTAAAGTAGACCTAAGTGTGGGAAATGGAGCAAAGGTTGTTGCATTAGCTTAAGAAACCAACAAATTAGTGTTTTTTTTTTTTCATAACAAGCTTTTGTTTGTGTTACACAATAATTATTATTATTATTATTATTATTATTATTATTATTATTATTATTATTATGTTCATAATTTGAGCAATAATATTATTTCCATTTCTGTTTTGGATGATGAAGGATTTAGTTTTATTATTAAGAATAATAAATGTTCCATTTTAAGCTCTAATGAATTTCTTTATTGTATCGATGATTTATATGTTGGCTTTTATAGCCAAAAGTGGTTTTATTAATGCTTCATCACCTTTAAAGATGATTTAAGTATATAAGGATATATATATATATATATATATGATGAAACAGATAATTTCAGTAGATAGGATATATCTATATGATGAAACATAAACATGAATATTTTGGAATGTTCAAAATTTTCTAAAATGAATTACAGAATAAACTTGGAAAGACTACTAAATACTTCGATCTAGGGATGGCAATATGATTCGAAATTCGTGGTTACTATACCGTAGTGCAGTAAAAATATTCATATTCATATCGGAAAAATTAATTAGTTACCATATTTGGATATAAATTTACCGTAACCATAATGGATATTGTACGAATATGGATATAGCAATTTACCGTTAAAATTCATACCACAAAAATTATATAACAAATATGTATAATATGAATATTTATTTTATTTTATTAATAAGAAAATGAAAAGACATATGGTAAGAAGAAAAGTTATTCTGAGTAAAATCTCTATTTGAATTATTAATTATTTAATTATATTTAGGGTTATTTCCAAAAATCTACTATAGTTTTGGCATATTCGCCAAAAACCTACAACTTTTTCATTTTTGACCAAAAACCTATTTTCTAACGATTTCCATCCATTTTACTATTCATCCGTCAATGGATGAATAGTAATTAGGGGTATTTTCCTAAATTTCTAATTTTTAAAAATATTTTTTTTGCTTTGTAATTACTTTTTATTTTTAAAAACTAAATTACCAAAATATCCCTCTATTATTGTTCATCCCTTGACGGATGAATAGTAAAATGGATGGAAACCATCCAAAGTAAATTTTTGGCCAAAAATAAAAAATCTGTTGGTTTTTAGCGAATATTCCAAATCTGCGGTAGATTTTTTAAAAATAACCCTTATATTTAATATTTCTCTTGTCGCTCAATTAAAATTAAAAATTCTTTTCATTTTCTCTCACGTGGCAAACATTAAAATAATTTTCTCATCTTTCTCACATTTTAAATCTAGAGTATTCTTTTATCTTCTCACATTTGAAAAAGGATGCAAATATGAAGAATGTTCTATCCAAGACATTATTTCGAGAGTGATTTTTTATTCTTGGTTTACCTATTTTAAAAATATTTTCTCTAGAGTTATAAATAATTATAGAATATCGTTTTGTAATTTTTAGGCATAAGGGTCTTAGAAGCATCTTAACTTGGCTATATTTTTCAAGTTAGCCCTCCAACTTCACGGAAGGTCAATTTAGCCCCTTAACTTTCAAATTGTGTGTCAAATAAGCCGCCCTTTTTGCTGATGTGGAGGGTTTAATTGATATTTTGAAGCCAATATTTTTTGCTGCCAGATCAGTCTCCACATCATTAAAAGGGCTTAATTGACCAACCATTTGTAAGTTGGGGGGCTAAATTGACCATCCGTAAAGTTTGAGGGCTAACTTGAAAAATATAGTCAAGTTTGGGGGTTTCTGAGACCCTTATGCCTAGTGATAATAGAGATACTCAAAACACAAGCAAAAAACCTAGAACTTATTCTAATGTTGAATTATTTCACTCTAGTGAGGATTATAGATGGAAAGTCTAATGTAATGCTTACAATAAGTTGTATAATGGGGCAGAATCTTTATATGAGACTTTGACTTTAACTCGTCATTTAAAAGTTTGTACAATTTTGAATGAAAACAAGGCTAGTCGCCAATAAATTAATGATATGCTTGAATCTTATGGAGGAAGACAAAAGCATCGAAAGATTGACCAAAAGATTATAAGGGAGAGGTTGACTATGGCAATCATTATACATGATTTGCCATTTTCTTTTGCTGAGTATGAAGCCATAAAGGATCTTTTGACATATTTAAATTCGGATATCAAATTTTTCACTAGAAACACTATAGCCTTAGATGTGTTGAAGTTATATGAGAAAGAAAAAGAAATGTTTAAACAAATATTGAAAGAGATTCCGGGTAGAATTTGTCTCATGTTTGATGTTTGGACCGCGTGTTCCGTTGAAGGTTATATATGTGTGATTATTCATTATGTTGGTAGTGGATGGAAATTATGTAATAAGATTTTATCTTTCCTTCATTTCCTCCACCATTTACTGGTCTTCAATTGACCAACAAAGTTTATGATATCCTTGAAGATTGGGGTATTAGTGGAAAGATTTTTTCAATTAATTTAGATAATGCTAGTGAAAATGATAATATGCCGGATAGGCTAAAAGATTCATTGTCCATAAGGCATAGGAAATATGTGGTGCGAAGTTTTTCCATATGCGTTGTTGTGCACACATTTTGAATGTAATTGTTTAAGATGGATTACATGAGACCAAATATGCTTTGCAAAAGATTAGAGAGAGTGTGAAGCATGTAAAGGGATCGGAAGCTAGGAATAGGAATTTTCAAGAATGGGTTAGTGGTGTTGGATTTGAAGGGGGTACACTTGCGAATAGATGTGTCAATTAAGTGGAACTCAACCTATATGATGCTTGAAAATGCATTAAAATATAGGGATGCCTTTGACTCTATGAAGATGCATGACCGTAAGTACAAGTGGTGTCCATCTAACGAGGAGTGGGGAAGGGGGGAAAAGATATATGAGATATTGAAGCATTTTTATGCCATCGCCACTCTTATATCAGGTTCTAGTTCTTCGACTTCAAATTTGGAAGATTGAGAAACTATTACTTGACTATAAGAATTGCCAAGATCATGTTATCAATCATATGGTTGAAAGTATGCAACTAAAGATTGACAAAAATATTGGGATGGATATAGTGAGATCCTATCACTATGTTTCATTTTAGATCCTCGAATGAAGTTTAAATTGGTAAAGGGTTGTTTTGAAGAGATTGATGATGCTATTGGTGTTGTTGGTAAGATGGAAAATCTGAAGAGACATTTGAATTTGCTTTTTAATGACTATGCCGATTTAGCATCACCACGCCACCATTTTCTTCATCTACAATTCCTCCATTATCAAGGCCTATTGGTAGTGGCATGATTATGGTAGGAGCAGATGTAAGTTGGTTAATAATAGTTTTATTTTCAATATATATTATAAATTTAGTTAAAGTATATAGCTATAAATGTGCTTAGTTTGTTTTTTTCTATATATGATGCAATCTGTATCTTGGGACGAATGAGTGACTCTTTTTCTAAAAAAAAAAATAAAAAAAAAGTGAATTAGATAGGTACTTGGATGAGGCACTTCTTGAATATGGACATTTTGTGAGTTTGGATGTCTTAAATTGGTGGAAGGATAACTAATCAATGTATTCCAATTTGTCTCGTATGACTAGTGGTGTGCTTAGCATCTCAATTACTACAATGGCATCGAAATCTGTTTTTTTAGCATTGGTTCAAGAGTGCTAAATAAGTATTGTAGCTCCCTTCTTCCAAAAAATGTGCAAGCACTAATTTGTGCTCGTAATTGGTTGATTGGTTATAGTCCTAGTAGTAAGTATTTACTAATTTGCTTTATTTAGTCTACTGTTATTTTATTGATTATTGAATTATCAAAATTTTTGTCTTATTAACTTTTCTTAGATGAAGAAACCATTGATTGTGGAGAGAAAGAGATGAGTGAAATTGGCATTTCAAGGAGAGACTCAAACATCGTCATTAATGATGTGAGAGAGGAAGATTGGATAAATCTAGGAGAGTTAAGGAGGTTATTAAATATGCATAATAGAACAGCTCTAATGTTTGCTTGCTTCTACTTTTGTTTATGAATTTTTATTACTATTAGCTCAGTTGAAATTTAATATGACTATATACACTGTGTTTGCAACTTGAACATGTGATGGATTATTTAGTACTTATTATAATTTTTATTTTGTGTTGTTAGGAAAAATATTTATTTTATGTTTTTTGAATGAGTGAGTTGCTGTATTTGATTTCAAATAAAATGCAGTTTGGTGTGATCTAATTTCAAATGGGTTTTTGTCTTTAGCTCGTAAAGAAGCTATTAAATGGATTTTAGAGTCAAAACTCACTATGGGTTGAATATTGGGTGATATATGTCTAGCTGTTCTTGGTTATTTTAATAGGTTTATTTCTGCTTTGAACTTTCAGAGAGATAAGTCTTATTGGTAGGCTTGTTAGTATGGATTGGGGAGAGTTAGGTTCTAGGGTTCATGCATGTGTATGTAAGCTTGGTCTTGATAGCAATGTGTTTGTCAGGAGGGGGGTTGGTAGATGTTTATTCTGTTTGTGGGTGTGTTGATTCTGCTAGGGAAGTATTTTGTGGGGTTTTTGGGAAGGATATGATTTCTTGGACTGGAATGGTTGGTTGTTTTGCTGAGAATGAGTGTCGAGGTTGTGGAGTTTTTTTCGAGGATGAGAGTTGTGGGGTTCTTGGTGAATAATTTTACTTCCGTTAGTGTGTTGAAAGCTTGTCTTAGATTGCAGGAATTTGATATGGCTAAGAGTGTTCATGGATTTATTTTAAAGACTCGTTATGAGTTGGATGAATATGTTGGAGTTACTTTGCTCGATATTTAAACTAAGCTGGGGAATATTAGTGATGCCCAGAGAGTATTTGATGAAATACCTAATAATGATGTGATTCTATGGAGTTTTATGATTGCTCGCTATGCTCAGAGTGATCGAAGTACAGAAGCTATGAGTATGTTTCTGAGCATGAGGCAATCTTTCATTGAACGGAATCAATTTACATATGCTAGTTTCCTCCAAGCTTGTGCTATTATGTAAGGTTTGGATTTGAGGAAGCAAGTTCATGGCCAGGTGATTAGGTTTGGTCTTGAGTCAGATGTCTTTGTTGCTAATGCTCTAATGGATGTTTATACTCAATGTGGAAGGATTGATGCCTCTGTGGAATTGTTTATGGAATCACCAAATGTAAATGAAGTGAGCTAGAATACAATGATAGTTGGTTATGTCCAATCTAGAGATGAACGAAAAGTAATGGGTCTATTTTTACAAATGCTACGGTTCCAGGTACAGTTAACTGAAGTATCATTTTCAAGTGTTCTTCGTGTTTGTGCTTGTTTAGCTGCATTAGAGACAAGAACTCAGATCCACTCATTGTCTGTCAAAACTAACTATAGCATGAACAGAGCAGCTGCTAATGGTTTGATAGATATGTATGCTAAGTGTGGCAGGATTCAGAATGGACAATTGGTTTTTGATATGATGAATGAAATAGATGAAAGATCTTGGAATGCTATGATCTCAGGATATTCTATGCACGGTCTCTATGTTGATGCTCTAGGTGTTTTCAAATTGATGCAGCAATGTGAGTGTAAACCTAATCATTTGACCTTTATTGGATGGTGGTGAAGTAATTAGGCAAGCTACCAAGTTCTTGATGCAAGTGATTTATTAACAAAATGGCATGTGTTGACCAACTCCTTAATATTTTGGATTCAAAATTCAAATCCATAACTATCATATTCATATTTAGAGGCACTGAAGTCATATATACATGCACACATATATTTTATTCTGTAAAAAAAAATAAACAAACAAAACGGGTATGGCTTGTGACTACCCGTACAATCAACGGGCGGGTACGGTAAAAATTTGTATTACTGTTTAAGAATAGGCTTTTCCAGGCCCGTGACCGTCACGGGCTGGCCGATCACGGGTCTAATCATTTTACAATGCTAATTGCCATGTTAGCAAAAAAAGGGCGCATTGAGACAAATTGTGTGGTACATGGAGCGATCTGAGATAAAAATAGAAGCACATGGGGTTAAGAGATATGTATTAGTACGAGGGCCAAATGAAAATTTTTGTCTAAGTACAGTGGGCTAGTTGGAATTTAACCTAAAAAAAATTAAGTTCTTAAGATGATGAGATGTATGCTGAAATTATATCTTGAAGGTAACCATGCCCTTCAAGTCGTTGCTCGATCACCTATTTTACCGTTCAGACAAAAAGAAAGGGAAAAATAATAACATTAAAAGAAGATGTTGGTTAGGCTATCGTTACCTAGTTAGCAATTTCACACCTTAATAAAAGACACACAAGCATGTATATGTCTTACAGAAGAAAAAATGAGCACACAATGCAACTAAGGGGCTCTCTAAAGTCCGCTACATTAAAGAGTCATATATTCTAGCAAACCTATCAATCAATCACACATGAGCATGATCATCCATGTTATAGATTCATCTTGATTATTAAAACACTTATTTCTCATGAAAGGTTACACATAACAAGGTTACTTGGTTCACAGGTAACGACCATCAATGTTTCCTATAAATTAGATCAATTTGAAATGTGCTTCATATGGACACTAGGTTGATATGAAGGGTAAAAAGGTAAAAGCTACTAAGCTATAGACCGAACAAACTCAACTGAACCCAAATGTTGAAACTTGAAAATCTAGCCACTAAAGGTAATGACGACTTGCTGGCGACATGTAAGTTGTGCAGTAAGTCACAAGGTTTTAAAATATTTGAATTTTTAAGATAAGCGACTACCTGGGCAATATGCAAGTAGAGGAATAAGTTATGTTGTTTGATGGGTGCAAAACCTGCAAGTATATAGGTTCTCAAGTAATAAAGTGATGAGTAGAGTATTGTATCCACGAGCATTGTAACCTAACTATTGAATAACGAAATTGATTATAGATCAACTATATTCAGACCGGAAATTATGAGGTTTGAGGAATAAAATAATAAAATAAACGATTAATATAAAAAGGACAAAAATAATGATAAAATATTTTATAACTCAATTCACCATTCCTATCCCCTCAAATTATGATTATCAATGTCATTCATGTTATTTCAATCATTAATATATTTAATTTATTTGTGATTTCTCTCGAACACTCACAGGACTATTAATTCAGCCTACTTCCACATTCGTACGTGAAAAAAATAAATTGATGCATTAAGTATAATTTATCACAGAGGATATGTAGGTCATGCCCTATTCCTAGTAACAATTCCATACACATTCCACTATCGTGATCTAACCTAATAAATATCTCTCAAACATCTATTAAGTCAATATATCATACAATTGATGGCCAGTCAAAAGTAAGCATTAAGTATAGACAATTAAAGAAATAATATTAAACTCGTTCATAACATCATAATTTGGGGTACATACAGGGCTTCTTGGAGTCCTAGAGAAAATAATCACACACTCATGAATAAGAATAAAATAAAATAAAATAGACAAAAAGCTCATTGATATTCTTAAATATCTAATTATAATGGTAAGTATTTTGAGCTTAGAAAATAGTAGGAAATCTTGAAAGAGAATTAGGAAATAAGAGAGAATAAGGAAATCTAAAATTTTCTCAATCTTTTCAGTAGCTACAGTAAATAGCTACAACAATATCACCAAATAGCCCCTTGCTATAGTATCGCCATAGTAACAAAATAGTCCCTAAGTACAGTGTCACTATATTGTCGAACAGTTCCAGCTACAGTATCGCGCGTCTTCTTTTGTCTATAACTTTCTCTATTAAACTCCAATTGATGTACCATCAGTGCCTATAAATTTTTCTTGAAGTCTTTTATCCAGATATGATTTCAAAAATAAATAATTTAAGCAGTTTTCTATACATATTTTTCATGTCCTCCAAATGCTCACAAAGTTCCAAAATAAATCTAAGGAGATTCTCAAAAAATCACCACAAGTTTGCCCTATTAGCCAAAAAAAACCTTCTCTGTTTCGTTTTTAGCCAAAAACTCTCTCTCTCCCGTCTGTGATGAACAATAACCAAGGGTACTTTCATAATTTTATATTTTTAATTTAATAATTTAAAAAAATTTAACAATTAGAAAATTAAAAACTTAAAAATATTCCCCCCCTTTTTTTATTTTTTCCTTATTATTTTTTATTCTATTTTTTAAAATTAAATTTTTTAAAAAAAATAAAAATAAAAAAAATATTTTAAAATTTAAAAAAATATTTTTTTAAAAAAAATAATTTTATTTTTTCCCTTCTTTTAAAAAATATTTTATTTTTTTCTTTGTTTTTTTTAATTTAAAGTAATTAAAAAATTAAAAAACAATTTTTCTTTTTTTCCCCTTCTTTATCTTTTTTTTTTCAATATTATTTTTCGATATTGACTAGATCTACCATCACTCCACAATTCACCTTCACATCACTGAGAAAGAAAAATATATCAAAAAAAAAATTGAATTTGATTGCATGGCACTGAGAAAGAAGAATGAGGAAAAATTAAAGAAAAAGAAAAGAAAGAAACAAAAGAAGGGAAAAAGAAGGACAAGAAAGGGGGGGAAGAAAAACTATTTTTTTAATTTTTTAATTAAAAATATAAAATTACAAAAATATCCATCAGTTACTGTTCATCACTGACAGATGAATAGTAACTTGGATGGAAAAACACAAAAAAAGAATTTTTGGCTAAAAACAAAACAAAGGAGGTAATTTGGCTAATATGTCAAACCCGCGGTAGTTTTTTGGAAATCTCCCTAAATCTAAATAAGCACCAAACACATCAAACGACTACAAAGAGTAAGGTTTTCAATCATAAATAATATGTATAAATTCATGCTATCACAATTTTAAAAGCATTTTAGAAATTTTGGACAGGCAACATGCAAGTTGCGTAACAAGTCTACTGGTTTTAAAATTTATTATTCGAAGTCACAGACGACTAGTTAGGCGACTTCAAAAGCAGCACTAAGAAACGAAGGGTAAAAAAATCAGGTGGTTTTGAAAACAGACAACTTTCTGGGCGATATGCAAGTTGAGCAACAAGTCGTGGAGCAGTTAAAGACCTAGAATTCTGCATTTTATTGATAGCAACCTAGGATGGTTGTCTGTGCTACTTGCTCAACTACAAATGCGTTCAGATTCACCCAATTTACAACCAAAACATACGTAACAATAATGCATAACAAGAAATACACATAATTAAAACCAATCAATCAACGACCCATCCAATTAGGCTCATAAGACTACACAAATGGTCTATAAACCAACCTATTGTTACAACACAATTTCAGCTTTATAAGTTCATTATTTTATCCACTTTTGGAGTTATATATCGTACTATAGACCTATACATGCATTAAGCAACTAAAACCAGCACACTCCAAAGAAGTTTGATACAACATCATAATCTAACCATTTCATTCAAGCATATTTCAAATTTTTATCAATCATAATATAGCCAATTTTTATTAACCATGCCCATAAACAAACATTAGATTCGAAATGAGATTCAAGATGGACCGAAGTCCAAAGATGGGAACCTTTTAGTGGACCAAAGTTCTAAGACGATCCAATAACACAAGAGTGCATTGGAACCGTTAGTGGATCATCATCCTAGGATGGGTAAATTCATAAAAGTAAGATGGAGCCATCACCCTATAAGTGGACAATCTGCGCCCATAAACCACGATATTATCATGATCGAAATACTTCTAATCCCTAGGAATGACATATATCCTACATTTTAAAGCAATTTTAGGGGCATTTGGTTTATTACTAATCCTTATTAATCAACATCACTTTTCATCATCATTTCCATTCAATTCAAGACCCAACTAACGGTATTTATATTAATTATGCCTTTAGTTCATTTTAGGCCATCAAATGATTATTTTGCCAATTATTGCCACATCAGAAAATATCTATTTCATCAATATCATCCATTTCCATTGATACCAATATACATCAACATCCAATATTCCACAATAACATCCAAGACAAACAATTCTTAGCATTTTTATCCTAAACATATAATTTTCATCGATTAATAACATTTAACTAGGTGAGGCAACCATGAAGTCTTAGATAAGGATTCTAAAGAAATTGTCCTAAACTAAAATATAGAACAAACATAAACCATCAACCATCAATTAAGGGTTTAAAATGAAATTACAAACCTTGCTTCCTTAGCTTCCAAGCTAGGTCTCCTCCACTTAAATAATTTTCTCTTATTGGTTGCCTATGGAACTAACTATGAGTAATAAAATCAATATCAAATCATTCAAGATAACTTAATTTAAGCTTCATAAACACATGTGCATGGGCTTTAATGGTGGCACTAGGGTTACTAACATCTAGAACTATTTGGAAGCTAACAACATATGATTTAACTTCAAAATCATCCTATAGACAACCTAACGTCATTCTAAAATCAAAACCAAAATTAATTTTTGGATTCATGAACTAGAGAGAGAATGAGAGAATATCTTGTTGATTTTTAGCTCAAAAATCTCTTAAAGGATAGTAACCGATAGATGAGCTTGCTTTAGGTTGGTACAGGCAATAATGGATTGATTTTGGGTGGTTAGTGGTGTTAAATGAAGAAGAAAAGAGTTAGCATTTAGGGAGGGTTTTAGAAAGGTAAAAAAAAGTGAGAGTGAGAGTGAGAGAATAAGAAAAGGCATGTTTGGGTGAGTGAGTATGGTGGTGTCATGACACCTTATTAGGCTTGAGTTTGGATTGGGCCCAGTTCAATTTCAAGTCCAATTTCCACGAGAACTCCATCCTGACACTTTCATTCTTCTTCAAAATTTTATTTTCATATTTTAATTAAAAATCACACTTAAACATTAAAAAGTCAAATTTTCTATTCAAGAAAGAAAAATGGGTAATTTTAATTGAAACTTGAATTTTGACTCAAAAATGATATTTTTCCGGATTTCAAAAATCATTTGACTATAACTTCTAATTAATATTAAAGAATGATTCACAATTAATCAAGTACCTAGATAGTTCTATAACTATTCTTCCATATGCATTACAATTCATTAAGTTGATTAATATAGGTGGGAATGAAAGTGAATATAATAGGTTACTTAAAACACAAAGTTTTGGAATCATACATCTTGAATAGACTCGAGAAGACTCAACTTTAAAATTTGGCCACAAGGCTTCGCAACAAGCTTGTCACCCAGCCTCCTCGCCTATATTTAAATGAGTGAGTTTTAATTCTTAGAGATAAGGATTTAGCGACAAGCATTCTCGCCAAGCCTCTAAATAAGTTATTTTATGAGAATGTGTCTTGAGCTGGATGAGAAGCTGTCACTGTCTTGTTGCCTAACCTTGTCACCCAGTTCTAGAACCCAGAATTCTCATGTTGATTCGGCAGCAACCCTTGGTTGTCGAATGTTGAGCTAATTGTCCACTCTCAACTTGTTAAAATCTGTAATGATACTTGAAAACAAAACTACATACTAGCCAACTTCCACGCTTGAAATAAACATGCACTAGTAACAAGATCATTTTATACCTTAGAGTTTTATTACCCATGAGAACATTACTCCAACCTGCTACACCCAAACACTATTTTTACTACATTATTACCAAGTGAATTATCTTCTATTCTTTACCATCTTATGGCCATAACCAACTTACCACCTTATGGAAACATCTATCCTCGTAACATTAGCCAACAACCTAACCTACCATTTAATAACCTATCCTCTGACATACAAACATACACCAGTACCACTCACTCTTCTTCCTGGTTCACTTTTTCTATTGCGCCCCTCGCTAAAATCAAAGCGACCGAAACGGCATAGTAAGAATTATGAAACTAAACGGAACTGTGACGAATGACACAATCCAAAAAAATCCCAAATCCCCAAATCCTAACAACAGAACGACTTACCTTGACGGCGACATAACTAAGACCAGTTCTACTACAATTTCGTGATGAACAAACAATTTCAGTCCGCTCACTACAATGCCATGCTCTTTCTAATCTTTCTCTCACAAAAATCCTCTCTAACTCACAAACGAATGCACAATCTGATAGGTCTATGGTTTCAACCAGGATTATATACCCACGGCTAAATCCCAAAATCTCCCTATTAGTTTAGGAAATCTAGTAGTCTGACACAAATAGGCAAAATATAACAAATTGACCCCCAAAATAACTAGGCCCGAATTCTGTCCCTGAAAACTCCAATATCGTATCTTAGATAACCAATGGTAAATGGTTCGGAGGTTCACATTGGAAGTTAAAATGAGGGTGAATTGGGATGAAATTGCATGTAAGGATGGGAGAAGCTCTGTTTTGTTTTGTTAGAATGAAAACCAAAGTGCTTGTGTGATATGGGAAGAAGGAAATCGAGAAGTGGATTTGGCTTCATGTGGGCCTACTATTTGATTTAGTCCTTCAGGTGTTAAATCTAAAAAAGGTCCATTCGGTTTTTTGGCATCGAGAATCATTTGTTCTTATAACCGAATGATTCACAATGCCAAAATTTTCAAAGTTAATATTTTAAAAAAGAGTTAATTGCACTCACACCCCCTGAACGATGGGAAATTACACATATATGAATATTTTGGTATTAATATACAATCACACCCCTTCTATCCATAAAAAATTAGTGAAAATATAAGGTAAAGTTAACTTTAAATGAACATTATATCATATAGATATATTTAGAATTGTAAATTTCATTGTTTTATTGATAAATTTAGTAATTAAACAAGGTTTTATTATTGGGTAAGGGGGTGTGAGTCTGTATTAATACTAAAATGTTCATTTGTGTGTAATTAACCATCGTTCAGGGGGTGTGACTGCAATTAACTCTTTAAAAAATGTTCAAGTAAGATAAGATAAAATGAAAGAATGTTCTTCCACTTAATGCTCGATAATTTTCGAAACTCTCATAATATAACATTTTTTTAATGAAAAATTCACTTCCCCTCTCTAAGAAATATAGAAGGAAACACTCTGAAACTTCCTACGAGAATTCAAACTCCCTACAAATAACTCACGATATAGTCTAAACTTTCCAATCTAATAATTACTGTTCATAAAACACTTTCAGTCTTCCTATATGGAATTTTGAAAGGTTGTGCTTTATTAAAGTAGAAGAAAATAAATTAAATCAGGACTAAATAATCACTTTAAATATAACATCATTAAATAAAATAAAGAAAAATTCTAAACCCGAGTTTTGGACGTTACAATTTAGATAATTTTGGATTAAATTAACATTTTCCATTTATAGATATGCTATATTAATTTTAGTAATACTACTATTTTTAATTTTATTTGGTTTTAAAATATTTAAAATTGATTTTTTTTAAAAAACTTTGTGAGTATTATTATGTTTTTTTTAGTAATTTATTTAACTAAATATTGATCAAATATTCAATCCATCTAGTCTCGCCTAATGCGCCTAGACACCTGAACTTGTCCACCGCCTTAATTTTGATTTCCGCTTTTTTAAATACTATCTCAACATGTGTTTTTTATTCAATAAATTGTACATTACTTCAATATATGTATCTAATCACGAATTTTGATGACTTTTATAAACGTTAAATATGATTGAAAATCTACACATATTTAATTATAACTTTTGATAATTATATAAAAGTTATGAGATATTTAATCATGAATTTCACAAACTTTTAAAATATTCTCAAAATTCTATCTAACCATGAAGTTTATAGATGTTTTGAAAAGTTTTAAAATATCTAATAATAATGATTTTTATAGAGTTTGTAAGAGTTTTGCTTATCATAATTTCTATGGATTCTCAAAAATTTTAAATTTGACACTTTTATAAATTTTCCTTCAAAACTTTTTAATCTATTGAGAAAATTTAAATTAAAAAAATTATTAACCCTTTTTTCTCACAAACTTCCAATGAATTTGGAAGATTTTAACAATAGAGCCCACTAATTATTTCTTTATTTATTTTATGAACTATTTTGGAATAGTCTGTATAATTTTTTTTTCAATAAATTTTCAAAAGCGATAAATCCGGCAAGCAAATTGATTAATACCGCATTTATTTTTCAATTATGCCCTTATCATAATTTAAAAAAGAAATAGTTTTTTTTAAAAAAAATTTGAATGAAACTCTTTATTTCATTCTGTCAACTGATTCAAACTGTTCTTTCATCATCTCAACTTGTTCAATTTTATTATTTTTTTTTATGTTTAATTAGTTCGGCTTGTTTCAGCTTTGTGAATGTTACTTTTTATCAATTCACTGTATGAAATATTTTTTACTAATTATATGTTGATTAATTGTGTCTTAGGAGATAAAATTGGAGGATTTTGATTCAGGTATATTATTTTTTACTGAATGATAGTGACTTATATCTTATATTTACAACCCTTACACTTGAACTCCACTTCTGAATTCATCATCACTACAAAGATTTGTAATCGTAACTCTAGATATGATAGGTTCTTGAAAGTTGATGGTTCCATTTTCTGTTTTCTGGCCAATTCTCATGTACCATTTCATGAATGTTACAATTTTGTTCGCTTACTTATCAACACTTAAGATCTATATTTCTGAAATGAAAGATAGTTGTACGACATATAAATATCAGTCAGCTACACTGGTTTTATCCATATCTTGTTCTCAGGAACGTGAATGATCTAGCTCCACGTTGTTCCTTCCTCCATTCCCATGGCTTTTTTGGGTTTGATGCAGCCTACAAGCCTCTGTGCTTCACTCGAGCCTATTTCTCTCACTGTACATATACATATCGTAACACTCAAATTCTTAAAACAATCATACACTAAACAAATCAAATAAGAGTCAGACATGATTATAAGTTATAACTCACTCTTGTAAGCTCCTCTCGCTTGTCATAGGTTGTGTAATGCCATGCAAACCCTTTTTTGAGCATCAATTCCTGAATAAATCTGTCATTGCAGTATACATTTGCAACATATCTCTCATACTGATCCTCCACATTAATCTGCACTTTTAAACACTTTCCTTTAACAATCTTAATCAGTGCTTCTTTCGCTTCTTTTCCATCGTGTAGGACTCCTCTCCGTAGGACCATTGGAATCAAAAGCGATACTCTCAAACTCCAAAGCTCCATGGAGTTGGAGGATGTTGCAGCGGTGAAGGTCGTCGTTGGAGCCGAGGTGAAGAAGACCCAAAAGATAGTGGAGAGTGTTAAAGGGATAAAATTGGAAAGTAAATATGGTATTAGTAAATTTACTGCGGTATTTAACCATCCCCTAAATTTTTAACACTTTTAAAAAATAAATTTAAAAATTATAAATAATAAATGTTGTTCATTTTTTGAAATTTATACAAATTTGTAAAAATTATTATGTAATTAGATATCGACCCTTAATTATTAATAATTTATTTATTTATTTTATTTGGTAACAAGTTTTTAAATAAATAATGAGATGATAAATAATTTTGATATTGAAGAAACAAAAAGAATTTGAAAATAATAGGAGTCGCAGTAAGCAAGTAGGAGAAGATATAGATATCCAGAAGATCCGAGGTGTCAAGCAAATGAGATATAACGACTCCCCACACGAAGATACTTGTGGTGAGAGCATGTGGATGTCAAGCGATCCACGTGTGCAAACCCCGATTCCACGTGGCATCGACTGGGAGGCCAACTGAGATCGCGCTTTATACCAGCCTCTTATCAACAAAATCTAATTTCCTGTCGACTACAACAACATACATGTCTATGACTTCCACCTCCTCCTTCCACATTGCGTGCGCTTCAAACGCCATGTCCACTCTCGCCGCTGCTGCCGCGCTTCCCATATCTCTATCTACTCGCTCTAATTTCTACGCTAAAAAGGTTTGCTCGTTCTTCCTTTGATCATCATCTTCATTGTATTTGCTGCTAATTAAGCTGATTGGGTTGTTTGTGTTGGTTATGACCAGGGTGTTCAAGCTCGATTTAGAGTGTTTGCTGTGTTTGGAGAAGATGGTGGGGGAGTTGTTGATAAGAAGAATCCATGGGCAACAATCTTCGATGTAGAGGATCCCAGGTCTAAAGTCCCACAATGTAAAGGCAAGTTCTTGGACGTCAACCAAGCCCTTGAAGTTGCTAGATATGATATACAGTATTGTGATTGGCGTGCGAGACAAGATGTCCTTACTATCATGCTGCTCCATGAAAAGGTTCCTTTATCTTTTGATAGTGATAGTTATTGTTTCTGATTATGTAAAATTGTTGAATACAGTGAATTTGAATTTGTATGAGAATGAGACTAGGAAGTAAGTGTTTGTTTTGGTTGATGGTATAGATAAATTGATCTCTCTTTCATACATATGCAGGTAGTGGAAGTTCTTAATCCTCTTGCGCGTGATTACAAGTCTATTGGTACTATGAAGAAAGAGCTTGCGGAGTTGCAGGGAGAATTAGCTCAAGCACATACACAGGTCTTAAATGTTACCCATTTATACATGTTTCATGTTTGGAATTAATATATGATTACTTCTTTCATTAATCTTAATTTGGTAGATTGAATTGCATTGGTGTCTTCAATTATTATTTTTCTTAATTCATTTATTGATGATGTCTTGATGACAGGTTCATATATCTGAAGCAAGAGTTGCCACTGCTTTGGAGAAACTGGCTCACATGGAAACACTGGTTAATGATAGGCTGTTACAGCAAGACACTGCCACCATGGAGTCTGATCAGGCGTGCTCTTCTTCGAGCTCGACTTCACAATTTCTCAATAAGGTAAACAAAAGCAGTACTCCTCGGAAAAGCTTGAATGTCTCCGGCCCAGTCCAGAGTTATCACCCTAACCTGAAGAATTTCTGGTACCCAGTGGCTTTCTCCTCCGACCTCAAGGATGATACCATGGTGAGTCTTTCTCAACTATCCTTTCAATTATGAACTAGAAATGTTATGTGATCTCTGTTGTACAGAAATGTGGTTGTCTAAAACAAATTAGTGCTTACCTATTCTGTGTTTTAGCTTCCAATTGATTGCTTTGAGGAACCATGGGTGATTTTTCGCGGTAAAGATGGGAAGCCTGGTTGTGTTCGAAATACATGTGCACATAGAGCATGTCCTCTTCATCTTGGTTCTGTAAATGAGGGCCGCATACAGTGCCCATACCATGGTCAGTATAGGTCGGAAAAGAGTTATAATTAAAATGTCTGCCGTAAATAGTACTGACAAGCGGCTTGTTTGTTGGGGTTGAAAACAGGGTGGGAGTACACAACTGATGGTAAATGTGAGAAAATGCCGTCTACACGATTGTTGAATGTGAAAATAAAATCGTTGCCATGTTTTGAGCAAGAGGGCATGATATGGATTTGGCCAGGTGATGACCCTCCAACAGCTACTCTCCCTTCCTTACTGCCTCCTCCAGGTTTCCAAATCCACGCTGAGGTGATTCTTTGAGCATCTTTATGTAATAAATCCTAGAATTAATTTTCTTTCAGAAAACGATAACATATTTCTTGTGGTCTTTGAATGACAGATTGTCATGGAACTCCCTATTGAACATGGACTTCTTCTTGATAATCTATTGGATCTTGCACATGCTCCATTCACTCACACTTCCACTTTTGCCAAGGGATGGACTGTACCCAGGTTTGTTGATTAGGTTTTATAGAGAAAGTAAACTTAGTTTATTTTTATTTACTGAAAGTAACATCTGCAAACTCTATGATCAGCTTGGTGAAATTTTTGACGCCAGCAGCTGGTCTACAAGGATACTGGGATCCGTACCCAATAGATATGGAGTTTCGACCTCCATGTATGGTACTTTCAACCATCGGGATTTCTAAGCCCGGAAAATTGGAAGGACAGAATACAAGGCAATGCCAGACTCATCTTCATCAACTTCATGTCTGTCTACCATCATCCACCAAGAAAACAAGGTTATTATACAGGATGTCACTCGATTTCGCTCCTATTCTGAAACACATTCCGCTCATGCAATATGTATGGAGACATTTTGCAGAACAGGTGAAATGAAAAACACAAGTCAAGTTCATATTTCACACTATATCAGACTCATTTGCATGACTAAACGATGCATTATTATGCAACAGGTGTTGAATGAAGATCTAAGGCTAGTTGTTGGACAGCAAGAGCGAATGATAAATGGGGAAAATGTGTGGAATTTTCCTGTTGGGTATGACAAGTTAGGGGTAAGGTACAGGATATGGAGAGATGCTGTGGACAGAGATAAACAATTACCTTTCACCAAAACCAATGTAAGAGAACAAGACGTTACAAATTAAATATCAAACAGTGTAGGAGCAATGGTTGATTAACATAAATGGAGTCTGCTGCAAGGAAAGCTGAACTGAAATTCAATTCAAGTAGCGTAACGCTACTACTACTACACCTCAGTAGACCGACCAGAGAGACAGAGACCCCAGCCCGGAAACTGTGAATTATTCAGAGATCTTCTCCGATTATAAATACTAGGCTTTGTGATTTCTGTTTCATGCTGTACAGTGTGATTTTTTCCCATCTTGATTTTTGAAGTGAGGGCTCTTGATTTCTGTACTGTTGTGGAATCTTCAATAGAAATTCAAGCTGGTTCTTTTATAATGTTTTATTGATCATAAGATAGTATCATTACACAATTACAATATCTTAAAACAGAATCACAGAGAGGAGCCACAGAAAGGGCAGAATCGGAAACTAGAGTCAACAAATCGGTCACAGGAACGACACCTGAAATCATCAGAAACGACAGATGTAGATGGAGGTGGTTTAGAAGCGTAAAGCGGAGGAAAGAAGAGATTGCAATCGTTGCAATGCATGAGAGGATCTTTGGCTGGCCATTTCCACACCGGAATAAAGAATGCCTTGAATACTTTATCATATTCAACGAGATCGGCGCTGGAGCCGCAATTGATGCACTTACCGGCACCGGATTTTAATACCTGACGGACCTGTTGATTTATTCCTCCCACGAAGAAGAAAAACATGCTTGATTTGATTTTAAGAAATTTTTCAAAGCTCTCTTCTTTACTTTTCGATGTTTGTTATCATAGAATGGTTGAGAACCTCACTGGAGTGTTCTGGGTTTTTCTTCTGCTATATTTATTTCTCTCTTTGCCACTCTATTTGCGAAATTAGGCCAAACTATTTTTACAATTAAAAGAAATTGATAAATTTTTCATATTTTGCACTTATGTCCTTGTTGGCCACGAAACTTTATGACCATTTCACTGCCAAGGAACCTTACCTTATTTCTAACCTGCGATCTTAAGGTAAGAGTCCATTAACAATTCGTGGATCGGTCTTGGGTTGAATTGTATTGGAATTATATGTTCAGGATGTTTCAGTTCCGGATTGAATGTTTCAATTTAATACTGTAGTTGGGGAGCCCATTAACTTTCAGGATGTTTCAATTCAATTCCGGATCCGAAGGAAACCCATCAACCATCAATATTATCTCGAATCTTCTAAATTCTTTTTATAAAACCTCATAGTAGATTCAACGGATTTGACGTGAATTTTTATTTAATCCGTTAATTTGTAACAAATTTACGATTACTTTTCGACCACTCTCTATAAATACGATTTCTATAAAAACGATTTATTATCAACGGTAAATATTTTGAATCTCATACATTCATCTCATTCTCAGGAAGAACCGTTCATCTCATTCTCAGGAAGAACCCTAGTTGATTTGAGTATTGGAGAACCAATCAGCTAACACTATACTGGTAATTTCCCAATCTCTCACTTTTTGCATTGTTGGTGTCTGGAGACCAAGTAAAGGAGAGGATTCACTGTGGTATCGGAGATTTATCCTAGTATTTATAATTTTTGAATTAAAATATTTAAATAAAAATTGAGAAGTATTTATATATTGAAAAAATATTCATATTATTATTTAATTAATTGTACAAATTCTAATAATTAATATTTTTAAATTTCAATTAGTTTATTATAAATAATTTTTAATTAAAAAAAAAACTGTTTTGTTTAATTAATTTTAGAAAGGTTAGAAGTAAAGAATAAAAAAATATATATAAATTATAGTGTAAGCCATTAAATTCTAACATAAGCCATTTAACCAAATATCTAACTTTCAAATTCAATAATTATATAATTCAAGTATTTTGATTTAAATACATATCCATATTTCAACACATATTTGAATTGAATATTCAAACTATGATCAAATCGATTATTTTTATTTAATATACAGATTTTATAATTTATATTTATATATATATATATATATATATATATAATATTTGATATCTTGATTTCAATGTCATATACCCCTTTGTTTGTCTAATCAACAGCAAAAGTTATCTTATATAGACCCAATGTTAAAGAATCTACGTTCCATAAACCTAAATTCTAAATGCACCAGCACCATCCACCCACATTCAACGTTCTATATCACCAGATGAGTACCACACAAATCTCATCATTCATTTACAAACTCAAACCATTTTTAGAATGGTCCAACACTCTAATGAAATATAGCATACAGAAATCCAAATGACTAAGGCAAAGCCATATTTGAGCGTCAGGCCAAAATGTAAAACAGATTTGCACAATATCAACCATGTTGAAATGAAACTTTGGACACACTCTATACTTTATAGCACAAGCAGTCAATAGATTACAATGGCTTTACCAGCTTCCAAATATCCAGCAAGACAAAACAACACCACATTCAGACAACCTCATCCATCTATCAGAATACCTAAACAAAGTTTTAGACACTTTACTGTCTATTATGCACATAAAACTTGCCCTATGTTGCTATAAAACAAGAATAAGTATATACAATACCCAGAAAATACAGGTGTAAATCACACTGGTTTCCAAACCATAAGCACTTCTTGAAACATTTCCAGCATCAGTTCTCGGTCGGCTTGTCTGAAAAATTGATCCATTTCTTCTCGAACATCATATATCTTTCCAAAATCGAACAAATACGTCATGCATCCTTTCTTCAACTTGTTCAGTTGGTATAGCCAGGCCTCCTGCAGTCTCTCCAGGACATTGGCTGTGTTGATATCTTCCAAAAGGCTATCCTCACAAGCATCTTTTAAGTCTGCTATGTCATATTTGTTCGCGGCCCCAAGCAATGCCAGCCTGTGTTTCCAGAAATCATCTTGGTTTATGGTTCCATATATGTAACTGAGAAGGGTCATGCAAGATTCCTGCGACATGTCTTCAATGTAGATTGTTGAAGATTCCTTTTCCCTAAGGTCATGAAGGAACATGCTCTGGAAAACAGGAGAACTTGCTGACAGAACAGCCTTGTGAGCTTTTAGAGTGCCATCAGCAGCGTGGATTTTAACATCTGCATGTGCACGCTCATTAAGCATGCGAGATAGGCAGGTAAGAGCGCTTTGAGCTGAAACTGATTGCATCATCCCATCGCTGGGCCAAATAGAACCTGCTTCCCCACCCTATATTTCAGTAGGAAGAAAAAATACATGCAATTTCCCATTTAGTCTATAAACAAATTCCGCTAATCATTTCTAATAGCAGTAGTACCCTCAATCACCTATATACTTATTTACAGGAACTCACATTCAATGGGTAGATCTTCAAATCCAGAAACTCAACATCAATAATAAAGCGACCATGAATAGTTGAATCAACAGGCCAGACAAAATCCTCACAAGTTCGAAGCAATCTTTCATGAACTGTAGCAGAAAGCAAGAAAATGTGACAGGCATCATACATAAAGATTAATAAAGTTCCTGGATATTCATAGCAGAACTAACACAAACCATCATCCATTTCCCACAATCTCCACAGCTATCACTGGCACTTCACCAACCTCACACACTCAAAAAGAAACAATAATGAAAATACAGCTTCCATTTATCAAAACAGAAATACTGTATCTCTATTTATCACACCATACATCAGCAAAAACAGTAACAAATCTGATTATGTCATTGCATTTCTACAGAGCCCTAAAACCAAGGGGTGTTTGTGATTGGACTCAAAGGTTTCATATGAGTAAATTTTGCCTGATATAATCAGGTGTAGTTTGCACATTTTACCCTCAAAAACAAACTCATCACGTTAGCATTCAAACACCCAGAAAAACAGCTAAATCACAAAAAAAAAAAAAAAAAAAAAAACATAAAATTCAGAATCTAAAAAGAACCAAGTACATCACTGATAAGATGTTACTACCAATTGGATTGACTTCAAATCACAACATGCAAAGTCACAACAGAAGAGATCGACAATCAAGTAAAAGCCCACCATATTAATGCCCCCAAATTTGAAACTCTCTGCAGATCATAAAAATAACAGAACAGAGAAAATGAAAAGAACTACCTGGGGACATGTAGGGTCTACGATTGGCGCCAGCAGTAGAAACTCGAAGAATGAATCGGGCAATCGGAGGCTGTTCTTTGGAAGCTCGCGATGGTTCCGGAAAAAGTCGAATGTAGAGATATCGATTCTTTTCGATTGATAAGTGCCTGATGATCACAGTACATCAGATATATTAATTTAGTTGTAGTATTGAAGTAAAGGCAATAATGAAGGTTGGTACCAGTTCCATATCCCGACTTTAAAAGGATCAGATTTTTTGTAAGAGCAAGGACCAAAGTTGTCGATTCTCCACTGCGCTAATCTTGAGATGGTTTCAACGCGAGAATCGCCCATTTCTGTCTTCTTCTTCGACTTCTTTGACTTGCACACACTGAATCCTCGCACGCACAGGCATTCAATGTATTTATGTTTTACTTGTCCAAATGCATTTTTTTTTTTTTTCACTCGTCTTTTTTAATTTGTCTTTATTCCGACAACTTTACAAGCCCACTATTTGCAAATTTTACTTTTTATTAAGGATTTTTTAAAGAGTGTGGAGGATACACTGTGTCGGATAACCAAATTTTTAATTAACGATTAGATTTTATGTTAGCGATTTGGAAATTTAGGTGTTTGGGAGTAGATTTTTGATTAGCGATTAGATGTTCAATTAGCGATTTTCTGACAGCTACTTGATGTAGCTGTCCACAAATCGCTAATCAAAAAGCTCCCATTCTACCCTTATTCAATTTTGGTTATTACAAAAATGTCCTAATAACAATTATTTTTTTGAACTAGATTTTTTTTATATACTTTAACTATATTTTAATTTTTTTAATGATAATAATTTATATATTATTTTAATTTATTAAATGTGATTGCAAGTTTTTATGATTTTTTAAAATGTTTTAATAAATATTATATTATATATTTTTAATTAATTGATGAATACAATATTAAAGAATTTTAATTAAAAATCTTTTAAAAATCATTTAATAGATGAATATCAGTACTAAAAATAAAATAAACTATATTATAAATTAAAAATTATAAAAATAATATATTATCCTTTTACGTCATTTTATATCTAACCTACTTCAACATCTGATTGTTCTTACCAAACACTCATCTCAAACAGTTACTTCAATCGCTAGTTTAACAGTTAACAGCTAATCGCTAGTTTAACAGCTAACTCAATCGCTAATGTAACATCTAGTGCCCAACATACTCTAATTTAATGGTGAATTTTAATTCATTTTATCACTAATTTTAATGCAATAGGTATAAGGTAAGATATTTCCACCAATTTATATTTGTTAAAAGAATCATTTTATTAAAAACTCATTCATCAGTGCATCCCATTTTTTATTAAATATATTAGTAAATAATGGTAAAATAAATTATAAATTTACTTAATTATTAAAATAATTGATAAAATAACCTATGCAATAATGATTTAGTAATAAATGTAGATATAAAGATTATATTTAATATTAGCTATTTGTAAAAATAGGTGTTGGACAATAGTATTTAGTGTTTCAGGCGGTTCGATAAACACTACTCAAAATAGTATATTCAAAATAATTTTTTTCAAAATGTTGCTAATACTGATAGTTTGAAGTTTTTTTTTTTTTTTTTTTTAAATCCTTAGATTTAACATTAAAAGCATAATTTAAATAATGTGAAAATTTCTCCAAATGAGCCACCAAAAGTTTGAAATACAATAATAGGCCTGCTTTGAAATTTATATAAATCTAAGCATTTTAAAAGTTTGTTTTCATTCCATAGGCCTAACTTCCATTTTTGCCCTTTAATTTTAATTTTATTAACAAAAATGCCATTATACATTTTTATATTAAGATAGAAATATAATAAAAGAGTGAAATTACACTCATAGCCTCAATGACACATATGACCACCGTTTCTAAAAATCAAAACCACACTTTCATCTTCACCATTTGAAATTCGAAAGCGAAAGAAATCCAAAGACTCAAAAACTCCATTGTGCAGTGTCTTCTTCGCTGTTCATCATTAGTTCTTCGTCATTATTCGTCGTCTCCAGAGCAAAGACCCAAAAACTCCACGGTGCAGCGTCTTCTTTGTTGTTCATCGTCATTTCTTTGTCATTGTTCGTCGTGTCAAGAGCAAAGACTCAAAAACTCCACTGTGCAGCGTCTTCTTCGCCGTTCATCGTCAGTTCTTCGTCATTGTTCGTCGTGTCCAGAGTTTGATTGCCGCTTCATTGATGTTACGTCGCCGTCGCAGGTGACTTTAGATTTTATTCGATATCTCATCACATTTGGTCATGTTTGGTCAGCGTTAGTCGCTCTCGGTCACTCTCGGTCACTGCTTCTTCTTAGTATTTTGTTTCTTCTTGTGGTGTGTGTTGGAATGATATGGCATGTGTTGTTGTTATTGTATAAGTATTCATTTTACAGGTTTTGCTTTGTTTATTTTGCAAATAGTCATACTTAGGGTTAGGTTTTCATTTGGTTTTGTATATAAGGTCTTAAATATTGTCTGTTTGTAATTTTGGTTGTAAATGTTAATTGGCTTTTGGATTCGAATTTCACAATCCAGTGAATATTCACAGTATTCATTATGTTGTTAGTATGTTAAATGTAGGTTATGAACTGGGAATTGCGACTATGTGTAAAATGTGTGTTTTTTGTTAAGTGTTTACTACCAACACGTTTGTGTAAAAGTTTCACAGTGTTTGACTAGGACTATGAACTATATTCATAGTCGGTGAACTATATTCACACATTGTGAATGCCATTCACAAGCCTGCATACTATGTTTACAGTCTGTTGTGAGTTGTGATTTGCTTAAATCTAACTATAGTGTTATTAAATAAGCCCTTTTATTAGTTACAACTCTAATATGGGTTATATTATTTCAATTTTACAGGAAAAATTTATAAAAGAAGGTGGTCAAAATCGATTTAGAAGCAACGTTTAACTATTTCGCTTCATTCAAGGTATTCAACAATATAAAGAAACTATTTCGCTGAACAGTTTAAGTGTTTTCCATTCATTCTCCCTTTGATTTTATTAGGTGCAAAGTATTATGAGCATGTACAGGATCGACCCGCAAAGGCTTCATCCGGGAGTACATTACAAGTTTTGTGTTTAAAACTTCTACGGCTAAACATCCAAATTTTCAAGCATGATTGTATCGCTTCGTTTTAGAATATGGGTATTTAAAAGCATTACTTTTGGATATGAGCGGATGATATTGATAATTATATTTTGTACACTTTAAGGATGCTTTTGAATTGACAGTACTTTAAAATTAATTAGTATAAATGAATTGTGATCTACATACACAGTTTGTGATCATGTTTGGCCAAAATTTGTATAGTATGATCCGTGTTCATCATATGCGAATATAACTCACTCACAGTTTGTGATCAGACATCACAGTTATTCTAACCAGGTCGCTTACAGTGAGACCTCACAGAATGTCTCACTTACATTGCGTGAGGTTCCTGAATGTCTTTAAGGAGCCTATATGAGGCCTATTAGAGCATTGTGATCTCTAATCATAGACTGTGCCACTCGATCACAGTCTGTGATCAACGATCACAGTTGCTTCAAAGAAATGGGGAGGCAGTCAAGGCACGCTTATCCAACCCTAATAGCCCTAATTTGAAATTATATTCACGTTTCTATCCTATCAAAAATTGACCTCATCACTTAGGAGCTCAAAACATAAGAAATTAGACAAGAGGACCTGGTGTAGGGTTGATTGGCTGCCCATATGCTCCTTGCAAGAATGCTTGCCATAATATTCATACTCCTGGACCTTTTTGTGATAACAAAGTGCACTTCGGTTGGAGTCAAAAAGTGAGCTCATGCATTGGTTGCTCAAAACATTAGTAAATAGGCAAGTAGGAGGATTAAGTGGTTTGCACTCAAATCTAATATTTTTTTAAACATTATGAAATAATGTGAAGAGCCATAATTTGTTATAAACAGACTCAAGAGGCCCATCCTTGCCTTTTGGGATGCCATGCCATCCACATGGGTGTACTATGAACTATGCTCACAGACTGTGACCAGTAATCACGAGCTGTGATCAACGATCAAATTTCTTCCAATGAGTTGTGGAGTCAGTCAACTCACGATTATTCAAGCCCCTAAACCTTTATGTGATGATAAATTGCACTTCAGTGATAGTCCAAAAACGACCCTAAGCCTAAGTTGCTCAAAAGATGAGTAAGTATACAAGAACAAGGAATGAGTGGTATGCATGCATATTCAATTGTTGCCAAAATACTATGAAATGATGTGGAGAACCGTAATATTTTATTTTTAGTTGAATGAGGCCCCTTTTTGCCTTTTGGGATGCCATGCCATCCACATGGGTGTACTGTGAACTATGCTCACAAACAGTGACCCGTAATCACGAGCTGTGACCAACGATCACAATTCTTCCAATGAGTTGGGGAGTCAGTTAACTCACGATTATTCAAGCCCCTAAACCATTATGTGATGAGAAATTACTCTACGGTGATAGTCGAAAAATGACCCCATGCCTTAGTTGCTCAAAACATGAGTAAGTATACAAGTAGAAGGATGGAGTGGTATGCATGCATATTCAGTAGTTGCCGAAATATTACGAAATGATGTGGAGACCCATAATATGTCATGTCTAGTACCAAGAGGCTCATCTTTTCCTTTAGGGATGCCATGCCTTGGTGGTTGTTCAAAAATGACCCTACGCCTTAATATGTAGGGGTGGTATGCATGCATAGTCAAATGTGGCCTAAATGTTATGAGATGATGTGGATCACCTTAATATGTTTATGTTTAGTTGAAGGATGCTCATCCTTGCCTTTTGGGATGCCATGACATCCACATTTTTGTACTGTGAACAATGCGCACAGACTGTGACCCGTAATCACGGCTGTGATCAATGATCACAGTTCGTCCAACGAGTTAGGCAGATAGTGAAGTCACGATTATTCAGGCTCCTAAACCTTTTTTTGATGAGAAATTGCTCTTTGGTGATAGTCCAAAAATGACCCTAAGCTTTAGCTGTTAAAAAAATGAGCAAGTACACTAGAACAAGGAAGGAGTGGTATGCATGCATAGTCAATTGTGGCCTAAATGTTATGAAATGATGTGGAGAACTGTAATATGTTATGATTAGTTAAAGGATGCTCATCCTTGCCTTTTGGGATGCTATGACATCCACATTTTTGTACTGTGAACTATGCTCACAGACTGTGAGCCGTAATCACGGTTGTGATCAATGATCACAGTTCGTCCAACGAGTTAGGGAGATAGTGAAGTCACGATTAATTAATCCTCTAAACCTTTCTGTGATGATAAATCGCTCTTCGGTGGTAGTCCAAAAATGACCTTAAGCCTAAGATGCTCAAAAAATGAGCAAGTATACAAGAACAAGGAATGAGTGGTATACATGCATATTCAATTGTTGACAAAATATTATGAGATGATATGGGGAACCGTAATATGTTATGTTTAGTTGAAGGATGTCCATCTTTACCTTTTGGGATGCCATAATTGAGCCTGCAACTACTGTGATCTCTGATCACAGGTTGTGACCTGAAACGCAGTTCACAGTCTGTGATTGTTGTTCACAGGTACTGTAATACGTAATTAAACATGACTTGAATTATGATATTAAATTTAAAAAATAATATACTTAATAATTAAACTGAAATTATAAATACAGATCATATAATACATAAATAAACACAGTACAGAGTCTATGATTGTAATTCAAAGCTAATATACAGCATAGTAAAACACGAATCACATTCTGTGAATACAGATCACATATAATTATCCATATCTAACTACACAGGTGCTGGTCATACTATGACAAAATCGGCTCAAGACTGTCCAAGGTCTCAGTTTCAGTAGGATCTATGTGAGATGACTGGTCTGCGTTTGTCTCGTCGACACTAGCTGTTCTCATTGTATTATTACATATTCTCCTTGTATGACCCAACATTTGACACCTACCACGCTTTTTCTGTCTTTTACCTTCAGCAGCTGAACGATATCTCTTTTCTTTAGGTCTCGCAAATAGGGATCATCAAAATCAATATTATTCCTTGGTAGCAAAACATTATCTCATAAAGCATCTCTCTCTTGTCCTAAAGATTCGCAAAAAGTGACAGATTGTTGTAGTTGAGCCTAACATCGATTTATCTGCAACAAAGCTGTAATATTTTCCTTTGATCGACCATCACTATCGACATAAATAACTAAAGGATTCTCTCCAAAAGCAAACTTCAAGTCACCATCGTCATTAATAGGCATCCTAATTTTTATGCCATCTGGATTCTTCCACATGAAATGCAGCTGCAGACGTTCCTTCTCTCTTTGTCTTCTCTTTTTGGACGAAATCCTATCAATCAATTGCTGCAGCATCGTGTTTAAATCGAAAACCTCAGCCCCGGGTTCTCCACCACTATATTCAGTACCATTCCACTTTGCGTCGTAGAATAGAACAACTCTTACATAATTCATCTGAAATAATTAATTCAACCAGTAAGATAACAAGTACCATCATCAGTTCATGAATTTATGATCTTTATTCAGAAACTCTGAATGTTATTCACAGACTGTGAATATAACTCACACATGTTTACATTATCAGTTCACAGTCTGTGAACAGAAAACACTGTCAATAATAATACAATCCATCAGATTACAGCCTGTATTATAGTTGACAGTGTTATCTGCTCACAGACTGTGAATATAACTCACATATTTACGTTATCAGTTCACAGTCTGTGAACAAAAAACACTGTCAATAATAATACAACACATCAGTTCACAACCTATATTATAGTAGATAGAGTTATCTGCTCACAGACAGTGAATAATGATCATGGAACTAAGAAAATTCATAGATTATAAACAAGGATCACAGACTTTCAACAACAATACACTACAAATTCCAATCAACATATAGAATCGGCAGAAACAAAATTTTCAATAGCAGCAGGTCAAGAAAACATAAATAGAGATAAATTTATCATAAAATTTTTTTGCTAAGGAAGTACGTAGGGATGCCCTCCAAGTCTTTCTATATCTCTATCTACCTAACTAGTTAACTCAATCTAATAGCAGTTTTAGTCCACTGCACTCATGATTTTTATTACAACAACAGTTTTGGTCCAGTTTCAATCTAACAGCAGTTTGCATCACACCTTATAGTTTCTTTTTTCACGGTATTATCACTGCTATAAACTATGTACAATTCAATGACTGTGAACTGCTCTAACATTCAACAACAATACACATCAAAATTCATAGTCTCTGTATTAAGCCATGAATTATCTACTACCAATGACATATTTATCAATTCACAGACTGTGAATAACGAAGAAATACATGAATAACAAAGACCAAATATTTCAATATAATAGCTTTCAGCATCCCACAATTATTACTAGAACAAAACCAAAATGCATCAAATTCAAATCAATAGCTTACCTTTTATATCAAAGAAGACCAAGCAGCCCCACGACCTAGCGGCAGATGTGTCACGATCTAACGGCAGACCACCATGACTAGAACCTTACATTCATCAATTCTCCAATTATCTCCACACCAGTCGACGACTTGAGCAGCAGGATGAAGATCGACACAAAAGCTTTCAATGAAATCAATACCCGTTGACAAATCTGGATGATTTCGATACGGTGGAGAAGAAGATGGAGGCTCTCGATGAATTAGGTGAAGAAGAGGCTGAGGCTTCGATCGATTAGGTCGTAATTGGAGAAGATGACGCAGAAGCTGTCAATAGAGGCGAAGATAGAAGATTTCAATTCGGAGGAGAAGATGGAGGCTTTCGTTGTTATAAATGGTGAAGGAGAAGATGGAGACTTACGATTGATTAGGTTGATGGTGGAGAAAGAAGAAGATCGTTTTTTTTTTTCTGAATGGAATCTGATGAACAAAAACAGAACCAGTCCTAATTGGTTGAAGGGCAATTTTGGAAGGTTATATTTTCTTTTTTTTTAAGTAAATTAAAAATATATTTTTACTATTTTTTTAATTGAAAAGGGTAGTATGGGAAGTTAGGCCTATAGGATGAAAACAAAGTTTTAAAAAGCTTAGATTTGTATGATTTTTAAAATGGGTCTATAATTATACTTTAAACTTTTGGTGGCCTATAGATTTAATTTACCCTTAAATAATTATACTATTTTTTAAAAAAATAAAATAAAATTATATGTAATGACTAGTTGAACTGTCGGCGATACTATTAAACAACGGTGGCAACCACTATTCTGAAAAATACTCTAACAACTACTTTAAACCACTAACCAGTACATGTATCCAAATCACAAATCACTCAAAATATTCAAACTTGCTAATTTTAACCGCTAATGCTGAATATAGCCAAAGAAATTTTTTTAAAAAAATGGTGCAATTTTTAAACTTTGAATAGCGTACGTCAAACCACTACTTGAAATGAACTATTTTGAAAAGTTACTACCGAACATTTATTTGTACAAAATGCTACTCAAGCCGCTACTGAAATTGCTAACACCGAACACGACCTAAATAAATGCTTCGAAAATCATTGTTCGGCAGCAAATAGTAAGAGAATGTTTGACATTCAAGTTTTAATCAACTATTAGATTAATATTTCAAATTGCAAACACCAAATACGACCTAAATCAACGCTTTGAAAATCATTGTTTGATAGCAAATAGTAAGAGAATGTTTGAAATTCAAGTTTTAATCAGCTATTAGATTAATATTTCGAATAGTTGGTTAGTTTTTAGATCATCTTATAAAATAACATGTTAGTTTAGTCATTGGATTCAACATTTAATATTATTTTATATTTACATTAATAGTAAATAAAATCGAAAAGGTGATTATATAAATAATTATAAAACAAAACACTAATAAACTAAATCACTATTAGCATTTGAGTTAAAATTTATTCTAAATAACTTTAGTAACGTCATACTTCTTCCGTATTTAAATAGATGGAACATAGAGAAATGACACAAAGACCAATAATGAAACACTTTTATGTTGGGTCGGGTTCCCTCTTATGTTGAGGTCCAACAAGTATAAGGAGCCCTAGTATAAAATCTAAGGAGTTTAGGGTTTATTGGCATCAAAGAATAGAGTGAGAGCAGTCACCGAAAGAAGAGAAAAAGGGTTGAGAGGAAAAGAAGAAAACTGGTTGTTCTTCTTCTGCGCAGTCTGAGGGTTTTGACGACTGCTATTAAACCAACCGTTGGATCGTGCTCAAATTTTGAGAGTACATTTAAGACACATAGTTCTGAAGATTGATCGTTGGGATCGTCGATTGGAGTACTCAGGAAGAAGTTATACAGCCGGAAGTGAAGGCTGTCGGATTCCCGTCACAACACTGAGCAGTCGGATTTAAAGGGGCTTATTTCTTTCATTAGCCGTTGGATCGAGCTGAATTTTGGATATGTTTTCGAGAACATATTGAAGTTTATTCTGGACGGTGGAGATCGGATTTGGAGACTTCTGTAGAGAGCGACATTCATCAGAACAGAGGTGTTGGTTTGGTTTGTGTTCTTTCTCTTGTTGTTAGATCCTAATCTTGGTGTTATTAGGATTGCTGCTATTGTTGGTTCCTATTTGGTGTTGGAACATTGTGTAATCTCTATCTTTGATCATAGTGGAGTTTTGGAGTGGACTACGGTCCCGTGGTTTTTACTTCTCACATTGAGGAGGTTTTCCACGTAAAAATCGGCTTGTGTTATTTGTGTTATTTATATTGTTTTGTGTGAGCATGGTTGATGGTGTGCTTTACTTAGGTTGATTAGATCGTATTCATCTTAGGGAGAAAGGATTTCCGCTGCTTGTTTGATTGATTGTGTGTGCTTCTCCCAACATTTTACATGGGTGTATCTAATCCTGACTTTTGAAGACTTTTGATGACTTTTATAAACTTTAAATATCATCAAAAATCTGCAGGTATCTAATCATGACTTTTGAAGACTCTATAAAAGTCATGTGGTATCTAATCATGACTTTTAAAGACTTTTAAAATGTCTTTAAAATTCATGAGGTATCTAATCATGACTTTTATAGACTTATAAAAAGTCTTCAAAAGTTTTGGAGTATCTAATCATGACTTTTATAGAGTCTATAAAAATTTTGGGGTATTGTAATTTTCATGACTTTTGAAGACTTTTAAGCTTGACAGACTTTTATAAACTTTTATAGATTTTTTTAACCAGTTAAGGAAATTTAAAGTTAAAAAATTGACTTCTCCTTTCCACACAAACTTTGAATGTTTTTGGAAGACTTTAAAATATTAACAAGTAAAAAATCAATTTCAACCCCATAAGTTATTTCTTTTATTTATTTATTACCATGGTTGAGAAATACTTCATATCGATACGCGAAATACGTATAATACTACGTATCAATTTTAAAATGTATCGTACAGACGTTATACTTATACTTATACTCGATGGTGTTTTTTACGTTTTAATACCATGTATAATGCGTATTAGTATGATACACGTACTAATACGTTAAAAATTTAATAAAGGAAAAAGGAAAAAAAAGAAAAAGAAAAAAGAAGGGTATTTATAATATTTTAAATAAAAAGATAATTTACAAAGTAAGAAAACTTAATAAATTCAAAACTATTTAAAGTTTAAAACCTTATTTACAAACTAGCAGCCGTTTGTGGTAGAAAATTTTAGGGGGAAAAAACTATTTAGAGGTGGAAAGACAGATAGAAGAACTTGATTCATAACGTATTTTGAGCTATTTCTTTAAACATTAGAAAGTACGGGAACTAGATATAAAAATAAGATAGTATACCAAAGTGGAATTCACAATTCCAACCCCTAAACTTAAGTGATCCACTATTTCCGATTGATAGATTTAAAATCTTATCAATGTTTGAATGATAATGAATGTTTCCTTTTATTTTATTTTGTTATGTTACAAGTGTTTCTACTATATTTTATAGATGTTAAATTGGGTGTACACCCATTTAGTATTATGAGAGCAATTAATTTTATTTTGAATATATATATTTTTAATTCTTATAATTTTTAATATTATTTTATTTTTTTAATGATACTAACGTATTAAACGTTTCGATACTTCACGTATCGTACCATTTGACCAAACGTATCGTATCGCGTATCGTATTACTCAACCTTGTTTATTACTTTATAATTATGAAATATTTTGGAATTTTCTATATGTATTTTTTTCAATAATATTTTTTGTCTACTTTTATCAAGTGTTATATTTTTTGTTGCATTGAAACAACGATTTTATTTTTATCATTTATTTATATTATAAAAAAGATTGTCTTATTCAATCAATTACATTCAACAAATATTTACAGATTGGGTAAGAAAGTGTAAACATAATAATAATTTACTCAGTAAATTTATAGAAGGGAAAAATACACAACAATTGAAAGAAAAATGGAGGAAAAAAATTATAAAATATGGGTATTAGAATAAAGTAACAACTTATTAGAACTCATGGTTGACGCCACCAATCGTGGATGAGGTGATCTTTAGTAAGATTATTGTTCAAAATAATACTTCTTGCTCTTAAAAAAATTATGCCAAAAGATTTTTTATTCTCAATATAAATTAATTTTCATCCATTCTTAAGAAGTATTTGAAAGTTTTATAAAAATTTACCAATTGATATATGAAAGTCTATAAAAGTCATTAAAAGTCTGTAAAAATTATTAAAAGTCTACAAAAATCATTTATAAAAATCCATCAAAGTCTAAAAAAATCATGAAAAGTATATTTTAGAAGTTTATAAAAGTCATTGCTGGATTTATAAAGTCTATGAAAGTCTATAAAATCTTCGAAAGTCATTCACTTTTTAAAGTTTATAAAAGTCCGTAAAAGTCTACAAAAGTTGTGATTAGATACCGGCCCCTTACATTGTATTTTAAATTTTACCCATAATAAATTAATTTAATAGTTAATGAATAACTATTACATAATAATGAAAATAATAACAAATAAAATGTTTGATGTTTTACCGAGTATATCATACATCACCACACATGGAGGAAAAATTAAAATTATTAAAAAAATCAAAATTTTCAACTTTAATATCAGCAGGCGGGAAGATGCAAAATCCAAAATCTGAAGACTATAACTGTATAAATGAGATACCTCAGTAAAAATAAAATAAAATAAAATAAAATAAAAACCTTAACAGTTCTTGTCTTCTTTTCTTCTCAATCTTCTTCACTTACAACCATAAACATAACACACCGCACTCCTGTTTTTATTTTTTTTTAACAACTGCAACACAAAAATCAAAATATCAGCAAACTAGTGAACAAAAAATGGATTATGAGATAACATTATATGAGCTACTTGACTTGGAATTTCAATCAAAATGGAAGAAGATGGTTTTTGTGATCCGTACATGGAAATTATATGCTCCATTTACTCAAATTTTGAGAGACAGTATGAAGATATCAACATAGATATTGGGGATGCAGATCTTAGTAACCAAGCTCAAGAGATGCAAAATCAGTCAATGGAAATGGACAACATTAAAAGAAAGAAAGTTGTATAAACCATTTAATGTTGCTATCGAGGGGACCTAAGTATGATATTCCAGGAGGGGTAGTGAATAGCACAGCAACAAAGTTTGATATTAGTCGGACATCGGTTTGGAGGTTGTGGTCTAGATCTAAAGTGCAACTGCTTAAAGGAGAAATAGTAATAGATGTGAGTTGCCAAAAGAAAGGTAGAGTTGAAAGGAAAGCAAAGATCCTTGATCTTGAACAACTTAAAGTTGTCCCAGTAGATCGAAGAACCACATTTAGATATTTTGCAACTGCTACAAGCCTGAGTAGATCTCAGATTTACAAGATATTGAGAAGTGGGCAGTTAACAGCACACACAAACAACATTAAACCAAAGCTTACACATGCACATCAGGTTAAAGATTGCAACATATCATGTTACAAATCATCCCAGATTCTATTAAAACAAATCTAAGGTCTGGTCTCATGTACAACATCATTCACATAGATAAGAAAAAATTCTATATGAGTAGAGAGACACAGAGGTTTTATCGGAAAGAGGATGAACCATATAGATCATGTCAAAATAAAAAGTTTATTTCGAAGGTCATGTTTACGGTAGCAATTGTTAGATCTTATATTAATGCTTCTGAAGAGGTACTATGAGATGGGAAAATAAGAATATTTTCCTTTAGAGAACTTGTGTTGGCAATAAGAAGCTCAGAATAGAATTATTGGAACTCTAGAGACTAAGGCAATATAAAACATAACTAGAGAAGTCATCAAAGCTAAATTGATTACAAAGGTGTTGCCTGCAATAAAGGGAAAATGGCCAGACAATACAACAAAGGATATTTGGATCCAGAAAGACAATGTTAGACCTTACATATATATATATTGCATTTAGACAAGCAGCATGGATAGATGGATTTAATATCATATTGGTTAGCCAACCAGCTCAGAGCCCAGATTTAACTATCTTGGAATCAAGCTTCTTTAGAGCAATCAGAGCATCCAATATAATTAGTTTCTAAGAAATATTGAATAATTAGTCAAGACTGTTACCCTAAGTTACTTTACTTTACTTGGTTACATATACAGGATTTGTTGTTGGAAGTAATAAAAGTCAAGAGTGGCAACAGCTACAAATCTTTGCATAAAGAAAAACATAAATTGCAGGGGATGAGGAGGCTGCCACTATATCTTAACATACCAAGGGATTACTTGAATAGGTGAATGATTATCTCAATGAAGGTCAAATTGTTATCAACCAAGATTCACATTAATCTAAACTACAAAGGAATCATAAAAAGACATAACTTTTGTTATCTTGTAATTAAGAAAGATACTATATATGCACACAAACAACTTTTTGCTGGTCATAAGTTTAGATTCGTTAGGCTTTTGCTTCTATGTACAGAAGGTATTTTATTTGTAATGTTTCTAAAAAATGGTCATGTATTTGAATCACTACTGCTTTAATTCTAAATTTCAAGTAATTTAAGTATTACATAAAAAACATTACATAGTATTGCAAACTAACACCTCCATGGTACACAAAGCAGCAACAAAGAGGAAACAAAAATTAAAAAATTACCTGCAAGCATGAACATAAGCGACTTTAATTAACTTTTTGAGATTGTTAATCATTTCCATCCTTGCACTAAACACTCCATAAGCAACAAGTATTAAGTGTTTAACTAGCAACCCTCTTCTTATTGCAACTTAGTAGGTTGATTACAATGATTCTTTGCTCTAGCTCTAGCAACCCTCTTTGATTAAAGTCTAGACTTCAAGTCTACCATTACTAAGCTGCTATAGGAATGTAAATAATCTGTAAAAAGAGATATAATTGGATCAAATTAGACAATAAAATGTAAAAATAAAATATACTCAAATGAAACTCAACAGCTTTAAAGTTAGAAGAAGAAGAAAAGAAAACAAAGTAATTGAAAAATAAAATGAAGCAATATTAAAAGAATATATTATCTGTGAAGGGCTGGAGGCATTAATGAAGAACTTATAATTACCTTCCTTAAACACCCCCACAAAATAAGAATGATGAAACATAACTATTTCAATCAAAACAAACTTCATGTAAACTAAAATCAAAATTAATTTTGGTTATTGTAGTTGTCAACACAACCAATGAAGAAAATTATAACTCAGCAGAGACCATAGCCTACAACTAACATCATAAACACAAAACTCAAATTTAAAAGTTAAAAACAGAAAACATGTTCCAATTTCAATTAAAAAGACAAAACTCACCACACTCTATTTTAATTGTTGTTACTTGCTTTCTTTGTTCTCAAATTTGGCTGTAGAAATTCATCTTGCACTTCTGGTGGTAGAGAAAAATCCAAGTACCCAAGTTGATTTGATGGATATTGGAAGTCGATCCGGTACTCTGGGTCATGTGGTTACGTTTCATCGTCGTCCGCGAAAACGACAGGGCATGAAGTACCATAAAAATTAGGGAAGTTGCGCGTAGACCCTTGAATAATCACAGGCGACTTTTGTTGCAACATCTCTTTTTGTTTCCTAACCTCTTTATATATTCCTATTTCATATACCTTTGGGATCTACTCAACAAGCAATCAGTTACATTGTGAGGTTGCAAAAAATGCTCTAGGGTGTCTAGAGCGACTAAGGGAGTTGCTTATTATTTCAAATTGTAGACTCCATAGATATGTAGAAAGTAACGAATAAAATAGTTTTTTAAGAGATTGAGAAATAAGAAGAAAACGTAAAGAACCAATTAACGGAATAATAGAGGAAATCAATCTCTTACCATGAAAAATCCATGGAACTTTGACTCATCTGGGTTTAGCAAGTAAAGAATCAGAAAATTAAGCTATGTGAGAAGCCATATGAATGGTAAGTGGGAATAATTACTTACACAAGTGGGATAATTAATTTAGAAATGTTTTTTTTTTAACTTTGGTCGGTGGACAAAAATTCAGTAAGGGTATAATAGACATTTTGCTTTTATAAACTTACCAAATATTAAAATGTTTCAAGTATTTTAAAATTACCCAAAAAGGAAAGTATTTCATCTATTTAAATACGGAGGAAGTATTAAATGTTAATTCAAATGCTAAAAGTTGACTTAAAAGTTGTTGAAGACACGTACCATTTGAAAAAACTAATTTAGAATAAAAATAAATAATTGGAAAGTTTTACCAAATACACACTAAAGAAGTAACAAGTACTCATGAATTATATTATTACTAGCGAAACTACCCGCGCGTTGCGCAAGAATTTATACTTTTTTAATGTATTTTAATAATACTTCCTCGGTTACTATTTAGTTGCAACATTTGAATAGTGTAAAACTATTCATTGTTGAATCTTATTTTATGTGTTATTCATTATGTATAAGGAAAAATATAGTCAAGTGGGGTTTTGTTTTATTCGTCTTGATGTCTATTTTTCAAATATTAAATTTATATAATTTTTAGTTATGTATTATTAAAGATATTTGCGATACAAGTTAAGTATTGGATAACGTGCACGCATAAAATGTTGCAAGTATTTAGAAACGGAGGAAGTATTATTTAGGGTGATTTACACTTTTGGATTTTTTTATTAAAAAAATTATATTTTTAGACTAATATTAAAATTTTTACAAAACTAAACTTTTTAAAATTTTTTTTTTACAAATAATAGACAAAAATGACCATTTTACCCTTCAATACCGAGAAAAAATATATCCAGTAGCTTCCCAGTGTTACACACCAGGAAGCACGCAAAATTCAAGCCTGCTTCCCCGTGTGTAATACCGAGAAGCGAATTTTAGCTTCCCGGTACTACACACCGGGAAGCAAGCTTGACAATTTTGTCTGCTTCCCCATGTGTAATACAGGGAAGCAAAATATCACCGCCGGGAAGCTAATTCAATTTTGCCTGCTTTCCGGTATTACTACCGGGAAGCTCATTTTCTGCAATTTTTTTTTAAAGTTTAGTTTTATAATTTTTTTATAAAAAAGTTTAAAAGTATAAAAAAAAAAATTAGAGTTGGTCTAAAACTAAGGAAAAAAAGTTGAAAATGTCTAATTTAGCTTATTTTCACTACATATTTATTTTAAGTGTATTTTAGAATTGAGTAGAAGTTACTATATTTGGTCATTTTAGGTAAGGTTGGTCTCCTGATAAATCGGAAAGTTTTAAGTCAAGACCGAAATCTTATCAGAGAATATTTCTTCCTAATTGAATTGTATTTCTGACTTCAATGCGTGGTTCGATTCCTAGTTATGCCAAAGCTTCTCTTTATTTCTCTCATGGGACGGATTTAAAATATTGACATAAAATTTGTTAATTTATTCATTTAGAGAAAAAAATATTTATTTAAATATTTATATTAATTTTTAAAACTAAATTATTTACGCAATCAATATAATATAATTTGTAATTGCTATTTTACACACCCAAAACTACACTTAACATGCTTTCCTTAAACTATCCTAATAAAATTGGTATAATTACTAAAATATCTTTTAATTTTTTTAAAACTTTTTTATTGTTATATTTTGTTTAATATTTTACCATTAAGATATTATATATATATATATATATATATTTTTCCTTCATTATATACTTTTTATTTCCAATTAAATTTAAAATTTTCTTATTTTATAATTGATTGATCAATAAATATATATATATATATATATAAATGTAATAAAATTGTATTGAAAAAACTTCAATATTTAAATTTGAATAGATTTTCTAAAAGTTTTTTTATATTAAAAAAGAAAATTTGAGTTCTTGTTCAAATATTAAAAGATTTTAACTAAATAACACAAATCTAGCAAACACGGGGTTGCATGATTAAAATTATAATTTATAGTTAATAACTATATATATATATATATATATTTTATTTTAGATTGTTTATAATTTTTTAACTTTATTTAAAATAGTTTGAATTTAAAAAGATTTATAAATATATTATTTATAAAAATTAAAAAATTGAAATAATTTAAATTTAAAATTTTTTTCAAAATATATTATTTATAAAAAAAATAAAAAGTTGAAGGATATAATTGAAAAACAAAAAGGTTATCCTAAGTAATTAGGTGTCTCAAATAATAACTCTATAATTTTATTATTGTTGTTATTATTATCAGTGTTATTTTAAATTACCATCAACCAAATATTTCATTTTAATTTGCACACTCACACGGTCATCTTTAATATGATTTTGATTAAATTTACAATTTTCAAATTTTAAACATTTGAGTTCATATTCCTATTTGATTTAATTTAGAAATCTAGAAATCGAAACAGTAGAAGTGAAAAACTTACAAATTAAAAAAATAATAATATTTTTTTATAGTTAGAATCTTGAAAGTGAAAAAAATAAAAGAAATAACAAATAAAATAGATATGCGAGACACAGGAAGAAAACGATGGCAATTAATTAAAAGTCATTATTATTATTATTATTATTATAATTATTATTATTATTATTATTATTATTATTTGATTAAAAGTAATAAAGTTTGATAATTAAAAATGATGATCAATATCTCGATAAGAAGTTTGCTTTTTCCAACCTGGATAATAAATTTCCATTTCCTCGTATCACAGCGAATTAAACAATGTGAAGACTGACCATATGTTTTTTCCCTCTTCCTTTCTTAATTTACCCAAAAAAAAATTAAAATAATGCTCAATATATTAACTATGTGCTATACGAATACAAATTACATAACAATAGATAATGATAGACACTAAAAAGGTGGGTCCATACCCAAATAAAGCATGAGAACAGCAGGAGCCGAGGATGAGGGTTAGATTGTTCCATAACCATCCAGTATGCGAAAACAAATCTGGACTGGAAACTTTGCTACGACTACCTGAATATATATTCTCATTTTGTCGTTCCTATTAAAAGCTCAATTACTCATCACCTCACCCCACTCCACCATTCGATTTGTCCGTACTTTGTTCATTTTCTCTCCCAAAGTAATTACCCTCCACAACCACAAGGCAGCTTTAGATTTAGATAAAAAGCAAAGCAACCAAGTCCTCCACCTTTACACTCTCACAGCTTCTCCTCTCTCTCTTGCAATAAAGTAGATGACTTCCTTAAAATCCTTATTTCTAATGAGATGTTTGATCTGGTCTTCAACAGTATTTACCTTGGCCATCCAACAATATAAGACCAATCATAACCAAATCAGGATGAACCTACAATGCAAACAATGAATAATAACCAATCGAAAATCATTTTGAAAAAAAAATCAAAATAGAGAATAGAAACTGACTTTAAAGATGAGATCATTGTTATTAGAAATGAGAGTTAAGCCTCATCTGCTATGAACAGTCCAAGAGAGCACCAAAACTATAGTGAGTCCAATACCTCTTAGCAACCCAGAACACAAATTAATCATGGAACTAAAATATGTGTTCCACAACATTCATAACATAAAAGTAAGGAAAAGAACCATAACGATTAATTCCTAGTCTAGATAACCAACTTCTAACTAATCATAAATGAAGCAAATGCATCGGTGGTAGCATACTAAATCTTTTCATTACTGAGAACAGAACCCAAGCACTCCTACGAACATACCCTTGTAATGGAAGGCTAGAAATATCATGACTTTATGTGAAGAATTTGATGACACCTATCACTTTCAAAGTGACTAAATTAATAAGGCAACTATGTTTGCAAGACCAAATTCTCCACTGCTTCACTTATTGTCCGAGTAATTTTGGCATAATTAGCTTCATACTTAACAGGTTCCATCAAAACTATGTCATTCTAGTTACATTGCTCAAATCATACACTTTTATTAGCAAATATTTAACGAAAAACATCACATATAGAAAAACATCACATATAGAGCTAAGCAAATTAGCCAATCTATTTAGTGCTGCGAAAAATTAAATTAATTTGTTGTGTACACTATATACGAGTGAGATGAGATCCTATTAATTCATATAAGTACCTACATTAAGTGGACTACTATCTGCTCTGGTAATCTTCAACCTTTTCACCATCTTCAGAAACATCTCTCAGAGGTACATCTCCAACAATCATCCAATCTCCTGCTTTGTCTTGATATGTCATGTTATGAGTGAGTACCTGCTTCCAAATTTAATGAGTCAAGTCACCCAAATTAAATTCCTAAAAGACAAATAAAAAAATAGATTACACTCACTGAGAATGTGTATGGTGGTAGCAAACATTTGAGAAAGAGAAGATTCATTGACAATCATCCTCACAAACAAAGCAGAGATGGCAGCCAGATCTCTTGAACATAAAAAAACAGAACAACAATCTCTTGAAACTAAATAATAATAATTATTATTATTAAAATAAAATACCTGATGAGAAACCCTAAAAGCAGAGATCAAGGAAGATTCATTGACATTGGCGCAAACTTCAGTTGTGATATGTCATGGTTATTCAAAAAAAACAATGAAAGAACCAAAAGCAACCTGGACACGCACACATAAACACAAGTCTTTTTCTTTTGTTTTAAATTTTTTCTTTCAAAAATCCCTCTGACCAAACCATAACTTACCATTAATTTGGAAGAGAAGTGAAAAGTAAAAAGAGCACACAAAATCTCTAGATCTTCCGGTCTCAAGTCATTGATGATCTAAACAAAAGAAAATAGAACAATAACGCAGATTTGAAGCAGATCCAAAATGAAAATACAAAATAAAAATCAATCGATTACTCCTGAAGAGTCATACCTTTTTAAGGCCAAGATGACAGCCAGAATCGTGAGCGATGGCAGCCGGTGGCTAGAGAAAAAGTTGCAAGAGAACCCATGGACATCGACGCCGGGAGCACCGAGATTCTCGATGAAGACAGCAATCAGAATAGTCAGTGGAAAGAGTCGGTGATTTTGGATCCCTTTGAAGACTCAGACATAAAAAATTAAAAGGAGGAAAATCAGCAAACAACACAACAGTCTCTAATTCACCCTAAAATGAAAAGAAAACATACTTACCTGTGTGGAACAACTTTAAGCACTTCACTTAAAGTACACACAGTAGTGACGATTGTTGGCGATGAAGTTCCAATTCGCTGAATTGAAATATTTGATTTCTAAGTGTCGCATAGGGTCGTCCAGAAATACCAGATAGTATTTTATACAAAATTAAATATCGGAATCAGCGATCTCAATGCAAAGTCAAAGCATGCAATTAGTCGCGATGAGGTGTTTGATTTTGAAAAAATAAAGAAAAATAGACCTTGTCGAGGAGTTGAAGAAGCTTATTAGGAGGGGCTTCAATGTTAAGAGGTGTCATGGTGGCTGAAGCGACAACACTGACTTGCCTGATAGAGATTGCGGTCACGGAGGAATTGAGCCGGCTTGCCTGAGAGAGATTGCAGTCATAGACTCACGGAGATAAGCGACCATGAGGGAATTGAGCCGTCGGTGAAGCTTAATGTCTGCTCCAAGTTGTTTTCCTTTTTTCTTCATAAAATCCATCCAATTGGAATATGTAATTATTATAAAAATCATTCCAGACTTTTCGCTTCACTTTTCCCGTACGTTTGAAATAAAATAAAATTTGAAACCCTTACGGAGAAATGAAGTGAAAAGAGTTTAAAGAAATTAATATGGGAAAGAAGTTTGAGAAATACAGGTGTCATCGTTTAATTGGTACAATATCTCCGATTTGCAAAACTTGAGTTTTTTGAGGTTTTTCAACCAAAAGCGGAACTCTCAAGCATCCACGTCATTTTCGTGGGTCCCACTTGAGGTTCCGCTTTATATATATATATATAGATTATTACCAATCAATTGTATTCAATCAATTAAGTCAATTATTGAACATATAACATTGATAACATAACTTATAGACCTTTGTACTCTTAAATAATATTATTTGTCATTCATATAATATATCTCATATTTATAGCTAATATGAATTGAAGGGGATAATGTTTAATTAAATAGACTAAAAGCCAATATAAAGAGTAGACTAAATTTAATAAGAAGTGTTGATTAGTATTTGTACATGAAAAGACTTAATCTAGGAGGAAATTGAGATGAACCCAATATAAAAAGGAAAGAAACTCAAAACTACATGTGATTCTTCCAGAAATTCCATAACTTACAAGAGGAAACCAAAATAAAAATGTAATCAAACATAAAAATGTGCGAATTGAGCTAATGTAGCTAATGTTTAACAAAATAGATTTACGAAGAAGAAAACCACAAAAAGACAATATAGAAAAAGACTCGTTTAGAAGCTTGAAGTGGAAAGTCAAAGAAATCAAGAGACCAATGAGCAAACAACATGTGGAAAGTAGTAAAGGAATCAAGTTGGATGGTATGAACTAGTCTCGACAAGTAGGGATGTTAAAACGTGTTAACGAATTATGTAGGACCAAACCCAGTACTATTTATTTATAAAAGAGTCAGGTTTATGTCATAATCGTGTTAACCCATTTATTCTTAACTCTACCTACTTATTATCAAGTTCGTATTAAGCAATGCTAATCCATTGTGTCGAGTTCTAATTTTACATTCGTATATTAAAAAATATAGTGTGAAATAATTCAGACAAGATTCATTATAATGAATATACAAAAGATTATTTTAGAAGAGAAATGATTCTAAGATGATATCTGTTGGTATAAGCATGTTAGATATATATTGTAAATTGATTAGTTTCTCTTTTAATATGTCAAAATAATTTTTTCAGTATAGTGAAATGAGTTAAACAGGTTGACATGTCAACCTATTAATAAAACCCAACACAACTCATCAATGATTCATGTCATGAATAGGTTGTAGTCTATTTAACTTCAACCAATTATCCATTTATTTTAACGAGTTTGTGTCAACCCATCATGTCATGACCCGTTTAAACACCCTTACCGTCAAGTTATTAGTCAAAGAAATATAGAGGATGGATTGGTAATAAAGAGGAGGTATAGAGGCATTACAAAATTACAAGTTTAAACAAATTCATCTTCGGCAAGGGAGTGCAACAAACCAAAGTAATGAACTAGTATAAAAGAAACATCAAGTAATGATGGGAGGGGACCTTTTTCCTTTAATTTTTAGATATTTGCACATAAATAACTCCATCCGTTTCTATTTTCTCAACAATCATGATAGAATGAGAATAAACAAAGTAGCTCATTGAGTACATGCTTTGAGTTGATGATGTCTTTAGACATCATAATGAAATCTTCATTGTTTTTTTTTTAGAATTTCTATTATTGACTAAAGATTATTATCATGAGTCTCGACGAGATCCAATGGCTATGAGTATCCATAGTGTTCTTCCATTCTGAGAGACATAGAATGATTAACTAGTGTATATCAATTCTGTGGCACATGTTCTTTGGTTAACTCATATTTGTTCCATAACATGTACTCCTACATTATGTGTATTCTGACCATTGTAAATACAACACTAAGGATTTATATGGAGAATAACACTCTTGGAGAAATCGGGTTGAGTCAAATACAACTCTGTGGTTATGCCTTAAAACTTCATTATTATTGAATGATGCTTTTAGAGCTAGGATTTGAAGTAAACATCTTTCTTTATCCATCCCTCACAACAACAAAAAAAACCCACCCAATTCACTCTTCTCACTATCCCTAAAGTTCTATTTGTTAATTCTAAGACCTATTTATCCTTTTCATTCATCTTTAACTAGTGGTAAGATTTCCTACAATCCCTTTAATGGTATTTTTGGATTTTTGATATTTGATTTCTATATGCCAGTAAGATTATAAAAGTTTAATTATGCATTCGGTTAATAGTCTTAGTTAGTTATGATCTCTAGCTATCATTTTGGGAAAACCCTAGAGTAGAGATGATGATTTTGATGTTAATAGATTCTTATGTTTGATTGGTTGCCTTGATGATTTCTATAAGCAATTTGGGTATTGGTGAACACCAAGCCGAATGGCCTTAGTTTTGGATATCGATGAAGGGAAAGTTAGCATCTTCGTTTTACACTCTACATGTGATGTGTTGGGTGTTTTATGTATTAATTTGGTTAATAATACACTTATTATTAAATGAAATGTAAATAAAATGATATTATATTCAGTGGAATTTAATCTTGTTTATTGGCATGAAATTTGATTATTAGACATATTGGATTGCTTTAGTTCATAAGGGTAGTAATGATATATGGTTATATGATTGTGTCTAAGTTGTTTAGAGCCATATAGATATACATATATTGATTCTTTGGGCTATATGAATGAATAAATGTGCCTTATGGCTAAATGATCATTAAGTGATAATGTTGTATTTAATTACAGTCAATTGTGCTTTGTAAAGGATCCAAGAATATTGAATGGATAAAATGTATGTGAATCATTAAAAAGGATCAATTGCCCTTATTTTAACTTGTTATAGAAAATGTAATGACATGTTATAGAGAAGACTGATGTACTTTAACATATGTTTCATATGTAGATCATGACTAAATGACCACTCTAAAGAACTAGGGCGACGACTCTTAAAGGATGCAACAACATCACCGACCTTTTAGTCAAAAGTTAAAGAAATCCAAAAAGAGGTTATCCGGCTAAAAATGGATCCAACCGATTCCACGGATTTAGCATTCGAACCTAAAGTGAGCTTAGCTCTTATAATGATTCAACCTTGAAGTCTCATTTTAAGTATATAAGTTAGAGTTAAAGGCAATTATTTAAAACCAGCAAATTGTGGTTGTTGATTTGTTGTTTTGTCACTTATACTTATTTTAGCAAAAAAAAACCTAGTTTAGTGGTTTATTTATACTGTATTGAACTTGAATGATTAATGGATGGCTAAACATTGCTTGTTGCTGCTCGTTTGTGACCTAGATGTCATAAATGACAACTCACTAGATTATTAGAATAAAATAAATAACTTGGTAGGATTCTATTGAGTTATTTGGAAGTTTTCTATCACTTTTTCTTATTGGGTGTCTCTTAGACAGTGACTTGTTCAAGGTGACCAAGTTGCAGGTTAAGGCACAAGGAATCTTGATACGTTTCTAAGCGCCTTAGTCGACGGCTTGGTTAAGGTGACCAAAAAGCAGACTAAGATGTAGAAAATACTCAGTACTATTCTGAGCATCCTGATTACGTCCTTAATAACCAGTTCAAGGCTACCAGGATGTGAACCTAGGTGTTGACTGCTGTTTAGATCTCTAAACTTTATTTTCTTGTTTGAAAATGTTTGTCAATGCTTGTATGTCTGACAATGGATTATCCAAATTGCATTTTGTATATTCATACGTAATAATTATAAAGAAGCATATCGTGTATGTATGTTTGAGTATGACGATGTCAAGCAAGCGGCGTTAGCCTGGCCCTCTTTTCTTGTTGTTTTTTACCTTTTCTCTTTCGTACGAGATCTAATCAAGTGATTGGGCGAGTTAAGAAACCGAAATAGTAGCATAATCATAAACATTTATTTCGAAGATTATTTAGTGCATTTTATATTCAATTAGGTTTTTAGAAATTTTTGTGACTCATTTGAATAATTTTCAAACTATGTTGTAAAAGCTATAAAAGAGACAATGACGTGATTTTAAACTTGATATTTTTCTTATTGATCTCATCAAAATACATATACACATGGCGTGATGGTGAAATCTATGCTAGATACATATTGAGAGGAATGGTTGAAAGTAACAACAGAAATTATTTGCACTGTCAACAGCTGTGAATGATGCCACAGAATTCTATTTTGACAACTGGTGTACACATTGCAAATGTAAACATGGAGATTCAGAGAACCTTCAGGAAGCTTTAGTTGCTAGGCTCTGTTGTGTGTTCTTAGGCTGTGATAATTATTCTGGGTTTGCTTTGATGGTTTTTTTTATTTGTTAAATTTTTTAGGCCCATCAGAGGCTTCTTCTCCAATAGCCCTCCTCAGCCAGTTGATCTTCTGAACTGATGTAGAGAATATCTAATTCTTCTTTCTCGATTTTGTCTCGTATAAAATGCACTTCTATTCCGATGTGTTTCGTTCGAGCATAAAAGACTAAATATTTGGCAAGGGAAATAGCTCCATTATTATCACACCATAAAATGGGAGTATGAGGAAGACTGAATTTCAATTCTGTGAGCAAAGAGTGAATCCATAATAATTTTGATGTATGAGCAAGGGCACAATATTCAACTTCTGTGCTAGAGCAAGTTAAGATTGTCTGCTTTTTGGAGCACGAAAACATGAGATTACCTCCTAGAAAGAACAACTACTAATGGTGGACTTCCTATCATCTGGAGATTCAGCTAGTCGGAATCGCTAAAGCCATGAAGAGAAAGAGGCAACAAAGAATAGCGAAAAGCTAACACAAGTGAGTCCGTCCCTTTAAGGTACCTCAAAACTCTCTTACATGCATTCCAATGTTATTTGAGTGGGTTTGAGAGATATTGACTCAGCTTATTAATGATAAAGCAAATGTCTAGATGTGTGTTGCATAGGTATTGAAGTGCTCAAATCATGCTTCGGTAAAGAGTTGAATTGGATAATTGTTTTCCTTCAGTTGCAAATAGTTTCATGCCAAGAGTTATAGGAGTAACACACTTACTACACGAGGACATGTTGGCTCTTTCAAGAATCTCAGAGATGTATTGTACTGAGATAGATACAATCCTGAAGAATCTTTCTAAGCTTTAAAACCCAAAAATTGGCTTATGCAGCCTAGATTCTTTAGGGCAAATTTTTAATTGATTATGTTGAAGATATACTGAACATTTGATTTTAAATCCCTGTAATTAATATGTCATCCACATATATTAGAATAAGTAGGATGAAATTTATTATGAGTCTGTAGAATAGAGATGAGTCACATCTTGAATTCGAAAAACCCTAATCAATAAGAGCACCTATAAGTGTATTATACCAAGCCATTGGTGCCTACTTTAGGCCATACAAGGCTTTATTAAGTTTGTAGACATGAGTATTATGATTAGACTCTTCAAAACCTTGAGGTTATCTAATATAGAGA
>JARJHC010000107.1:5486074-5563312 GCA_031304145.1 Cardiospermum halicacabum | reverse complement strand
GCTCATTCAAAGCAGACTCTTGTTTTATCTAATATAGAGAGATTCTGTGAGTTTTCCAATGAGAAATGCATTATTGATATCCACCCGTTGAATATCCCATCCCTTAGATATAGCTAGAGACAGAATCACCCTGATTGTTGATGATTTCACTACTGTGCTATAAGTTTCACTGAAGTCTATACCAGGTGTTTGATTAAACCATTAGCTATAAAATAGGCTTTATGCATTGCAACTAAGCCATCAGCATTATGTTTTGTTCAAACTACATACTTAGTTCCCAGCAATTGCATAGATGGATGATGTGGAACAAATTTCCAAATGTTATTTCTAATGATGGAATTGTATTCATCTATTGTGGCTTTTAACCATATAGCATCTTTAAGTGCAGTAGCAATGGTTTTTGGGATAGAGGATGGTATTGGTGATAATGATGTAGTTTATGTTTGTGGTTTGAAAATCCCAGACTCTGATCTGGTTTGCATGGAATGTGGATATATTTTTGAGGTTGTTGGTTTAGCGAGAACCGATTAGTGAGATATATTAAGTCCAGAATATGGTATTACAGTATCGTTTACCTATCCGGTCGATGGTTCTAAACACTGTTCTGTGGAGGGTTCGACCATATGAAGTTGACCTTGAGATGAATGTAGAGATTTATGGTAGTTTAGTGTGTCTGCTATGGTTCAGATGGGTAGACTATATGATGTTTGGATTGTGTGGGATTTTAGGCAATAAAATTTAATAGGGTAATTCGTTTTCATTGAAGATGACATGGCATGAAATGTAGATATTGCCATTTGGGTGAAAGCATTTATACCCTTTATGAAAAAGCCTGTATCCAAGAAAGATACATTTGATAGTATAGAAATCGAGTTCGTGTTTATTATAGTGTCGAAGTTAAGGGAAGCAAGAACAACTAAATACTCTCAGGTGATTATATGGAGGAGGTTTTTGGTCTAGTTTTTGAAAGGGGCTCTGATTGTGAAGAACGAGTGATGGAAAAGTATTTATACGATAAGTTGCTATTGTAAATGCCTCTAACCAGTATTTGAGGGGAAGTTTGACATGTGAGAATAATGTGAGACCAGATTAAATAATATAAAGATGTGTACGTTCTAGAATGTCATTTTATTGGTGTGTGTCTGGACAACCGAATCTAGGTTGAAAGCCATGTGAGTTCAGAAAAGGTAATAGAGCTTTGAATTCTCCCCTAGTATCACTTTGGACAGCTTTAATTTTGAGATTCAACTAATTTTCAATGAATTTTTTGAATTGGATAAAGGTAGCTAATGTCTAAGATTTGAGTTTCAAAGGGTAAATCCAAGTGTAACGAGTGAATGAATCAATGAATATGATATCATATTTATGACCAGATGTGGACGAAATAGGGTTGGGACCTTATAGATCAGTATGAATGATTTGTAGTGGTTGTGTAGTGGAAATATTATGTATTTAAAAGGGCATTTGATAATATTTTCCCATATGACAAGCATCACAAAATTGAAGAGTATTTGATGAAATTTGAGTTCCATTGATTACATAATAGTTTTTAATACATGAGCATTGGGGTGCTCTAGTCTGACATGCCACATATTTTCATTTTTCTGAGAAATATAAGCTTCGGTAGGAAGAGATTGGGTTGAAGAGTTAGTGTGGGGAGGTTTAGCCATTATGAGGATGGTATGAGAGTGGAGTCAAGGCTGTATACTCTATCTCTAAGTAGTCCCCTAAGTAGGGTCTTCCTTATAACTTTGTCCTTAAACATATAACAAGAGTCAGTAAATTTAACTGTAATACCATTATCTTTGGTAATTTGTGAGATGCTGAGTAGGTTTTTAAAAATAGGAGGAACTCTCAAAATTTTTGTAAGTGACAAAAGTACACTTTTATTGAAATGTAATGATGATGAACCAATATGGGTAATAGAAAGATGATTACCATGGCCTACAGTAAGAGTGTCCGGCAGTGATGAAGAGTGTTGAGCGTGGATTGTCTATGTCAGCTATTATGTGGTTGGTTGCACCACTATCCACAAACTAAGTAGCATCAGAAGAGTGAGCAGAGTTGGGTAATATGGTAGGCTGGTGAGCAATGTAGGTTTGTTGAGAATGTGATTGATGTGATTTTTGAGATTGACTACGTTTGTTGGCTTGAAAATGAACATAAAAAAGTTTATAGCATTTGCTAGCATCATGACCTTGCTTATAGCGAATTTGACAATAGAGCCTTGATTGCCTACCCCATTGACTGCCTCTAGACCCTTTAGCTGAATGTCGACCACCTTATTGACGACCACCTTATTGGGAGCCAGGATCACGACTGTAGTTTGCTATATTAACTGAAGTAGTGGACGTAGTGAGCATGGCTAATTGTTGTTCTAAACGGGTTTCCCGCATTACAAGAAAGTATTGCTCCTCCTGAAGAGTAGCACTACTCATGGTATATGATATTACACAAATAGAAGAGTCATATCTGAGCTGAGTCCACTGAGAGAACTAAAAACAAGCTCTTTTTCAGAGAATGGATGACCAACGACTTTTAAGGAGTCTTAAATTGTTTTTATCTTTTGAATGTAATAAGTAATGGACAATGGTTCTTTCTGTATTATGGCTAGTTGTTGTTTGAGTTGTAGAAATTTAACTAGTGAAGTCTGTGCAAAGAGATTGATAAGTATTTGCATAGTTCCTTGGAGGAAGATTCGTGATTGACTTGTCCAATCACCTGATCTCCAATGGTTGTAAGCAACTAACAAAATAAAAGTTGATCTACATGAAGCCAGATTTTGTACGCAGGATTCTCAACAGGAGCAGAGGCATCACTGTTGAAAGAAGATGAAAGACAAAACCTTTCTGAAGGAGTCAGATTGGTGGAGATATAGGATTTGAGATCCAGTGCGCGTATAGCAACAAGAAATTGAGGTTTTCAGTTGAGATAGTTGTGTTGATTAAGTTTGAAAGGAAGATTAAAGTTGAGGGTTTTAGCAAGAGCAGGGAAAATCAAGGTCAACGAGGAAAAAGATGACAGAAGATGTAATAGAGTTGTTTGAATTCTTAGGAATACACGTTAGCCGAAAAAGGCCTGATACAATGTAAGAACTATAAAAGAGATAATGAACTTGACTCAAAATTAAGGTTCGAGCTCGTTTTATGGTCGTGAGTTAATAATATAAAAGTTTAGGACTCGACTCATTTAAATATATTTAAAATAAAATATTAATTTAATATATAATTTTAATATAATTATAAAAGATATAAATATATGATATGGGGGACTGATTTAAATTCGTTAAGTTCACAATCTTTTAATTTTTTAATTTTGAAATATGATATTCGATTTGTTTAAATTCAGTTTCGAATTCGAGTGGTAAGAAATTTATTTAAATCCGAATTCAAGTTGAACTTTAAACAAGTTTTCAACTTTAAATAGAAATCAATTTGTCTCGAGGTTTAACAATTTATTTAGAATTTTTTAAAAATGATTTCAACCATGTTTAGTAATGATTTTTAGATTTAGCTAAATTAATTTAAATTTAGTTTCATGAATTTACCATTGTGGGGGTTTTTATTTTATTATTTATGGAATAGCCTTTCTATGTTTGAGATATGGTACGATGATCAAATTCTATCTCATTAGTTACCGATATGAATTTGGAACAATCCCGTATCACATCCCTAAACTGATGCACCAAACAGCTAGTAAGAGAGTCGTTTAACTTCTTTTCAAGTAACCATGTTACTTGCGGATTTGTACGGATAGAAAACTTTCCGTAAATATTACACGTGGCATTGCGTCAACCAAGAAGATGAGACGCGAGCCAGCCTAAGAAGAAAAACCTTGGAGTGGGACCCGCCAATCCTTCAGGCGGTAAATTGATTTGCAATGGAAAATAGCCGGGCCGATTTTCTAAGACAGCAAACCAACTGATGGCAATGGCTTCAGGCGCAGGTGATAGTCTAAAATCGTTGAATCAATTCACTTGTCTTAAACCCAATATTCATGGATTCAAATCGCGTTCTTACAGATTTTGCCCCAAAAGGTGTCGCTGAGCTTGAATCGGCTCTACGGGTGAAGAACTTGCAGTATTTTATAACGCAAAGGCCATGGCTTGGTATTCTTATTTCTCGCTTTCAATTTCATTGATTCTATTTGCCCTGGGTTATGCGTCTGTTGTTGATTTGTGGTTTTGTTTCAGATCTTTATGGAGTCAATGTGAGACCGGTTGCTCCATATGCAAGCATTTCTAGAAAATCATATGTTGATTCCGCACTCATACACCGTTACTTGCCAGATGAGCTTCTTTTTGAGGTCTCAATTTTCATTTACCATCACATGACATTTGTTCACCTAGGTCTTTCATTTTTATAAGAACTTTTGATTATTATGTAGAACAATTTTTCTTCTTCTTTCTGAATTGTTGGCATCTCGTTTTACTGTTGAACTGGATTATGCTTTTTTTTTTTTTTTTTTTTTGCTTATATTTGTCATTTCATTTTGTTGCAAAACAAAAAAATCCATATATCAGGTTCTTGCACGAATGAATCCTTACGATTTGGGAAGGGCATCTTGTGTTTGTCGAAAGTGGAGGTATACTATTCGCAATCCTGTTTTCTGGCGGTATGCATGCTTAAAAGCTTGGCAGGTAAATTTAATATTGGTTAAATAACTTGCAAAGCTGTTTTGAGTAGTTTATTAGGTGTTAATCATTCAACGAATTAACTGGGACCTTTTCTCTGAAGCTTTCTGGCATGGTGGAGAACTATAAGATCTTGCAATCAAGATATGACGGTTCCTGGAGGAAAATGTGGCTTTTAAGGCCACGGATCCGCACTGACGGTAAGAAGTATTGCATTTTTTATTCAACTTTTGGAGAATTGTTTTTGTGCTTGTGTGGATTTTAGTTTGAGGATTTTCATAACCGTGGAACTAATTTAGATTTTAATTTCTAGGCTTTTATGTGAGTAGGAATACCTATATTCGTGCTGGAGTTGCTGAGTGGAAGGTTACCAATCCTGTTCACATAGTATGTTCCCATGATAGTCTCTACTTCCAAGTATTTCTAAACTATTTTATCTTTTTGGAATTGGTGTTAATTTGGTGACTGATGAGTACATTGATTAACCTCAATGAAAGCATGAAAATTAAATGGTCAATCCGGATTAGAATGTCATTCTCTTAGTGTTGAGTTTAGAGACTGATGGGGGTAGCTTAGACAATGGAGCAAGTAATGACTTAGAAAATGATAGCGTTAGCATATTCAACTTTGTATATCTTTTGCAATTTGTTTTATTTTATTTAAAGTCGTTTATTTGGGGAGCTGCAAATGAATGATGTTATCAAGGGGTTGTAAATGAACTGAGCTGAGCACGGACCTATTTATTTTGGGTTTGGCTCGAAGCTTGCCAAGTTTTTGATAAACAATCTCGAGCTCGGCTCATTTAGATATATTAAAATGAATTATTAAATTAATAAATTATATTCATATTACTATATAACTACGTATAATATAGAGAAAATTCCTTAGAATGGACCTCCAAAAGTTTAATTTAAATTTATAAGCCTATTTTAAAGATTGGCAAGCTTTTTATAAACATTCTTGGCCTCAGCTCGGATTGTTTAGATATATTAAGATAAATAATTAAATTGATATATTATATTCGTATTATTATATAAATACATATAATATTCTAAGGCTTGTTTATGCTCACTCACCTGTCAGCTTTTTATTGTTAAGCTCAAGCGTGGCTCATTCAATATTCAGGCTCAAGCTCATTTCTAAATGAGCTCGAACCAAGCCTCTTCGTGAGTCAGCCTTACTCATTTACAACCCAAATAAAACTGTAATAGGAGATTGCATTTCAAAGAGCAAACATTGAAAACATAAATGGAAGGAAAAAAGGTAAATAAAAACTACGGAAAATAAGTTTTTTACTTCCTGTTATTAATTATGCAGCCCCTACCCTTCATAAGTGCAATCTCCTTTCTAGAGTAGAGTGTATTGTTGCATGACTTTAGAATAATGAACTAATTAAAAACCTGGTTTGTTGTTAGTGTATGCAAATAGATAGAGTATCTCTTTTTATTTTATTTATTTATTTTTTTTTTCTGCTGAATCTAAATTGTATATTGTTATTTTGGAACAGTTTTCCGCATTATTTTTCCTCTTTTGCTGTCATTGTGGAGCTTAAAATTATATTTAAATAAAACTTTCTTGTTCGATGCACATTTACCACTGTCTTTTTATTGATAAAAACAATTGGCAGTCTAGGCCTACAGTTTGCAAAGGCGTCAGAACAGTTTTAAATTTCAAAGTAAAAGTTATTCCCAATTATGAAGATTAAGATCCAAACCAACTACAATGTGGCAGCATTGTTAATATATATATAGACAATTGTGGTGCTCAGTTGGTGGTGGGGATGGATTTAGGTATTGGTTGTGAGTGCTTGGTGTGTTATTTGTAACATTAGGGAGGTCAGTTGACCCCAGATTTCTTGGAAATAGAAAATGAAGTTACTGGGTGATGATTGAGGATCATGCATGATAATAGTAATAAATGCCCCCAAAAGTTTGCGAGTTGGAGGATTTTAACTATCAGTTTCCTGGGTAATTATTTGTAACTCCTCTCTTGTATGTTTCTGCAGGTGTGCTACTTTCGATATATCAGATTTTTTCCATCTGGACGATTTCTTTACAAGGTTATAATTTTTAACCAGTGAGACATGCATGCAGTTTACAAATGATCTTTTGAATGTATATTTGATTGCAATATTTTCTTTGGTTATTATGCAATGTTAGAATTCTTCTCAAAAGATTAAGGATGTGGCAAAATGCATGAACTTCCGTGCATCTAAAGCAGACTCTGTTTTTGGTGGCCATTTCACATTGACAGATGATAAGGTTTGGTTTCATCATTTGGCTGGTGCTAATATTTTTTTAAGTCTATTCTGCTGCCTTTCAGTTTGTGCATTTTCTACTAATGATGCTATGCTGTCTTATATTTGTTTATCAACAAAAGCTTTTCCTTTCGGCTCTTTTTTACACCAACTTGTTGCAGGTAGAAGCTGCTGTTTTGTACCCTGGAATGCGTCCTACTGTGTTAAGAATCCGCTTAAGGTATTATATTGGTTGGTCTCGATTTGTTGCATTTTAGGTGATGTTTACAAAAAATAATCATCTCTGTACTTGGCTTAGTTTGGCTCTGAATTTCTGTTTCAAAGATGCAGCTTTAACATTAAAAAATAAATAAAATAAAATAAAATTTGAGTACTAGTGAGAAGTTTTGGAAAATATGGAGCTGAAAATTATCTAAGGATTGTGGACAAAATGATCAGAACACTTAGATATAGGGTTTATATATTTTGACTAAATTTTTTGATCCAAACATCTTTAGGTGCTCAGTCTATTAATAATAGGGAAGTATTTTCCAGATAAAGTCTCATGATTTATGACGGTAAAGGATAACATATATAATATTTATGTAAACTACATCTCCCCAAAATTATTTGGGTATGTGATATGTCCTAGGTGAGATCAAAAGATTATCTATAATATTAATAGGGTAGTTATATTAGCATTTATGATAATAGTCTTTTGTATCTGGTTCCATAAATGTTTCCTAGATTATTGAAAATGTTAGAATATGAATAGTCATGTAAGTCTTTAACTAGATAAGAACCATTTAGGTGAAGAGGTGTCTTGTGGAAAGTAGAATCAGAGAAAATCACTTGGAGCCTAGGGCATTGGGTTTCGGGTTCCCTTATACCCGTTTATCTATATATTACATATAAAAGTCTTTCTTATTTTATCTATAAGAGCGAGATCTATCATTTGGTATAAGAACGGTTTAATCCTCAAAGAATGTCTTTGTTCCATGGTTGGATTCACAAATCAGATGGGGTGAGATGCGAGATGGAATGGCTACATGAATCTGATGGATGTATAAGTGGTTGGAATGCCAATAAAAAAAGTGAGATTTGGCTTTATGAATTGGAAACACGAAGTGGGATGAAAGATTCACTCAGTCCTGTTAGGACAGGACACCCTAGTTCAAGTCCACATGGAATGTGGAAGCGGGGTGGATTTGAAAAACAGGATAAGGGTGGATGAGAAATGCAATGGAGGAGATGATTAAGTTAGTTAAAGAGATGCAATCTGTGTTGAATTGTGGCTCTGCCGTAGAAAAAGGTAGCAGAGTGAGTACTATTCATGATGATGTTCAAGATGTTCATTCTGATAAAGAAGAGTCGGCAGTGAAGATCGGAATGATGGAGGTTACCGGGGTGAATAGATAAGAGTTGCCAGTGGAGATAAAAAAGATAGAGGTTGCCAATGCCAGTTATGACAATGGTAACAAGGTGGTCGAAGAGTGGGGTGACTTTGAGTGTGACTCCAATCTTTTAAATTAGTTCCACACTGCATATTTTTTTTTCTTTTTCATTTCAGGAATATTTCCCACCACATTGTAAGAACCTTTAAAATAATTTGAAATTGAAGGCTTTGTTTGATGACATGTAGCCACACTAGCTGGGGTCATCAATAAAACTAACCATGATTTCCCAATCTTAGTATGTATACTACAAATACCCTACAAATCTCTGTGCACTAGATAAAATAGTTCAGATTTTCTGTAAGGTTTTAGATTGATAAAGATTTCCTTTGTTGTAGGGAAATTGCATATTTCACATTTCAGATTTTAATGCCTAGGAGGGTCTGTCACCATAACAAACCTGCTCAATTTGAAAATTTTCTTGTATATTCCTTGGTGGATTTATATTTGTATCTGCAGGAAAAATTTGTTCCTAATTACCATTATACAAATCCGTGCTAATCTGCTATTTAGCTAGAATCACTTCCAGTGATATCTCGGTCACATGATAATAACATAAGTTCTTACTGCTGCTTTTGTAGACTGCGAGGAACAACAGCTGGTGCTAACAACCGCATGGATTTACTCTCACTTGTTACGAGTGGTGTGAATGACGAAGAAGCCAATGGTGAAGACGAGGATATCCTTGGAGTAGTGGGAGGTTGGCAGGATGATGAAACTCATAACCCAGATGTTCCTGCAGTCTCACACAAAAGGGGTATGACGCCTTTTGTGTTTGTTCCATTTGAAGAGGTAAATAAATCCCATCTTTCACTTTCAAGTTTGGGATTAAAGGCTTTGTTGATGTTGACTGGCTAACGGCTATTGAGGGTGTGTAATTGTATAGGTGGAAACATCAGTTCTGAATTTGCCCGTGGAAAAGATGGATTATTTTGTCCCTGGCTGATTATCTGAAGGTATGGCTGTAAATATGTACTGTACTCTTGAACTTTCAGATTCTGTCTTCTTCTTCACTGTTTGTGGAAATGTACATATAATAATGTGCCGGGTTAGGGTTAGTTCTGTGGATGTGTAATTTATTGTGGTTGAATAACTGATTGGGCATGGTACTTGTCTGATCATTATGTTCGTGATCTAATAATATGTATGATTCTTCAGTGATGAGATAATACAAGTTTGTGAAACACTTCCGCATGATATTTTATGAGTTTGAGTATTTGGTGATTTAAACATAAATAAATAAATATGTAAGAAATAATATTATTACCTTTTCCAATTTTGTGTAAATAAATTTTTAACAGTTGATAGACTCAAATGCTTGACCAATTTTTTAGAATTTCAAACTGGGGAAATTTTAAAATAAATGAGATTACAAATTGTGCTAATTTCAAATTTTAAAACTATTCAAATTAAGTACTTTAATTTAAATTGATATTTTACTTTAGCAAAAGTGAATTTTGTTTATGATTTTTTGTTTTTTTTTTTGTTTTTTTTTTTTTTCTGTTATGTAGAGTTGAGAATGAATTTAAATGAAAATTAAAAGTGGAAATAGGTTTTTACACTAATTAAATATTTTGAAATAGTAAAATTCAGTGGAAAAAAAAAATTGTGGGGTTAAACAAAAAATGATTTAGTTTAGAATGGGCCCAATTGATATTTAGTTTCACAGTATAATTCAAATCCACTGCTTCTCCAAAATGTATTTCACCTCTATTTCTTCTTTATTCAGCAATCTCCCATCATTTTACAGAACTCCCTTTGGGAAGCTATTGAGCGGGTTGGGAAGTTTGAGTCTTTTTTCATTTTAATAAAGATACAATTGAAACCTTTAACAATTGATGAACTTCAATTTGTGTGATTTGAATAAGAAAAAATAATAAGGGGTTATTTTCAAAAAAAACACCTATTTTTTCAAACGTTTGATTTTAAACACCCGGTTTTGAAATCAAAAGTTTCAAAACCGGGTGTTTAAAATCAAACGTTTGAAAAAATAGGTGTTTTTTTGGAAATAACCCAAATAATAAGGGAGTTAAGAGAGTTGAGAAAGAGGCAAAACAAGACTGATAGTATGACATGTGGTAAAGCACTAGAAATTCTGTACCAACAATTAGGCACTACAGAAAGGGAAAAAAAATATCTACGAGAGAAAAAAGTAGAGACTTAAGCCAAGCAGCACCGTCTCTATATTTTTGGAGGCTCCGGGAAAATGTGATACAATGGACTCTTTAAATTATTTTTATTTTTTGTTTTTAATTTTAACATGACAATAAAGAGAGTAAACATGAGTACTAATAATATAAAATTAGTTCGGTTACATCAAATTAATCCAATTTTAGTGATTAATTTTTATTTTTTTTAAATATCACCAAATTATATTTTTTTTATTTAAAAATTTTAACTCACATCCGGCTTTGAGGGCCCCCCCTCCACGCGGGGCCCTCAGCGGTCGCCCCTCCGGCCACCCCTCAGAGCCGGGCGTGAAGCCAAGCTAAATGTATTAAAGACGAAGCTCAGCGTGTGTTAGGGATGATAAGATAAAAGGAGAAATAGAAATCCTATTTTGACAAACCTTTTAACTCAGCGTATGAACAAGACTTTCATAATCTCTTGGCAACATTTATAAATCTCATATGAAGGTTGGTAAGGCATGTGGTCCTTAAGGTATCTTATAGAGGTGTGGAAGAGTCTCGGAGAATTATGAATTGTCTGGTTAACAAAACTCTTTAATACTATATACAAAGGACGTAAGATGCCTAATGCATGGAGAATGAGTACTCTAGTATCGATATATAAGAATAAAGGAGGCATCTAAAGTTGTACGACCTATAGGGAATCAAACTCATGAGTCATACAATGACATTATGGGAAAGAGTGATAAAGCATAAATTGAGGGTGACTACAAGAGTGTTAGAGAACCAATTTGGTTTTATTTCAAGGAGATCTACTATGGATGCCATTTCTCCCTAAGAAGATTAATGGAATTGTACCAAGAGAAAGAAGAAAGATCTTCACATGGTGTTTATTGACTTGGAGAAGACATATAATCGAGAACCAAGAGAAGTATTATGATGAGTTTTGGAATGGAAAGAAGTCCATGTCAAGTATATCAACATTATAATCCATAATGTGAAAATAATAGGTGGACACATTGAGAGTTTTTCCATTACCATTGGATTGCATCAAGGTTCAGTCTAAGTCCATATTTGTTTACTTTGGTGATGGATGAGTTGATCGGGAGCTTACATGATGATATACCTTTGTGTATGTTATTGTAGATGACATTGTGCTTATTGATGAAACTAGTGCGAGAGATAATCATAACTTGAAAATATGGAGAAAAAATATTAACGATAAGGGTTTTATGTTAAGTAGGAGCAAAACAAAATATATGTATTGTTAGTTTAGTCTGAGGAAGAAGTAAGAACTAGAGGTGAAGTTGGATGAGGTTTTGGTTCTTAACACCAAACAATTAAAGTGTCTAGATTCTGTATTCCAGAAGGATGGACGATTGGATGATGTGACGTCAAAATCCAAGTTGGGTGGATAAAGTGGAAGGGGGCATCAGGGGTTCTTTACGATAAGAAAATTGCACTTAAGGTAAATGTAAATTTTATAGGACAGTTGTTTGGCCAGCAATGCTATATGGGAGCAAATGTTGGGCACCTATGAGATAACATCACCATAAAATGAATGTGGTAGATATGAGTTTGTTAACATGGATGTATGAACATACAAGGTTGGACAATGTTTAAAATGAATCATTAATTTGAGTTATTTGGTATTCAAAATATTTTCAAATGACTTTTGCTCATGATTCATAATTTAACATTATTTTCAAACATATCCGTGAATTCATACTGAGTTGCAGAATCTTCGGAGTGTTTTAAGTAACCTCCCTTTTTAAAGGATTATTAACACATTTTTATAGGGATATTTCCATTTTACTAGCGCAGGTTTGCAATATTAGTAAAAAAACTTCCACTATTTCATTATGAGTCAAAACACCACTTTTTAGAATATTTCATCCATTTTATTGTTAATCCGTTAATGGATGAACAGTAATCAATAGTATTTTGGCAATTTCAATTTTTTTTAAAAAAAAAATTTTAAGCAAAAAAAAGACTTATTTATTTCTTTAAAATAAAAATTATGAAAATGCTCCTAGTTACTATTCATACAGTGACTGATGAACAGTACACTTGACAGATTCTGTTAAAAAGTAATTTTTTTGGGCCAAAATTGAAACATTAGAGGATTTTTGACTAATATGTAAAACCTCCGATGGTAAAATGGAAATATCCTTCTTTAAATGCTTGAATATTTGTGATAGTAATATGTAAGAATGACTTTAAGTGACTAAAAAATTGACTTGTTAACCCGTTTAACCTTGTTGATGTTAGTCAACGTTGTCCATGTACTCCAGAAATTTATTTAGTGCTTTCATGGCATGCCTGCGGACTTATTGTTGTTGATCAAGATGTAGCATGCAGAAGAATTAAATATTCGATTGAGTTAATTGCATTCACACTCCCTGAACGATAGCAAATTACAAACAAATGAACATTTTGGTATTAATATAAAATCACACCCCTTCTATTCATAAAAATTAGAGAAAATATAAGGTAAAATTAACTTTAAATGAACATTACATCATGCAGATGTATTCAGAATTGGAAATTTCATTATTATATTGATAAATTTATTAATTAAACACGATTTTATTATTGAGTAAAGGGGTGAGAGTGTGTATTAATACCAAAATCTTCATTTGTGTTTAATTTACCATCGTTCAGAGAATGTGAGTGCAATTAACTCAAGCAATTGGTTCCAAATGTTAGAATTTTCATGACCTGTATTTAGACTTGACTATGGGCTGGATGTTACTTGGGAAGAACTGGCTATTGCACATTCGTCTGTGGCAATTTAGTAAGTTGAAAAAATAAAAAATAATAACTGGTAGTGTATCATCCAACCCCCATCCCAGCCGAAACCATTGCTTGAACAGGCCACTGCAAATTATAATAACACCTCAAAGCACCAACGCACATGTATCATGAATCATGATATAGCGTGCCACAAATTCAAGTAATTATCATTATAATATCTCTTTTAAGAAACATATAACCACCAGATACTTTTACATAAACATCTCCTGTGAATTACTATATATATATATAGGGGTGTGTATTCGGACGTCCCATATCGAAATTTTGAAAAATTTAGTATTCGATGTAGGAATTTTGAGTACTGAATACTGTACCGAAAATTAAAAATTCGATTCGGGACGTTCCGTAATATTTCGGTTCGGTATGGGATAGTAGCGTAATACCGAATTAGTAAAAAAAATAAAAAAAAAAAAATTTACTTTTTCAACTTATTATTTGATCTTGTTGATTAGTTTTATATTTGAATTATTTATCAATTTTTATTTATGGTTAATTGTATTGATATGTAGATTTTCATTTGGGGTTGATGTGTATAAATGATTTAAAATATTCAATTATATTATATTACCTCTGTTTTTTATTACTCCCTACACTTTCTGTTTACACGCTTTTCGATGTTTAATTTTAATTGTAAATATTTTTAATTATACACAGTAAAAAATTATAAAAATTTTATATTTAGAAAATAGACATTAAAACGAATAAAATAATATCTCACTTGACTATATTTTTTTATGTATAAATAACAACATAGGAAACAAGATTATGGATGTATAGTGACTACTATGCAAGTGTAGCCACTAAAAAAATACATAGGAAGTATATAATAGGTTAAATTCGGTATTTCGGAAAAGTATCGAAATACTGAATACCGTCCCGTACCGTACCGAATACTGAAATTCCAAATTTGATCGTACCGAATAACAACCCGTATTACAAAAATTCGGTACGTACCGTACCGCAATTTCGGGATCGGTTCAGTATTTTGGGATGTCCCATACCGTGCACACCCCTATATATATATGACCAAAATTATATATACATGTAGGTCCATCCCCATACAAAATGCTAAGGTATGATGATCAAATGCACAAATGATGACTTCATGAACGACTCTTTGGAGCCCGATTAAAATTTGCTCAATCATCTGTTTACGGTTCATTTAAAGAAGAAATAAAAGAAAGCAAACGATAGGTTAAGTTAGGGAACTTAGTTAGTAATTTATATCCCAAATATGAACACAGGAATGTCTACTCGATTAAACTATTTAATAAGGCACGCAAATGCAACTAGAAGCACCGCTAAGGCTTCATAATCAATAGAAGGTAATAACAAAACACATCTAATCAATCAAAGGCTTACAATATTTTATTTGATGGTAATTGATAGGCTTCGGGTTCATTAGATGATTAATCCACTTATCTCTTATGTAGTAATGCCTATCCAAAGGTCACTTATTCCCCAAGTAACAACAAACAACGTTTCTCATAATTCTAGTCAACTCAAATTGTGATTGATATAGACACTAGGATATGTAGGAGTTATTGTGGTCAGAACACTAAGCTGCACGACTAAACAGGCTCGGTTAGACCTATTATATTGAGAGTTAAAATTCTAACTCGGAGATCACAAACGACTTGTTTGGCGACATGCAAGTTACGCAACAAGTCACGCAAAAGTAAAATAATTGAAATTAGAAGCAGAAGACTTGTTAGGCCATATGCAAGTCACACAAGAGTAAAACCGTTGAAATTAAAAATAGACAACTTGTTGGGCCACATCCAAGTTGTAAGGAAAGTTTTGCAAGAGTAAAACCATTGTAATTAAAAAGGCATAAGGGTCTTACAAGCCCCTGAACTTGGTTATATTTTTCAAGTCAGTCCTCTAACTTCACGAAGGGTCAATTTAGCCCCTTAACTTTAGAATTTTGCGTCAAATAAGCCATTTTTGCTGATGTGGAGGGTTTAATTGACATTTAGAACTGAACATTTTTTGTTGCCAAATCAGCATCCACATCAGCAAAAGGGCTTAATTGACCCACCATTTGGAATTTGAGGGGCTAAATTAACCCTCTGTAAAGTTTGAGGGCTAACTTGAAAAATACAGCCAAGTTCGAGGGCTCCTGAGAATCTTATGCCAATTAAAAATAGATAACTTACTAGACCACATACAAGTCACGCCGAGTAAAATACAGTTTTTCTATAGCTATTTTTTACTACACTCTTTTGAGATATTTACTAAATTTTCAACTCTAGAAACCTACACTTAATTTATATCACACATAAACATTTACTAATATAATTTCAATGTCAAAACTATGCAAGTTGAGAGGCTAAAACCTCAAGCAATTATACTATAAACAACATAACAAGAATACCCAACTCAATGACCACCATCCTTGAAGATAAAATGATTATTTGTCTTGCTAAACTAAATTGAACAACATAACAAGAATACCCAACTCAATGACCACCATCCTTGAAGATAAAATGACTATTTGTCTTGCCAAACTAGATTGGACCCCTGATGATTCATACCAAAACTATTCCATATGACACCAAACCATATTTAGTTTTCAACTAATATGTTACCGGAGCAAAATTTCTCTTTTAAGTTATTATTATATTATCACACAGTCAAGCTCCTCATCCAAACTTGTCAGATTATACCATATGCCTAATTTACATGAACCAAATCATGTCTAGATGAACACAAACAACTTAACACACACTAAAATTCATACCATCAAATCAAGCCACCTAGAAGACCATGCCAAGGTCAAAATATGTGACAAAACACACAAATACACGCTCAACTAACCAAGCACGGCATAAAAATTCAATAAAAACAGCCAACATAGCTAAAAGTTCAACATTATACATCCGCTCACTAGAAGCCAAATTCAGCTAGATTGAACAAACGAGCGTGACTCTAGCACTTTCCTCTAGTTTGAGAGTTGCAGGAGCAAGAAATAAGCTTTCATTTGTTGATTTATGTCTTTCGATTTTTATCAACTATAGTAAAGAAAGAAACTTTCATAGAGTCGAAATATGAAGAAATGGATATGGCTAGATACTTTTATTCGAAAGTTGAAGTTGTTCGACTATTGAGATCTTACTTTGATTTTGATACAAAAAATCTCAACCATAGAAATAATAAATACGACTTGATGCCCCAAGTCAAAAACTAATTGATTTTGTAGTTGAAAAACAACCATTTCAGTACCTGCTTCAGTTGCAGTTGCTTTTGCTTTTGCTTTTGCTTTGTGCTCTTCTCTTACAACACACCATTATGACATACATTTCCTATAAAACTAATTTTTACATTAAGATTAACTAAACCAATAAGGCACTTCTTCATCACTTATACTCGAAGCTAAATAGGGTCTTTTTAATCGTTTTGCTTTTTCTATTAGTCCGATTGATATTAATTAACACAACTCAATACCATAACACTTTATTCAATTTACTGATCACCATAATTTAATTTCGTAACAATCATTTAAAATACACATAGGTATTCATTAGGTTAGAATCAAGCTCTAATGCATCCTTATTTGTTCCACTAGCAATTAATCAAACACATAGTATGTTCTATTTTCTTAAGCCACCACATCAATATTTAAGTCTCAATAAGCAACCAATAAGCATTCAATAATAAACATAATGTAGAGGGCCAAAAATGTATTATCAACCTTAGAATGCTATCCCAAAATCGATCAAGGGTCATTGCTTTGTTTTCCTCACACAGCTTAGTCACCAACACCAAAAGTGAGCTAAATATCAGTTTTGAAACATTTTCAAACATTAATTATATTAATAAAAATAGGGCAATAGTCCAATAACAAGATAAACCTATACAAAATTCGGAACCTACAATTTAACTCACTACCTGTAACGTCCGCAAATTAAGCCCAAAATTTTGGGCCAATTTGAAATTTTTTTTATGATTGATTTTCGAAATTCCATGACGGAATAAATAGAGAATCATATTAAGGGCAATGATGAGATTAGGAAAATTTGATCTGAAACAAAAAGCCTAGGATAAAAAATCTTTATTTAATTTGAAAATTAAATATTAAAATTGGCTTTGAAATAAAAAATTGATCTTGAATGGAAAAACATGATTCAATTGGTAGTTAAGAATCTATTTAAGTTGAAAATTGAGAAAAGTATTGATTTCGAGTCAAAACGTCCATTTTGGTAAAATTACCATTTTACCCCTATTGAGCGGAAAAATTCAAATTTTAAAACCAGTGGCTATTTTTAATGAAAAATATCAAAATAAAATTTTAGAAACCAATAGAGATGATGGAATCGAGTTTCGGGATTTAACAGGTTTGGAATTGGATTGGGCCATATAATTGGACCCAATCCAATCTAAAGGCCCAATTTGTTAAGTCATGAAACCCTACCCACCCTATTCATGATACTATTCATCTTCTTCTTCATTTACACATTTCATATCTCTCTACAAAAATAAACCCTAGCAACCACTCACTTGAAACACTATCATTCACCCACCAAAATCAAGACTTTATTGCACCAAACAACCCTATTTAAACTTCTTTAATCAATATAGGACATTGTGGTGTGGATTGAAAGCTCCTTCGGAAGGTAAAAACCCTCATATTCCTCTCTTAAAGTTCAAATCCAAAAATAACTTTATGACTTTAGTACATGAATGTTTTCATAATATTTTTTTTTTGTTGATTTTGAATTGTTATTATGAGCTTAAGCTTCCAATTAAGTTAGGTTGATTTTGCCTTAATGTCTCTACACTTGATGTTTATAAAATTGATAGTGTGGGTTTTGTTCTTTAGTGCCTTTATATTGTTTGTAAGATGATTTTGATACACAAACTTGTTAAACTAGCTTCCAATTGAGTTTAAATAATTTTGCTTTAATTTCTCTACCATGGTGATTTTGGTTTTGGTATACATGGTTCTAATGAATTATGTTTTTACATTTCAATGATGTCATTTAATGTTGTTAAATTACTAGATTTGATGAATCATGTCTCTAATTCCTATTTTGTCAAAATCCCTAACTTAAATAAATTGGGTTTTGTATTCTTAAACATAGAAAATTGTTAATTGATGATCCTAGGTTGTTCCTAAGTGACTTTGGGTTAAATCTAACCTATCTTGAAAATCTCTAATCTCATTAGTATGCTAATGCCCTTAACAGAATTGTTACGTGGTAACTTAAGTGTGTTCGAACCATGTAATGATATTGTGGTGTGTATGGATGGTTGTAGTGTGGTATTTGTACTTCGGTGATGATTATTAACAAGTGGAAATCCTTACGGGAGCGGTTTTCTAGCTTGTGGATCGACGGATGCAAGGTTCATATTTTTCGTTTTTAGCCCAATACAATCGTATGCTATTGAATGGTGCATTGAATGTATTTCTACTTATAATTATGCTATGAAATTGGTTAAATAAGATAATCACCCAAGAATTAAGTGTATTGATCATTATTGCCATGACTAGGGCGTTAGAGCATGTATGGTTGCATGTAAAATCATGCTAGGCGGTGCCCTTGGGAATTGAAGTTTGGGTGGACTAAGTCCACATTATTTGTGAATTGACGAAGTTAGGATAGAGACTTAAATTCTGAAATTCTTTTTTGTTTGGATGTCATGATTGTGTTTATTGTGATGAATGTTGCCGAATTGATTGCTATTGATGATTGATGATGCGAATTTGTGATATTGGTAAAAATTGATGAATATGAGTAGCGAATGTTGTTGTGAACTCCATTGGAAACTAAATTATGCAAAATTGGTAGAATTGATGTTATTGAGAAACATGTATTGATAATGTGGTTTGATAACTTGATAATGTCAATATTAGTAAACATGACCTTATTAGCATGTTTCGTCAATATCTAATTTCTCATTGGAATTGGTATGCTATGAGAAAAATAGTACATTGAAATAAATTGTAGCCTTGTGTGTTGGCTTGATCATTGAATTCATTGAATATTGATAAATTGGACTTAATGAATATCATATTGGAAATAATGTACCTTGATGAATGAAAACGTGATATTAAAACCAAATGCTCTTAAAATTGCTCTAGAAGATAGAAGGTAAGGCATGCCTAGGGATTAGAAGTACTTCGGCACCAATATATCATGTTTCTTGGCGCGGAAGCCATATTAGGACTTCGGTCCATATTGTATTGGGACATTCTTCACGGAGGACTTCGGTCTATATTGGGACTTCGGTCCATAGAGGCTTTCGGTCCATATTGCATGGAACTTCGGTTCATATTGGGACAAGGGTCCATACTGAATCCCGTTTTCTATTCTACGGTTTGTTTTTGGGCATTGGTTAACAAATCCGAATATTGTCATTGATAAAGTATTGTAAATTATTCTCGAGATGAGAATGGAGAATGTTCTTGATGTGGACATTAACATTGATATTTATATTATTATTGATGTTGAGATTGACATGATTGAACATGGAAAATGATTGATAATCTTAATGAGATACCATAGGTAAATAGGTTCATTTGTGTAGCCTTGGTGTATGTCTCATTATCCTTAATTGTTCATAATTGGATTCTTGCAATTCATGTGAAAAATTGTGTTAATATGGCCTAATTTTAAGATAACTAATTCACATCTATAAGTCATAATTGAATTACATGGCTAATGTGAATGGCTTGACTTAACTTGAAGAATAAGTGAATGCATGGAAACTTGGTTAACTAGGAGCTTATGTATGTTATGTGAATGATCATGATGTTGGGATGTGTAATTGAATAGTCAACCCTTAGTCCAACCCCTTTGATGAGTTACTTTTGTGACATGTTGTTCTCTTATAAAATGGATTGGGTTAAAACCCTTATTGTTGAATAAATGTGTACTTGGAGTGTCCCTAGTGTTGTTATGTCAATTTTTGGTTTCCAAATTGGATTTACAAACCTTAACTAAGAGCTTTGAAAATGAATTAAGAAAGCTTTTATGTATTGAAGTTCTATATGAGATGTTTTGTAACCAAAAGAATCACGAAACATAGGTGTTTTAATGCATTGATCGTAGGGTGTTTCTAGGTGTTTAAGATGTCTATCAAGTCCATAAATTATTTTTGGAATGATTCATAAACTCAAAGAAGGGTTTGGTGGTGTAAAAGTGAAGAAAAATCATGTTTTTGAGATCCTAGAAAAATCATGTAGAAAAATCATGTTTTTGAGATCCTAGAAAAATCATGTTTTTGAGGTCCTAGAAAAACTGGGCGCCCTGGTAAGCAACCAGAACGTGAACCAAGAGGCGAAAAGTGGTACCGAAACTGTTTTTGTGCACAAACGCCCTGGTCCATAATATATTAAAATTTAATTTTCTATTTTTCCCACTTTAGTCATAATTTCAATAATTCCATCGAATTTTAATATATGTTAAGATATTTATTTTATCATTTAAATATATTATCATGGTTATTATAGATAAATAATATGTAATATATTTATATTATTTTATAAAATATTTTATATAAAATATTTTTTATTATATAATAATAAAATAAAAAATAATTTTTATATTAATGTTCATTATTATACGTGAAATTAAATTTCTACTTTTTTATAGGTAAAACTTTTAATTATGTGTTGGTATTATTAGATTTCAAATCGAGTAAAGCATGTCTGTGTAGTGAACCTGGTAATAAAAAAATAATAATAATAAAGGAATATTGTACCGACACTGTACTACAATGGAAGATCCGAGTCAGATTTAATAATCTATTTGAATTGAGGTATGAATAAGCACGGTACGGTTTCACAAACACCATATGATTTCATGAGTGAGATATCCTCCTCTTTATTATTGTTTAATATCTTATTCGGTTTAATTTAGTTACTTATTTTTTCTACCATTCTTTATTATTAGAATTAAATTAATAAAATAAAATTTAAACAATATAAAAGACAGTAATATATTAAGATAATTATTATTACAGTAAAATAAGAATTTTAAAATAATAAAAGACATGATATTATGATATAATAATAATTAATTAACTTTTAAAGGTTAAAGGATATACTTGAAATTTCTATTAAATTTTAAGTGACCTTTAGTAATTCTTGTGTGGGATTTAGCAATCCTGTTTTAATTAAAAGTGTGGTAATTTGGTATTTTCAATAAATCTCTAATTTTAAAATATCTCCGACGCTCTTACTATTGGCGTTTTAAAAATTAACATTTTGAATCAAATTAGCTGTTTAAATTACTATTAACCAAACTAGCTTTTCAAAAATTAGAGGTTTAAATTTGGTCAATCCTTTGAAACTCTTAAAAACGCTAACTTCCAATATATTTTATCATCACTCGCATGTTTCTAAAAATAAAATTTAAAAAAAAAAAAACTTGCCCGAAAAGCTTCCTTATAGATCACTCATTCTAAGCCAATCTATTTTTGGGGTTCTTATATTTTAAACTCTCAAAATATTATGTACATTGAGTTACTTCAATTCTCTTTACCTCCCTGTGAATCCAACGTGTTACAGGAAAGATAGAAATACTCTCTACTTTAGAGGAAGAATAGGGGCTATATAATTGGAGGACTCTTATTTTCATTTTCTTTCTTAAATTATATCTTCTGATAGTGTTTGTATGGGAAAACTTTTCAATTAGCATTTTAGATAACGTTAAAATAATAAATTAGTTTTATTTTTTTAATAATAATGGGTGTTTGACAACCGCATCTAACGTTTAGCATTTCAATTAGCGTTCAAAATAGCGTTTAAAAAATTTGTTAAAGATAACTTTCAACTCAAACGCTAATAGTGATTTACTTTATTAACCTTTATTTTATAATTAATTACATCATTATATTCTAAATTATATTTATATTTGTTATAAATTTTAGTAACTTTATATCTAACAACTAATTTAAAAACTAAAATTAATACTAAACGTTCAATCTAGTTAACTTTACCGTTAATTTAAAATATAAGCTAACAGTTAACTGCTAAGTGTGTGTTTAGGAAAGATTTTTAATTAGATTTTAAATTAGGGTTTAGATTATTGGATAGCGTTTGAATTCTTTTAGGTGTTTGGCATTCAATTATATAACAGTGTTTAGAGTTTCAGTTAGATTTTACAATAGTGTTTGAAAACGCTATTTCAATTAACGTATTCACAAAACGCTATTTTAAAAATACCTCACAGCTTGTTTTCTCTGAATTTTTACATTTATTCCACCAATATTATTTTCAGTGGTTTTCATTGTTTCGGTAAGTTCAACGTCATTCTCTCAATCTTTCATCTCACTATGTATATATTATTATTTATTTCAGATACAGTGCTATTACATACGAACTAAAACTAAAAGAAAACTTATTAGATTCTGCTTTACAAGTATTTTTATTATTTTAGTCTTTTAATTGATTTGATATTTTTGTATTTGTATCTATTTAAAAATTAAATTTTTATGCTTGATTATTGATTAGAATGAATTTTAACCAAAACATTAATTGTGATATATATTTTTGACAAGAGGATTATTGGGAGGATTCACTACCAATACCTATAATTCAATAAATAAATAAAAATTGTAACATTTTTATTTATTTTTATAGTTTTTATACATAATACCTTTTTGGTAATTTTATATTTTAACAACTAATTTAAAAGTTAAACGTAATGCTAAACCCCAATGTAACCGCTAACCTAATAGCTAATTTAGAAGTTAATATAACAGCTAACCTTTAGAGTTAATTGAAAATCTAATTTAAAATCTGATGTCAAACATACTCTAACTTTATTTATCTGAAACGCTGATCTGACAACTGATTAAGAATGTAATAATAAACATACTCTAATTCAATAATAATTATAAATTTCGGATTGTAATAATTTATAAACGTAATTAAAAATTTATTTCACACAAAATCAAGAATCTTGGTTCTAAGTTCGTCAAAAATTATTTAGCACACCCACGTTAACCGTCGACAAAAGTTTTTGAAAACATACTGAATATTAGGAATGGAAGAGAAAAAAAAACTGTATTTATTTTTATTAAAAAATCAAGTGAAAATTCTAAAAAATGGGCTTTTTAAAGTTTAAAATACAATTATAGGTCTGTTTTGAAAAACATACAAAAACAGGCTTTTTAAAGTTTAGTTTTCACTCCATAGGCCAAGTTTTCCAAAATACCTCTGAAACTTTACAATTCACAGATGCTGTGAATTATACTCACAGTCTGTGAATTACGCTCATAGCTGTGAATGACCTATGGAGTGAAAATCAAAATTTAATTTTGCAAACTTTTTAAAAGTGGGCTATAATTGTATAGTAAACTTTTGATGGCCTAAAAATCTAATGGACTCAAAAATCAATTGTACACTAATTAAATAATTTAGTTTTTAAGCAAGGGCTCAGCGGCAGCAGATGGTTGTTCACTATTTGCACCAGGACATATATACACACCGCTGTGTCTTCCAACACTCGTCACCAACTGGGCATGGTCGTTCAATACGAAGACATTCTACCCCAAGTTACACCCACGTCAATATAATTAATATTTAAAAATATATATTATAATACACATCTTTTTTCTTTTCAAATTTATAACACAAGACATCTAAGTAGGACTTTCCACGGTTGTTTCCATACAAATTTCCTTTTTAACGGTAAAGATTTACATGGATGGAGATTACCACATCATGAAGATTTAGTATTTAAATAATAATTGTTTATGTAATAGAAGATTAAAAACGTGATAACAATTAGGCAGGTTAGTTTTGTATCGAATCTTCTCCATCTCAAGCTGATTTTAGTGTTTTACCAATATGATTTTAGTGTAGTTGAATCCTCTTTTGGCTAGAATCCCATTTTAAAGAAATTTTATGGTAATTAATAGACATGAATAGATCTCTAAAATTTTTTTATAACAATTAATGTATATGGACAAATATAATATTTAAAATCGATTTTAATATAAATTTCTTAATTTCTATTAATTTTAAATGTAATTATAAAAATAATTTTAATATAATTAAACTATTATAGTGCCCGGAACATTGAATCTTAAAAGTCCATGTTGCACTTATAATGTTTATGGGCTGGCCCAAGTCTTATATTAATGTGGGCATGGGGCCATTGGGCTTGGGTGATAGGTCCACCCAAGATAGACCCAGCCCAGATCTCACTTGTCCATTAAGCAATGGATTAGTAGGAGATCAGGAGATAAGAATTCAAGAGTTTAAATTCAAATGAGTCCTAGTTCAAGTGAACTAGCCAAGGACTGCTGTAAATAGAGTCCTCATCTCATTCATTCAATAATCTCAAACATCACATCTCAGAGCATTCTCTGAAACGTGAATTGCAAACAGTGTTTGCAAAGTGAAACCTATTGAACAGTTTCCAAGAGTTTAAGATTTGAAGAGATTCCGCGTTCGTTCTTTGGAAGTTCAAGTGGGGTTCTTAGCCGGTGAACTTAACGATATTTCCAAAAAATTTATCGTCAATCAATTGACAGTAATCTTCCTTTCCTTTTCCGCTTATTATTTGTATGTTGATTGCGTAGTATACATATAGGATCAACCGTCCAAATTGCAGAAAGAGTCTGTTCGAGGTGTAACACCTCAGATCTATCATGTAAGCCTATAAATTTAAGACTGAAATGATAAACTGTGCCACTCTACGCTATTAGCAATCAAAAGCCTTACTAATCCCAAGCCGCCTATTCCTTAGAAAAGATCATCGAACCAAAGTAAAATGTATTTTCACCCAAAATGGGAGCAAGAGTGAGATCTGCTAGAAATCAAGATCAATGGAAAAAGGAAACAGAGTAGATCAAGATCAATAAAGGAAACAGAGAAGATTTTGGGAAAAATTGATTTCAATCATCATATCATATTTCCATAACCTATGCCTTTTACAATAATGAGTATTTATAGTCACACACCTAATTTGTTTGACTCCCAAAACTAATTCTGTTACATGAAACTAATTCTGTTACATCAACCCTAATATTACATATCAATTATAATCTTCTACATCCCCTCCTCAAGTTGGAGCTTGGGAGATAGAATACAAGCTCAACTTGGAGACTAAAAACTGGAATTGAGTAGTAGGAAGAGATTTAGTAAACATATCTGCTTGTTGAAGCTTAGAGGAGACATATTCAGGTAGTATGAAACCAGCCTTGTAACTATCACGAACCAAATGGCAATCAATCTCTAAATGTTTAGTTCGCTTGTGAAATACCGGATTGGAGGTAATGTTAATTGCTGCTTGATTATCACACCATAATGTGATAGGAAGAGCAACTGGAATCTGCAAATCATGACAAAGATAAGAAATCCATTTTAACTCACAAACTACAGAACCCATGGCTCTATACTCTGCTTCACATGAAGATCTAGAAATAGTTTTCTGCTTCTTGGTTTTCCAGCTGATCAATGCTCGACCCATATATATACAAAAACCAGTTAATGGCCGTCGAGAATCAACACAAGATGCCCAATCAGCATCACAATAAGCTGTCAGATGCAAAGAACAATCAACTGGATAAAAAAGGCCAAGTGAAATAGAACCTTTTAAGTAACGCAATACATGTAACAAAGCATCCCAATATGACTGCAGTGGTTTAGAAATGAATTGTGACAACTGTTGAACAGCGTGAGTTATATCCGGGCAGGTCAAGCCAAGATAGAGAAGTCTTCCCACCAATTTGCGATATCGATCAGGTGAATCATATAGTATACCGGCACATCCTGTGAATTTCAAACCAGGAGGTAGAGGAGTAGAAGCCTGCTTGCAGTCAGTTAACCCAGCATCTGATAGCATATCTAAAATATACTTGTGTTGTGTAATAATCATACCCTGATCTGATCGAGCGATTTCAAGTCCCAAGAAGTATTTAACATAACTAAGATCTTTTATTGTGAAAGTAAGATCAAGGAACTTCTTAACAACAATAATATCACATTCATTTGGCCCCATTACTAGTACAATATCAACATAGACTAAAAGGGCAAGCATTTTACCATTTGTAAGTTTGGTAAATAGGCAAGGATCTGCTGATGACTGAGTAAAACCAAAAGTGAGCAATTGAGTAGTGAACTCCAAATTCCATTGTCTTCCTGCCTGTTTTAAACCGTATAAGGACCAAATTAATTTGCAAACTTGACCCGGTACAGCTTTAGTGTATCCTTCTGGGGGTAGCATGTATACTTCCTCATCAATATACCCATGGAGAAAGGCGTTATTAATGTTGAGTTGATGGACATGCCAAGAATTCGAAGCTGCAAATGCTAAAAACAGCCGCACTGTCACTGCCTTTGCCACTGGTGAAAAACTCTCTGAGAAATCCTCACCTTCGATTTGATTATAGCCTTTGGCTACTAATCGTGCTTTAAAACGATCTACGGAACCATCCTGTTTCAATTTGAGCTTATAGACCCATTTGGATCCTATAGCCTTTTTTCTTGCAGGCAAATTTGTTAACTGCCATGTATTATTCAACTCTAATGCCTTTAACTCCTGATTCATTGCATCAACCCATTCAGCATGTTTACAGGCCTGTTTATAGGAAACAGGTTCTTGTATAGTTGACAAAGTTGCATGAAAAGCTATGTGCTTAGAAGAGAAAGAACAAAAAGCTGTGTTTAAGAGCAATGGTGTATTACCTGATGTTTGAAAAGATTGACCAGAGGCATAAGATACAAAATCCTGTAACCAACTTGGTTTGGTTTTAACTCTAGTACTTACTCTTTGTGGTATGGGAATGGAAGAAGATGAAATTATGACAACAGGTTGGTTAGGATGTGTGTGAGTGGAATTATTTGTAATAGGTTGTGTAAAATGTGTTTCCGGAGATGAGTGTACATTTATGGGAGAAGTAGTAGAAACAGACGATGTTGACAAATCAGAATCTTCAAGGACATTGACAAAAGGAAGAGGTGTATCAGTATACTCATTGGATAAAGAAATAGTAGACTGAGCAAATGGAAAAATGTGTTCATAGAATAACACATCTCGAGACACATAAACCTTTTGAGAATCAATGTCATACACTAGGTAACCCTTTTGACCAGCAGAGTAACCAATGAATACACATTTATAAGATCGAGATTGAAATTTTTCTTTATGGAGAAAAGTGTTTGTGACATAACATAAACAACCAAAGACCTTAAGAATAGAGTAGTCTGGTTGTTTCTTAAAGAGAAGCTCATAGGGGGTCTTCTAATTGAGTACAACAGAAGGTAATCTATTTATTATGTATGTAGCGGTTAGAATAGTATTACCCCAAAATCTTTTTGGTAATTGTGATTGAAACATAAGGGCTTTAGCAAGTTCTAAAAGGTGTCTATGTTTACGCTCTACTACTCCATTTTGTTGTGGAGAGTAAGAACATGATTTTTGGTGTTTTATACCATATTTTGAGAATAAAGATTGGCATTGTGAACTAATAAACTCGGAACCATTATCTGACCGGAAGACTTTAACAGTGCTGGAATATTGAGTATGAACTTTTTGTAGGAAAGACTCAATATAGGAGTGTGTTTGAGTTTTATGAGTAAGAAGATATGTCCATGTTGATCTACTATAATCATCAACTAAGGTTAGTATATAATGTGCTCCTAAAAGGGAAGGGTGTTTATAAGGACCCCAAAGATCAATGTGGATAACATCAAATGGGTATAATGAATGACTACTGCTAAGTGGAAAGGATACCCGTGTTTGTCTAGAGTATGAACAGATATCACAACATTCAATAGGTATATATGAATGAAGATTCAAGGTAGCTAAATTTAAATGCTTGAATGTTGTATTTGAAACATGAGCCAATCGGTTATGCCAAAGATGAATTTTATTCATACAATGTTTGGTAAAGTCAGAGACTTTACAGGTCTTACAAGAATCAAAATAGGTAGTATTAACTGTTAAGGAAGTGTCCTTTCCAGTAGAGGAGTTTACATTTAGATGTAAAAGAGTAGTATCAATAACATATAGATTGTTAATAACCTTCCCAGTGATTACAGTAGATTAGTCCTCTGGTCCTGTAAAAGCCATTTGTTGGAGAAGAAAACAAAGCTTAGAGAAGATGAGGTAGCCAATTTACTGACAGAAAGTAAATTGAATTGGAAACTAGGTACAAATAGCACATCTATTAAGAACAGGTTAGGCAACAATTGAATATTACCAACAACAGTAACATTCTTCATGGTTCCATCAGGTAATATTATATTATGAGGTTTAGTGAGTGTTTTAATATTTGCAAACAAAGAAGGATTATTGTACATATGGTTACTTGCACCTGAGTCAACTATCCAAGTTTCTACTTCTAACAAATCAGGAACAGTAAAAACTTGTGAGTGAGAGATACCTGCTGAGCTTTCCAAAAAAGACATATGTGAATAGCTCTGTGGCTCTTGTATTGCTTTTCCCTTCACCAACATTGCTAGCTCTTTAATGCTCTCCTGCAAGACATTTATTTTGGCTGACATATCATCCTTCAACAACCTTTCTTCTAAGTTAAAAGATGTATTTTCTTCTGTGATATTTGCTGCAACGGTACCATTTTTACCATCTTTCATCCTTTTGAACCAGTCTGGATATCCGTGTAAATAAAAACAAGTATCCTTTGTGTGTCCCTTTTGATTGCAGTGATAGCAATAACGATCTTTCTTGTCATTTTTCTTAGCAAAAGTAGAGGTTTGTTTGTTTCCAGCATTGGAATATCTTCCATCATTCCTCTGCGTTTGTGTCTTGACAAACATTGCACTTGTATTATGACTGTTGTTATCCATCAATGAAACCTGCACTTGTCTCTGTTTTTCAACCTTTAGTAGCATAAAATAAGCCTTGCTAGCACTTGGTAATGGATCCATTACCAAAATCTGATTTTTTATAATATCATACCCCTCATTTAAACCCATCAACAGCTGCAGCAAATGGTTAGCCTCATTCATCTCAATAACCTTCTTAATAGCCCCACACTTACAATTACATGAGCATACAGGAACTGGCATAAGACATGTCAATTCATCCCAGAGTTTCTTCAATTTAGTAAAATATTGAGCAATTGTCATTTCTCCTTGTGATATGGTACTAATCTCACGCTGCAATTGATATAACTTAGGACCATTTGACTCTCCATATCGTTCTTCTAATTCAATCCACAATTCTCGAGCAAATCCAACATACAAAAAAGCATCGACTATTTCTTTTGAGATAGAATTTAAAATCCAAGAAGTAACCATACAGTCAACCCTAATCCACTGATCAAAATGATCAGAATCCTCAGAAGGCTTCTTGCATCTACCATCGATAAACCCTAATTTGTGTTTGGCTCCTAATGCAATTTTAATAGACCGACACCATGTCAAATAGTTTGTACCTGTAAGCGGAGAAGTCACCAGAAGCATCCCAGGGTGATCTGAGTTCTGTAAATGGAGAGGATCTCCATTTTTGTAGTTTTGAATTACAAAACCTTCGCCGGATCCCGATTCGCTATTTAAACCTTGCATCGTCGTCATCTTCCGCTATTACTGTGTTGTAGAGATTCAATTCTCTCTTGAATCTGGCTCTGATACCATGCTAGAAATCAAGATCAATGGAAAAAGGAAACAGAGTAGATCAAGATTAAGAAAGGAAACAGAAAAGATTTTGGGAAAAATTGATTTCAATCATCATATCATATTTCCATAACCTATACCTTTTACAATAATGAGTATTTATAGTCACACACCTAATTTGTTTGACTCACAAAACTAATTCTGTTACATGAAACTAATTCTGTTACATCAGCCCCAATATTACATATCAATTATAATCTTCTACAAGATCTCGTTTCACCTACACCCTGAACTTTACAGCCAATCACATCTTATCTTCATGCATTTTATTTTTGTGATATATATCCTTTGGTCAGACGTTCTATATATATATATATGGTTCTAATATGTTCGTTAATATTCTTTTTCCAATTTTTATAGATGGTCGGATAATAAGTTAGATTGATTGTCAAGTTAGATTGATTGTCGTTTAAGAATCTAAAAATTTTGAGAGTAGAATGTTAAATGATTAATTCAGTATCAGTCTTTATGGCAAAAAGCCAAAACAAATAATTGTAAATAAAAGAGACTGGAATGTGTCATTAATATGCTTACGTTGAAGAGCATTAATTTTTTTTTTTCCAATTATTACAAGACAGAGAATAATGAAGATCTCTGATTTTCTTATAAAATCCTTCACCATACTTATATATTTTTATATTATAATAATAATCGAGTATAAAAGAAAATAACAATTATATATATACATATATATATATATATATAAATTATATATATATATATATATATTACTAATAAATATATATTTTTTTAATTTCGAAATAAATGGATGGATTTTTTTTTTAATTTCGAGATAAATTAAAGTGATTGTGATTTTATCCATTAATTTAATAAATAATAATATTACTATAAATTTAAAATCGAGATTTAATCAAATTAAAAATAGATTTTACTTTAAAAAAATAAATAATACTATAATATTTATTTTTAGAAAAAAAATTATAGTATAATAACAATTTAAATTAATTATTATATTATTTTATAATAATACATCATTTTAAAGTCATTTGAAGTAAATTTATATGATTATCATCAATAGTTATTTTTTTAAAATATTATTATACGATGCATAATGACTTCTGAAGTCCCTGAATTTGATAATATTTTTCAATTTAACCCTTTAACAATACGTGATTTCAATTTAGCCATCGTACTTTTCCAAATGGGGTCATTTTAGCCCTTTTGTGCTTACGTGATAGCTAAGGTGGCAAAAAATATTTTTTGGGCGTATTTGAGGGGCTAAAATGACACAAAAAAAAGGGAACATCATATAATTTGAGAGTTAAAATAAAAAAGTTTGTCAAATACAATGGCTAAATAGGTATTTACACATAAAAATTGTGAGCAATTCTCATTCTCTTTTTTATTTTCACTATCTCGCTCGAGCTGTTTCTCAAGTCAAGATATTATTAAATATGCATAGTCGAAACCACTAAGTCATCATTGTTGTGTCGTAGGAAGTGTTAAATAGTGACTTTTTGTATACATTCCATAATATAGTTATAGTATTGCTTCACTAAACGTTGATATTGCTACTTTTTTTATTTTTTATATTACATTACTTTAGTCTACTTAATGATTCTTATAAATTTTCTAATATTCAATATTTTTATATATTGATTGTATTTGCTGAATATTGTAATATATGTTGATCATTCTCCATGGATTATTGGTTCATATAAGATTTATTACTATTTTATAAGGTAAGACATTTTTTATAAAAAATATAATATAAAGTATTAGAGGCTTAAATGAAATCTTGTAAAGTTTAAGGACTGAAGTGAAAAATCTTGCCAAGTATAAGGGCAAAAATACCAAAACCACTAGTTGTTTTAATTTTGGGGTGATTTTGCAAAACTTTTCAAAACCGGGGCTCAAAGTGAAACATTTGAAAAACTGAGGGTTTTTTGGAAATAACCCTTATGTATATATTATAAGATATTCTACCAGAATAATGTAGTTCTTGTTAGTTAGATTTAGTAGGTTTCTAATAGGGCCTGGGAATCATGAAGATCTTCAATTCTAGAATCAAGTTTTGTTATCTTGTAAAAGACATGTGAGAAGAGCTTGTATGTGAGACCAAGTGCAACATAATTAGCTTGGGGAGGTAGAGAGTGATATTCTACCTATAATTGTTGATATTTTGTTACATAATGAATTGGACTCTTATCATCCTAACAGTTATATTTTTTTTCTGCATTGATTTTCCACATTAAAAATCATGTGGTTTATTTTCTATATTTATAATCTTACCTTGTGCATGTTTCTTTTACTTTATGGTTATCAATATTATCTCCATTGCAATGAGCCACTAAATTCTTAAATAAGTGGTATCAGAGATAGTCGAGTTTTCTCAATAATAACATAATTTGTTAATTTATATTTACACTACAAATAAATAATTTTAATACATTACGACTTAAAAATGACATGGTAGTTCCGACTTATATAAGCCTTCCAGAAAACAACTCTACTCCAAACAAAATACACAATTTCCTTTTATTCAAATATGGAATTTAATAAATATTAAATAAAATACACACTAGCTTACAAAATCTGGTAATAATAATTAACACACTGATATCTGATATCAGATATCTCTTTTATGCAGATACTGATTAACTTATATGAAATTAACTTAATTCAGATAAAGAAAACGCGTTACTTATCAAACACTACTCACTATTTTGGTAAAAACTTATATATATATATATATATATATAATAAATGTGCTTATCTTCTATGATCAACTAAAATCTCTATGATCGTGATGAAGAAAACGAGAGGAAAGCAAAAGGTGAAAATGGTTAAAATCTCAAATATAAACCATCTTCAGGTGACATTTTCAAAACGTCGATTAGGCCTTTTTAAGAAGGCTAGTGAATTAGCTATACTATGTGGTGTTGAGATTTCTATCATTGTTTTCTCTCCTAAGGGTAAAGCCTTTTCATTTGGTCATCCTAGCGTTGAAGCTTTAGTCAATCGGTTTCGCACTGGTAAATCACAGGAATTATCGCGATCTGCTGAGGTTTTACTTAATCAGAGAAATGACACCATTTCTGAGCTTAATCAAAAAATCAACAAGGTAAATTATTCATTATTTTGTGTTAAATATCTAAGACTATTTATAAAATTAGAATATTACAAAACATCAGGGACTGTTTAGTAATTTTGCGATTGAAAGGAAGAAAAATTCTTCTTTCATATTCCATTTTTTAAATTATTCTCTAAAAATAATTAGTTTGAAAATTATTATTCAATTGTCCCGTCTCATAATCTAGTTTCTAAATGCCTTGACGATGGCGAAAAATGCAAATGATAATGATATTTGTTAACAGAGAAAAAAAAGGAAATTTTTGGAATATGTTTAGCAGTTAACATTAAAATATTAATGTTTTCACCAAATTGAAATCCAAAAACTAATTTGGGAGAAGTTTAGAAATTATTTTTTAAAATTAGGGTAATTTAGGTAATGGAATCTGTTAATGAAAACACAAAAACTACTAACGTTTTCCATGAAAACCAAATAAAAAATCTAAATTAGAAATGTCTTGAGAAATATTTTCAAAACAGGAATAATTTGAGGAATATTTTTAACAAGGTAAAATTTGAAAATGTTTTTGAAATGTGATATTTTAGAAAAATAATGAAAAAAATAAATGAGTTTTGGTATTAAATAATGTTAAGAGCCCATTCTTTTTACCTCCTCGTAATTTTATGAGCGAATGATATATTATATGTATTTAAGTATTATTAAGATTTAATTGTGTAATTAAATAATGTATTGGTTATTCAGATCCGAAATGATATTAAAATAGAAACAAAACGAGGAGATGAATTGACCCAAATGAGAAATGAGCAATCTAAAGTACACTGGTGGGAGAATTCTATTGATGAACTTACTCCATCTCAGCTTCGCATTTTGAAATCATGTCTTCGAAATCTAAAAGATGAAGTTGCTCTACAAGCTCATATGAAAACAACAAGGTCAAAGAGGGTCTTTCCATTTGATCTTAATCAACCACCTTCTGATCCATGAATCTTTTATTCGACATTAATTTACTTGTTTCTTTCTTAAGTTTACAATAAGATCAAATAATGTTGGTTGTTATTTATAGAACCATATATTTTGCTTGGGATACTCACTTTACATTGTATGTGTTTAATAAAAATAAATATAGGTATCCTAAACTTTTATGTCAATGTTAACTATGGAATTATATTAGTTTATGATGTTTAATGTCTTGATGAAAGTATTCAAAATTTGATAATGGTATTATGTTATGGATTCACTATAAATCATGAACTTTGAAACACTTGCACTGTATAGATAGGTTAGACTCCCCAGATAATATATAACCATAGCCACGAATATATATATATATATATATATATATATATCACAGATTATCCGCGAATATAAACGGCTACAGATTATCTGCGAATATAAATGGTCTGAATTTATATAATAGTAATGGTATTATGCTATGGATTCACTTATTATACTGCGGGTTATCTGCGGATAATCTGTATCTGACCCATATGAATACGGGTCTAAACGGGTTGGGTTTTTGAAGAGCCACAATTTTATATTTCTGATTTAGGATACCTATATTTAAGAGCATCTCCAATGGAACGTGGGCGTCAGATGATGTGCCATGTAAAATAAAAGTCGTGAATGCTGATATTGCAAAATTTTTATTGATAGACACTATAGTTTGAAAATAGTCATTTAGTGGTCACCGTCTATCACTCTTTCTTTTTAATTTTTAATAAAAATTTAATTAAAATTAAACTTTTTTATTATAACAAAAAAAATTTGAAACACATTGAAAATCTAATTAAATAATATAAAAAAACTGAGTTAACATGTCTATTTGACCGTCTAAAATAGAAGGTCTGATGGATAATATCTATTTTAAAATTTGACACGTCAGCTAGACATTCAAAATAGACGGTACCATTGGAGCTCTACTTTTTAAAATACTGTCCACGTAGCTTACATGGCCGTGGAGAAATTGTAAATAGACATACCACTGGAGATACTAGGATTGTTGGCACCTGGGAGGGAAGTGCCCATCCTATCCAATTTTTTATTTTAATTTTATTATATATATATATATATATATATATATATATATATAACTTTATATTCTTTTATAAGTGTTAATAGTTTTATATTTCCTCCCAAATTCAAATCATTATACGATAAATAGTAATATTCGTCTAACTCCATTTATTAATTTATTATAATTTTATAAAAAGGTTTATTTTTATTTTTATTTTTATACAATAATAATTTTAACCATTTATAATATATATATATTATTCATTATAATTTTTTATTTATTTATAAAATTAGTAAAATATTTTAATAAAATCATTTTATATTTAATTTATTAAAATTTAAATAAATATTTAAACTTCTTCCATCCTACTATGTTTTAAAGAATTTATACTATATTTTACATTTATTATTTTATAATTTTATATTTTTAATCTTTAAATTAAACAATAAAAATACTATACAATATTATTAATTAGAAATAAAATTGAACTTATAGTTATATGTATTATAATTTTATACATTAATATTATTAAAAAAAAATTATTGTCATAATATATTAATACAAAATTATTTAGTAATGCAAAATCAGATAACAAATATAATGAGAAGGATAAAAAAAAATATAAAACGTAATGAGAAGGATTAACAATAATAATAATGGAAAAGAACAATATGTGAGCAGCTTATCGCTGTTTTAAGTAAAAATAAGAGTCCATTGGATTTGTAGGCCATAAAAAGTTTACTATATAATTATAGGCCACTTTTGAAAAGTTTGCAAAACTAAACTTTGATTTTCACTCCATAGGCCAATCACAGCTGTGAGCGTAATTCACGGACTGTGAGCATAATTCACAATATCTGTGAATTGTAAAGTTTCAGGGGTATTTTGGGAAACTCGGCCTATAGAGTGAAAACTAAACTTTTAAAAATTTGTTTTTGTATGTTTTTCAAAACAGGCCTATAATTGTATTTTAAACTTTAAAAAGCCCATTTCTTAAAATTTTCACTAAAAAAAATAATAATAATAATAAAATAATTATAAAAAAAAAAGTAAAAAGCTGAATTAAGATAGAGCAAGAAGAAATATTAAAGAAAATAAACATCCATCAAGCAAGAAACATTAAAGAAAATAAGCATCAATCAAGGCTTACTTCATAAAAAGATAAAATAAAATAAAACACTAATCAAGAGCAACCATTTCCTTTGTTTAAAAAGCACATCACCTTACATACTTGTCACTATTCGAATTGACACCTACCATGTGGCATCAAGGTAGTGGAACGCCACCATACAAACACATTCATTTACCATAAGAATAGCAATTTTAACTTTATCCGTTGTCATGGAGTGACAAAGACAAACCTACACAACACAACCATAGAAAAATAAAAACAAGTCGTCATAAAACAATACTTAAAAAGCCTCGGTGTCATGCAACCACACATTCTCGGTTCGCTTAAAATGGCGGGCCCAAAAAATTCGATGCCTTTGAATACTCTTCATACGTATATTAAACCCCATGTGCCTAATTTGTCTTCCCCTTTTATTCCCACGTGCTTAAATTCCCTCCCCCGCCCTTCATTATTGCAACTCTTTTCTCTCTCTCATTTTATTTCACTTCGCCATCTTCAAAACACAATGAAACTCTCACTCTCACTTTCAATCTCACTTATCTTAACCTTCCACTTCGTAACACAAATCCACTCCGATCAATTCTCTTCGCTTTTCGATATCGATTCACCATCATTGACCTCTTCGAAATCCCTTCTTCTTAACTCGAACATTAGAAACAACAACCGTACGTCGTCGTATTTGGCGGTTTCCGGATGTGAGGTATGGACTCGGGTCTGTTCCGAAGAGATCATGGGCCTGGCCCAACGGCCTGATACCGTTGACTGGTTGAAGTCGATTAGAAGAAAAATTCATCAGAATCCGGAACTTGCTTTTCAAGAATTCGAGACGAGTAAGTTGATTCGGTCGGAGTTGGATCGGTTGGAGATTCCGTATAAGTATCCGTTGGCCAAAACAGGTATTCGGGCTTGGATTGGCACTGGAGCTCCGCCTTTTGTTGCCATTAGAGCTGACATGGATGCACTCCCTATTCAGGTTTTTTATGTTTTCCTTTTTAATTTATTTTTTCCCCCGAAAATAATGTTGTATGACGTGTATAAAATATACGTATTTTTATATTAATATTTAGTAATGCGTCATAGATATATTTTAAATATATGCAATATGAAAAATGAAAGTATTATAAAAAGAAAAAAAAAAGTGAATTGTAAAATATTACTGTTATATACGTGAATTTTATTAGAAGTGTTAGATAAATTTGGGATGAAATTAGGGAGGGATTAATAGTGAGAAATGGTGGGGTTCAGGAAGCAGTTGAGTGGGAGTACAGAAGCAAAGTAGGAGGCAAAATGCATGCGTGTGGGCACGATGCGCACGTGACTATGCTTATTGGAGCTGCCCGAATCTTAAAGGCCCGAGAGCACTTTCTTAAGGTACACATTTATTTATTTTCATCTCTCATTCATCCATGCCATGTACTTTATTGCATTTTTAATTTTTCTGGTTGGATAGTGATTTAAATATTGAAAAAAAATAATATTTTTCAAACTACTTTTAAATTATAAATTAATTTTTATAAAAAAAAAATGTGGAGTAATAACATTTAAAATAGTATTTAATATTTTAATTAATATTTTAAAATAACATTTATAAAAATTATTAAAAATAGCTTTTAACTCTAATACTTATTTTATTAATTTTTATAATTAATTATTTTATTATTATTTAATTATATTTATATTTATAATAAAATTTAATAATTTTATATTTAACAATTACTTTAAAAATTAAAATTAATATCAAACATTCAATTCAACATCTAATTTAAAATCTTATATAACAACTAACTATTACCACAATTTAAAACACTAAACTAACAGTTAATTGAAAATCTAATCCCAAACACACTTTAAGTAAAACTAAGTTATAGTGAAAAAATAAATCACATATGTATAATTAATTTTAATTTAAATAAAAATATTATTTAAATTTTATTATATAAATTTTTAAAAATTGAAATTTCAAAAATATTGAAATGGATTAATATATTTTCCTACCCAAACTTCATTTGAAATATTTTTGTAAAAGTTTTCTTTTTTAATTTTTTTATTTTTACAATTGGTCAATTTCATATTTTCTAATATTTTAAATTTTTAAAAATTTATAATTTTATAACTAAATTGAGTGGTTTATTAATTAATTTAGAATTTTGAAATGATTAAAAATAAAATTATCCATCTACTTAAAATATATTTAAATATAAAGAGTTAAATGGATGGAATTGAATATCCTTCTAGGAACTGCTCAATTACATTTAATTCATTAATTTGAAATATGATGATATGTATATTTTTAATATTTAGTCTAATTAACGTCACTATTTTAACATCAATATACTAACGTCAATATATTAGGGTTAGTTTTAATTAAATGCATTAAGAAGTCCATAATCTACTTAAATAAATGGTAATAAAGTTCGTCAAATATTTGCTATTTATTCAATATATTAAATAGAGTTTAATTTAATGCACTGTACTTATTTTATTCATATATATATATATATATATATATATATATATATATAAAAAAAGAATCTTGATTTTTTTTTTATTTAACTTTTCACTATTTAAATATGCTTATAACATGTGCTACCTAACTAATTCAATGGTCTAAATTCATTCCATTCATTTTGAGTGCCGGTCTTTTACCACATCAATGCCAATATATTTGCCCAAATACTAATATATTTTTAAAAAATTTAAAAATTTATTTTCGTAATATGGATTTTTAAATTAGAAATTAAATTTAAAATATATTTATTTTACGAAAATAAATTAATATAAAACTATTTAAATATTAAGTAAATAAAAAATATATAAAAATATTTCTATTATATATAAAAATAATTCATTTAAGTACCATATAATTTATTTTTATTTAAACAAATACTTTATATTAATTGGTATTTGAGACTGAATTAAATATTTATGTTGTCCAATATTAATTTATTTCAATTAGGAGAAAGAAATATATTATATTTAAATTTTAATATAGATAATATTATATTTACAATGGTTTACATTAAAAATATTATATTATTTTAATATTATATTTTATTAAAAATTATAATCATACAGATATAAAATAATTAAATATTTTTTTATTAGATATAAATTCTAATTTTATTTTGAGGGGTAGAAATATTGGTACATGATCATAAATGGAACATAAAATTTTGATGACAGGGAACCATAGTACTTATTTTCCAACCAGCAGAGGAAGCTGGGAATGGAGCTAAACAGATGATAGGAGATGGAGCACTTGAAGACGTAGAAGCCATATTCGCAGCTCATGTATCCCATCAACATCCAACTGGTTTAATCGGCTCCAGATCAGGACCACTACTTGCCGGTTGCGGCTTCTTTAAAGCAACTATTACTTCTAAACAACCCCATCTCGGAATCTTAGCTGCCTCTGCTGCCGTCATCAGTTTACAAGGCATTGTCTCCCGTGAAGCCAACCCACTCGACTCTCAAGTTGTATCAGTCACATTATTCAACGGTGGAGATCAATCCAACACGACACCAGAAGAAGTGATCATCGGTGGCACATTTAGAGCATTTTCGAACGCTACTTTCCACCAAATTCTACGAAGAATACGAGAAGTTATTGTAGAGCAAGCGAGGGTTTTTAGATGCTCGGCGACAGTAGATTTTTTTGAGAACGAGCATAGGATCTATCCTCCGACTGTTAATGATGATAGTATGTATGAGCATGTAAAGAAAGTGGCGAGTGAGCTGTTGGGTCCGGCGAATTATAGGGAAGTGGCACCGATAATGGGTGCTGAGGATTTCTCGTTCTACTCGGAGGTGGTTCCTACGGCTTTTTTTTATATAGGGATTAGGAACGAGACGTTGGGGTCTGTACATACAGGTCACTCTCCTTATTTCATGATTGATGAAGATGTTCTTCCTGTTGGTGCTGCTGTTCATGCTGCTATAGCTGAGAGATACATTAATGAGCACTCCGTGTTCAGGAACTAAATTGTATTTGATATAAGATAGTATGCTTATTTGGTTTTAAATGTAACATAGTTGAGTAAAGGAATGAAATTTGTGATGTTTTCTAAAGTTTCTTTCTTCTCATAACCTGATGGTTTTTTAAAGAATATATATATATATATATATATATATATATATATATATATATATATATATACCGAATGAATTTATTTTTGATGGTGTATTTTATATAATGCATACAAAAATAGGTTTTATATAACCTTATTTTTAAAAATAAAATAAAAATTAAAAATATTGGATTGATTGCATGAATATTTTGAATCATTCTACAACACTTCCCTTATTCAAAATTCATTATTAGAAAAACATTGAAATATTGTAATAATCATAGAGAGCATGGTTGTAAACATTGGTTGAGGCTTAGTCATTGGTTGTAGCATAGGCATTGATTGTGTGCATGGACATTGGTTGCGGGCATAGACATAGTTTTAGGCAACAAAACACGTTTTATTCTCAAAACAGGTTATCGTATTCTTTTCTACGTGACCCATTTGACTACATTTGATATCTGATCTCCACCAGCATTTGTAAGATGGATGGTTTGACTTTATACGGTGTTGACATGGTGGAAAGACTTTCTTGTCATTCATTTTCTTCATTTATTTTGTTAACAACGCTCCTTTTGGAGGATACTTTTTGCAACTATTAACTTGATTTGCTAAAGGAGTTGTATCATTTTTAGTTTCACAAGCAATGCGTTTTTTACGGTACTTACATCGAGCAAAAGTTGTTGGTTCCACAACATCAGTATCGAAATGAGCCCACCACTTAGACTTTTTCTTTCTCCTCCTTAAAGCATCATCAGATTTCGGGACCTCACATGGCTTGGTGGAAGTTATTGTTGTTGTCATTGCACCATTCTTCTTTATCTTCTTCTTTAGTGCTAGTCTTTCCTCCTCAACTAAATCAGATGAATCATCATTCCTAAACTCGTTCATCTCCAAATAAATAAAGGGAGAGTTAGCATCTTCTAAATCATTAGAAGATAGCTGACTATTCTGCAAATTCAAAACAAGCATAATAAGAAAAAAGTAGTATTAAGCAAAGACAATGAAGTAAATGGAAGAAACTAGTAGAACTTACACGAGATTGAGACAAGGGTTGCTTGCTCGCTATAGATCAAGAATTGAATTGAAATATGGTGATTTTTTTTTTATTATGTTTACTTGGTAGATTTTCGTCAAATCACTTTCGTCAAATTACTATAAAAGCCACATGCTCAGTTAGAAGAATCAAGATAAGATGTAAATAAAAGACTCAGGAGGAGGAGGATCGGTGAGAGATAAAAAGGGAAAGAGTCAATGATTTTAGAATAGAGTATTGTACATCGTGCGAGAGACATAGAGACCCTAAGCTTGGTTTTTTTTTTCAATTTGGGAGTAGAGAGAGACTATTGTAATTATTTTTTATTTCAGATATTTGGATAATCCGAAACTAAAAATAGTGATCTGTATCTAATCCGAATATCCGATTTAAAAACCGGATATCCTATCCAAAAATCTAAATCTACAAAAAGTGGATCGGATATTCGAAAATTCAGATTGGATCGGATTTTTTTTGCACAGCCGTAATATACATAAATATATATATATATATATATATATATATATTTATGTATATATATATATTCTTGCATTGTTCTTGTCTACTTCTTGCTGCTCTGTTTTACTACATGATGATTTAGGCTAATTGTTGTTGTTTTAGTCTAATTGTTAATTTTGGGTTTATTTACTTGCTATTCAAATCTAGTGATGTAATGATCAGGTATGGTTAACATTCTGGTTGGATATAGGGTAGTGTACTGGCCTAGGACCGTGTTTGGTTGGTAGTTGCATTTTGCTCCCTTGTTGTGTCGGTTATTGGGTTGGTTGATGGTTTTAGGTTCTAGTATGATTTTTGGTCGTGAGATAAAACTGTAGGAATAATATAAGGTCTTGGAAGGTCCAATTAATTGTTTAAAAGTCTAAAAGACTGTAATAAACTAGACTAGACTAGTTTGGGATTTGACTTGTTTTGTCTACCACTATGGCCTACAACCTCTGCTGCACTTTTTAAATTTGTTTGTCTCGTGGTTCTCTTTCTAGAATGATATGGCAGACCTAAATCGGACTTAAACTGAGTAAATTAAGGTCATTTTATGTATTACAGCCTTTTAGGGTTCTAGACCCCTGTAGATGACGTTAATACTAATAATGAATGAAATTGTATAGTTTTAGAGCCTTTTTGAATTTTTTGTGTATAGGCTACCCTTACTTGCTCCCATTTCAAGGAAACTTGTCTGTTCAAGTAGTTATATTGTTGCGTGTTTATTCTTAATTAAAACACATTCTGCTTGTGATTATTGAGCATCATAACGAAACATAGATAGTTTGAACCTGTTGTATTTAAAATTTTTGTTTTATATGTTTCATTTTCCTGATCGGGACGAAAAATGTTGAGTTCAGAAAGTTAAGTGGTGTAGCAAGAACTAGTACTTATTCGCATCTGCATCAGTTTTTTATATCATCTCATATCATTTCCAACATTTATTTTTAGACTTTCATGTACTGGATTTTATGCATCGGATTTACTTTTACTTCAGCTTGTAAACCAATTTATGTTTTATACTTTTAGATTGGAATTTGATTTTATTTGTATTAGTTTGAAACAATGTTTCGCTACATATGTGTTTTACCATTCAGATTATGGTATTCTAGAATTTTTTTTTAATGATATTTGCAATTCCATTATCTTGTCTCTTCTATCTATATGTTTATTCCTATCTTTTGTCTGTTGTTGTGTTCGCGCTCTACACTCTGCCATTAGGGTGGGGGTATGGACATTATAGATATAAGGCAACAAGTATTCCAAACTAACTTCAATAAGGATAAATTTGAGCTTTCTAATTTTAACTTCAGTCAAGAAGTATTCCATGAAGATATTGCGATGGCAATTATAGAGCAAGAAGTATTCCATGAGGATAAATTTGAGCTTTCTAATTTTAACTTCAGTCAAGAAGTATTCATTGAAGATATTGCGATGGCAATTATAGAGCATGATATCCTTTGACAATAATTGGTCATTGGAGATTTAAGAGGCTTTGCAAAAGCTTGAATGATAGCTTCAAGATGGTCTCGAGGAAAACTATCAAAGCTGATTGCTTAGGAATTTAAAAGAAGGAGAATAAAGCTCTGATGGAGGAAATAGAGAATGATGAAGGTCGAGGGCAATTACAACGGATATGTGACAACATCTCATCAAAGAAAAGAATTTATAGTCGTCACCGCTCACTATATAGATAAACATTAGAATCTTGAAAGTCGTATTATTAGGTACATGAGTTACTTTTTGAAATTTCATATTATAATAGTTAAAATTTTTTTTTAATGTAATCGTATAATGTATTATACCTTACTTAGTTTTATTTATTTATTTTATAGATTTATTCATGCGCTTTGCCCTCATACTGGCGAAGTTGTTTGTGAGGTTTTGGTGCAATGTTTAATTGACTAAAACATTTTTAACAAGATATCATTTATCACAGTGGATTAGTGTTCCACTTATGATTTCATGATGATAATGATTGTGGACAAGCTACCCTTAAGCTTTTTTTACTAAATGGTCATATTATTCATATGCGATGTTCGACACATATTCTAAACTTGGTAGTGAAGAAAAGCTTACAAGTCAGTGAAAAGGCGGTCGATAATAGAAAATATTTCTTATTGGACTCACACACCAAAAAGATGGGAGAAGTTTGAAGAGACAACTCTTCAACTTCATATTTCTATTGGTAAGAAGTTTTCACTTGATTGTGATACTCATTAGAACTCAACCTATCTAATGTTATAAACAGCCTTAGATTATAAGGATACTTTCTTCTGTTTAAAGCAACATGACTCTAACTATAAACCTATGCCATCTGATCTTGATTGGAGTATGACTAGAGAGATATGCACTTGATTAAAGGTGTTTTATAATACCACAGACTTTTTTTCTGACACCAAATATCCAACCGCTAATCTATATTTTCCAAAGATTTGTGAGATTAGGTTTTCTTCAGGTTAATGGATGAGTTGTGGTGTTGATATTATTGAGTCTTTGACTATGGAAATGATGAACAAGTTTGAAAAATACTAGTCTATTTTACATGGTATCATAGGGATTGCTACGATCCTAGGTATAAACTTATCTTAGTGGAGTTCAATTTTAATAATATTTATGGTGAAAATGTAAAATTTTTGGTAGAGAGGATATAGGTTTTATTTCGTTAATTAGTTGAGCAATATAAGTTAAAGAAACAAATGAATGGAGATAATTTTAGGAACTATGGAGAGGAGATTGATAATTTGTTGGTGATCTTGAGTATGTGCAATTCGCTTTCTCGAAAAATAAATTTCCAGGTCAGACTTGGATCTCTACTTGGAAGAGTATACTTTATGTAACGTTTGTAAACTTTCTGTAATATTATATTATTATGTTGACTTTTGACCTTTAGGCCTAGTTGTAAGAGACCAAAACTTTTGTGGTCCAAGTGTAATTTTAAAAAGTTCAAGGGGTGTTTTGGTAATTTGCCTTATTATAAGGATTTTTATTTCTTTCTTCCTGCTCACTTTTCTCTCTCGACCTCACCAGAACTTTCTTCTCTCTCTGTAACCGATTATCTTCTCTGATTTCTCTCCGCCATAACTTTCAATCCGCTCGTCCGATTCTAGTGATTTTCGTGTTTTTGGATTCCTCGCCGAGAGTACTTCATAATGCCTATAAGAAACGCCACCATCGACGCTGTTGATAGCATGGAAACTTATGATTTCGATATGGTGACTTGATTTACTGTTATTATTTTTATTGATTTGAGAAACTGGATTTGATACAGGTTATTCTGATGTTTAATAAATGTGGAAAGGTTTTTGACAGGATTGTTGATTATTACTCTATTTACGAAATTATTTGAAATAAACTGAATTCTGCAGATTTGTTTTCTGAATATCTGATTATGTTATGAATAGGGGATTGGAACCTACGGGCGAGTAGCTCACACCTACTCAATTAACATTTTTCAGGTGATACTCGGGACGTTCCTGGACGTCAAGCTTGATAGGTGTTGCTTCCTGAAGGATCTTTGGTTCTTTTTGGGTTGTTTAGGTCTGTACAGTTGTATCTTCAGAATTTTGTTAAGTTATGTTCTGTATATGTAAGCTGGATGTTGAATTAGTGGTGATGTAATATATATTATGGATTATCTGGATTTGACTACCAGGTTGGATTTTGTTGACTTTTTGACTGGAATTGTATAGTCCCCAGGGGCGTTTGAACGTATTTGATTGGTTCTTATTCAAATATTATTATTATTTTTTCTTTGACTTTTCAAAAAGTTACAGCCCTATAAAAGGGTTGTTACTCTTTACCTCGAACTTCAAATTTTGATATCTAGGCATGGTGGAAAACAAATACGGGTATGTATCCTATTTTGCATCAGATTGTGAGGGATGTCTTGGTTGTTCTAGTTCCATTGCTTCAGAGTCTACTTTTAGTACTAGTGGAAGGATTATTAGTGCTCACATAATAGACTTCACCTAAAAACTGTAGAGGCTTTGATGTGCGCACAAGATTGGCTAGCAGTCAACTCAAAAAAGGTAATAATTCTCATTAACATGATTAGGTCATCTTAGTTCATATTATAAATTAAAACTTTTCTAATATTGAATGCTTATGTAGGATTTTTTTTTTTATGTAGGACAATTAATGGGAGTAGTAGATTCTACACATGCTACGATTTTATATGATTCTGATGATAATAAGGACGAGTAATGATATGTAGTTTTAAAAGTCGTTATTTCTTTTTTATTTTACCAATAAAATAGAAACATAAAAAGAAATTTTTTTAATTTGTTAAATTATTTGTGCAGGCTACAATCATTTTCAGATTAATCAAACAAAGATTGAAGATTTGAGGAAGGAGAAGAATTATATAATGTTTTAGTAGATTTATTTGAAAATCAAATTGTCTATTTAAAAAAAAATAAAATTCAAAATATTATCTCCAACTGATCGTACTAATTTTATTGTATAAGACTATATGATGTTTTAAAATTAGAATTCATCTAGTTGTTTTATCTCTCTTATTTTATTAAATCAGCTTGATAAGGTAGGGCAGGTCGAATGTCCAAGATTTTTGCCCCGCACCACAAGGTAGGGCAGGTCACAGGTTAGGGGAGGCAAGGCAGGTCCAATATCTTTATGACCTACCCCATTGCAATCCCTATCAACCACTAAAGTCCACAAACCTAACATGTCGGTAACACCTCTCCCTTACGAAAGCAACATCTTCAACAGATTTCCATCTTTCTAGCCAGTTTTCAAACTAAGTGCTAGCCCCACAAACCAGTAATAAGTTTTCCAGCATACTTTGTCTTACTTGTATTCTTCTTGGGGAAACATTATACATGGGCTTCCTAATAGATCACTCATCCTAAGATTGCTCTAGGTCAAGCATGCTTAATTTTGGAGTTTTCAAGTTCTAGACTCACAAAAAGTAATGTGATAGTTGGTAATATACATAATAACTTTAAGCATTTTAAACATTTTTAATGCGGGATGTTACAACACTAGCCATTCAACGTCTTATTCTTGATAAAGTAATCAAGAGGCTCAAAAGAGATTGTGTTGATGTCTCATCTTTTGCCTAAGATGCCAACCCCAATCAAGAAAAGATCGAAACAGTTTTGTGGAGTCTCCTTTTGTTGATGCTAGGGATGGCAATTTTTGCTCTGACCCGCGGATCTGCCCTGCCCTAAGGTGTTCTGACCTGACTCAACTTGTCCCGTACGTAAAATGGGTCAGATACAGGCCGACCTGCCCTGCCCTGCAAACAAGGCAGGGCAAGTCCAAATCTGGTTGGCCCTGCCCCGCCCCGCCCCGCGTTCCCCTGTCATTAGGGGTGGGCGTGGCTTTCGGTTTTTGACCAAACCGAACCGACCCGAATGGAACCGAACCAAATTAATCGGTTTTTAGTCTTATTTGGGTCGGTCCGGTTTTAATAAAACAAAAACCGAGTCATTTGGTCTCAGTTCGGTTTTAATCTCCAAAAACCAAACCAACCCAAAAACCGATTTAAATTAATTATAATAAAAAATCCAAAAATTTACACTAAATTTCATGTGTTTCACAAATATATAATATTTTCTTTACATTATTTTTTATTTTTTCAACTTTTGTTTTGTTCCAATTTTCTATAAAATCATTGAATTTCCTTTTCATGCATTTGTATATACCATTATTGCTGTATCTAAAAGTTATATTTCTTATTCATTCAAATTATGTAATGTCTGTTGTACACTTAGTATTTTTTGGTGATCATATAGGTTGTTTTGTTTGAATGTTTGATGCTTGGCTTCAAATCTAGCTATTACTTTATTATTTACAAATAAATTAGATTTTAAATAATATTTGATTTCATACATGTATTATAAATTTATTTTGAATTAAATAAAATATCACTTACTTAAAAATAAATTACAAAATATTAGGCCCAACAAGAAAGCCCAAACCGAATAAAACCAGACCGATTCGGACCGACCCAACTAAAACCAAACCGATCGGTTTCACTAATCTACTTGGTTCGGTTCGATCCTAAATATCAAAAAACCAAGCAATTCGGTTTCGGTCCGGTTTTGCTCAAAACCGGACCGACCCGGACCATGCCCACCCCTACCTGTCATGTTAATTACTTTCTTAATTTTTTTATCTAGAATATTTAATTTTTATCTTTAATTCTTTTAAAATAATTTTAATTTGATGTCGGTATTAGTTATAATATAAATATATAATTGAATTTAATTTTTGTAGCATCTAAATAATATTAAAAATTAATTATTTTCATTACCATTAATAATATTTAAGTAATTTTATTAGATAAAAAATTAGTTAAATATCAAATAAATAATAAATTAATAATTATCATTAAATTATTTATTTTCCAAACTAAAAAATCATTGTAAATTTAAAAATATAATCTTTGAAAAAGTAGAAAGCAACATAAATATATAATTTAAATACTCTTTTTTTTTTGGTAGAATAGAGCAAAACAAGTCCCCGCGGGGCGGGGCAGGGCAGGTCCCCGCAGGGCAGATCACGGGTTCAAACATTCTGCCCTACACCATAAGGCAGGGCGGACCAGATCAGATCTGTTTGCAGGCAGGGCAGGTCCAATATTCCAATGATCTGCCCCGACCTGCCCCATTGTCATCCCTAGTTGATGCCATATTGTTGGTACATCTACTTTCGAAATTCATGGTTCATTACTTCCACACATATGATGGCTCAATCTATCTAAATGACCATATTGCCCATTATAGGCGGGCGACGCTAACTACGATGGTTCCCATTGGAGTTAAGGAGGCTAGCTTTCTATGTTCATTAGAGGCCTCATAGGTCTAGCCTTTGGGTGGTATATCAACTTACTAAACTCTATAATTGGATCATTCGTCTAACTTGAGGATTCTTTCTTAAAGCACTTCGTTTGCATAAGAAGGCGAAGTAGACTAACGACCTATAAGCGATTCACAAAAAGAGTGGAGCATCACTAAGGGCCTTTATACCAAGGTTTAGTAAAGAAAAGATACAAAATCTCAAATTGCAATTCAATACACGACTGTAACTGCCTTCTAAAAGGGTCTCTTACTCGAATCGAGGTTGTTTATTGACCTAACCAAATGCAAGTCAAGAATTATGGATGGAGTGCTTTCCAGAATGTTTGTGTAAGCAAGATGAGAGAAATATGATCAATAGAAGCTCACATAGCAGATAGACTTGAATTGCATGAACAGAGTAGAGACAGAGGTATCAATAAGCTCTATACAAACGGCCTTCACGCGATAGTACCTACTGTGGACGAACTTAGTTCGCATGAACATCCATAAGTGCAAAGCTTTAGAGCATGATTTCACTCTTGAACACAATTTTACCAAGAGCACTAGATAAACTTTGCTCAGACCCCAAATCTAGGGATCATGCCTAGTTTTGTGCTTATAATGATGATGTAGGTCAAGATACTTCATAACGTATCTCCCTACATTTGAAATAGATCGATTGCTCAAGAGGGAATATTTAAAAAAGTTTGTGAGACACTAACCTAATAGTTATAGGAGAGTGGATTTCAATTTTTACCCAAGTTGAATAAAAATTCAAAAAAAAAAAAAAAAAAAAATCATCGATTCCATTAACTGAAAATATGAGTATTCGGAATTTTTAATTAAAAAGAAAATTCAATTAATCCGGTTCGTTTAACCAAAAAAGCCGGTTCGTTTAACCAAAAAATTCAATTTGATTTCACCGTTGAAATTGGAAAATTTTCATTAATCTAAAACGAAATTAATAACCAACATATAATGATTTCAGATTATAAATATTATGAGTAATGAAACTGCTGATCAATATTAATTACTTTTAAAAATAAAATAAATGTCGATTAATTTATTAATTTTTTATTAATATTTCGATTATACCAAATTTTAGTTTCAGTTTCCAATTGACCAATTTAAATTCAATTCTTATTATATTTTGATCGAAATTCAAAAATTTAATTTGATTTCGGTTACTGAAAATGCAACCCACCCAATGGGGTGATTAACTATCACATAGTTCGCACGATCAATGTGATTGTGGGACCACGACTACACGGACGAGGATATTGACAATTAAAAAATGAGCTGAACATCTCGTTCAACGTCAAGATGAGTGTAGATGTGTTAAATCTCATCTTAAACACATGTTGACAGGGACAAAATAAACAAAATAATTTACCTACACTAAAAATGCCAATCCACAAAAATGCAGGACTCAATTGTTTAGGAAGCAAGTTAAAGGAAAAGGATTTAGGGTTCACATGGAAAAGATCTCGCCTTGCTCTTAGAGTGCTTTTGGCCGGTGGCTTTTTTTTTTTTTTTATAAATAAAAAATAATTAAATTTGAAAAAAAAATGAATTTGAATTGTCCTTTTAAATGTTAAAAAAAAAAAAAGGATTTTTTAAACAGTAAATAAGAAATCTGTCTATTATAATATATTTTTCAAAAACAAATAATTCAAAAATAATATTTAAGAAGTAAAATTGATAACTACCAAATACAGCCACACAGTCCACGTATCAACATCGTGGGCTTCCTTGCGGGCCAAGGGTTACGGGAAGAGAAAACTCCTTTCCCTCCATTTTAAAAAAAAAAAATAGACCAAAAGAGGTCTTCGGAAGAAAATGGCATTTCAATCCTATCAGTAAATGAAAGAACAGAACAAGACAAATCAAATTGAAATACTTTCTTGTAATTTTCCTATAGCATCATAAATAGCAAAACATAAGTTCTAACTCTTACAAACAAACATGCTACACCCAAAATCTTATAGTTACAAATGCCGAAAATGCCTCCCATTTTATTCAAAGAAAGTTTTTTATCAGAAAAGCCTAAATCTAATGGAGGATGGAGAGGGAAGGTACATCAGGCATATTGTGTTTTCTATCTTCCGGTCAGGTGGTAACAACCGCCCAGCGCAAACCTAAACTCCTCCTGCAAAGTGTCATTTTCATGCCCGTTAGAAATTTGGTAATAATAAATGAGTTATTATCATTGAGAACTACTTGCCTCTTTAGAGCTCATCCTTTGCTGCTTCCTCTTTTGCTGGTTCTTGACTACCAGCTTTATCCTTGTTCTTCTCAATGAAGCTGATGATGTCATCTTTTGTTCTATCTCCCTCATAAGGCACTACCTTTCCGCTAGCTGACCTGAAGTACAAAGTTGGGTACCCTTGCACGTCGAAAGTGTCATTTGGAATATCATTTGCAGTTGCATCCTTGAGAAATCAGGAGTAAAAATTGGTTAGAATCTGTTTGTTTTCATATTTGCTTCAACTGAAATGGAGGAACCATCCACCAACAAATAGAATTATAGAACTAGTTTAGTAAGAAACAAAATCTTAATAGATGAAAACTTACAAGTTTTGCAATAATGACACTAGAATCTTTCTCAAATGAGATGGCAACTTCATCCAAGATTGGAGCCAATTTCTTGCAATGACCACACCAAGGGGCATAAAACTCGATCAGAACTGCCAGAAAGAAAAACATCATAGCATAAGATACAAACATCAAAAGAGAATTTGATTGCCAGGGAAGTTCCATCTCAGCCACAATTGCAAACAATTATATAGTCATTCACTTTGTTTGGAAGAACCAATGCATGCAACATATCATTTACTAAACAGCTAGAAAAGGTAAAGGATAATATATAATGACTTGGTCGACATACCATTCTTCCCAGATTTAAATACAATGTCCTGAAGGGTGTCAGCTACTACAACTTTCACAGGGTCATTGTTCTCTTGAGGGACAGGCTCAGATTTTTTGAATGCAGCAACTTTACCTTCCTGAAAAAATACAATTCCATTAGGCTCCTAATACAAATATAACACATACTACTGACATAATAGATTAATCACTGAAGAAAATGATATATATATATATATATAAGTTTCTAAAAACAAAAATAAAAAATAAAAAAAAAAGAAAAACCCTGTCTATAACCTGTACTTAATGAACTTAAACTTGTCAATACAATACGAGTTTTAAAATCACCTTGTATTCTTTCACCCAAGGAGCAATATGCTCAGGCTCCAAGTTAGCCTTCAAGTACTTCTGTCCATCATTAGTCTGTACAATGATTAGAGGAACTTGGCTCTCTTGAAGTCCAAAGTACTGTTATTCAAGCAAAGACAGATAATCAAATTTCAGACAACTGGGTAATAAATAGCCGAACAAACAATCAGGCATGATATGTACCAACCTGGAAGGCACCTTGACTAGCCTCAATGTCTCCCAACAGAAAACTAAGTTCTTGTCCCTTGTGTTGCTCGGCAACTTCACGGTATTTTGACTTAAATGCCTCAGCACCCTCAGTGCTCAAGTTCATGAACAACATAGCCTAAGAAAAATGCAAACCATCTTAATAAATCTACAGGAATAAGATAAATGTACTGAGAAAGCATCATAATTTACCAGGACCTGAATGAATTTTTACTTTTACAAGAAAGAATAAAAATGAGAATAATTAACTACCTATTTTAAACAAAACCCATTAACAAAACATGACTTCTCAGAAGAAAGGTAAGGTCTTATGAAGGATAAGACAAAAATCCACAATAGCAAACACCCTAAACTCTCCCTCTTTTACAGAATCATAGATATCAAAAGCAAATGCAGAAACTAGATTTAATTATATATAATAAAGGAAGAAAATGAAAAAATGAGTGATCTGAGGATTTATCTCTGGCACATTTGAAGTTATCTTTCTATTCAGCAAATAGACGTGAGCATGTATCAAGAAAACAATCTGACAGTATTACCGACAGAACTAATATTACAAGCCATACTAGTATCAAGTTATTTTTCCTAAACACCTCACTATAAACAATTTGACACATATTAAAAATTAACTAATTTCTTACAACAGAATGCTGAGGAAATGCTGAGGAACTTAATATGACATGTAATATCAGTCAGATCCCCATACACGCACAAAATAAATCGTGAATAAACTAAACTTGAACTTAGGACTTCATACTTTTACCTTTGCACTTTGACTGTTAAAGAATTTGATAACAAAAGGATGGTTGCTTGGGTCATTATTAAATAGAGTCACCAAAGGTATGCTGGATTCTTCAACAAACTTTTCAAGAGCATCCACATTAAAATCCTACAAGTAACACGGTGAAACAGTCTTTAACAACCCGTTCATAAACAGATATTATATCAACCAGATAGATATATGTATATATACCTTGGAGTCAACAGAAAGCTCATCAAATGGCTTGAACAACCTAACAACTGGCCCAGCAACAGATGCATCCCCATGAGGGAGAAGTTTTGCATCCAAAGTATGACCGAAATCATACTCAGAACGGAGCTTCTCAGCAACGGTTGTAAATTTTTCATATTCCTCACCTGAGAATTTGGGAAACACTCCAACCTACAAAAAGCAAACAAGCTTAAACAATCTGAGCAATAACAAAACAAAACAATTGAATCTGCATTGAAAGTGTAGCACTTACCACAGCTATTTTGTTCTCACCGATGAGAGTGGTGGCGTCTTCCACAGACTTAATTTCAGCAGAAGCAGGGCCACTTTGTTTCTTCAAATAAGTTACAATACCATCAGCATCGCGTGGTCCTTTGTACTCTTGAACAGCCTTCCCTCCATCTCTGAAAATCTTTAATGTAGGGAAACCCCTAATCTCTTGCTCACTAGCGATTTCTTTGTTCACTTCTTCACTGGCATCAACTTTAGCCAACACAATCGGTGGCTCATTACTGCTCAATACTGATGCAGCTTTTTCATACTACACAAACACCAAAAATAAATAAATAAATAAAATAAAATCGCAGTCACACAATCTTAATTTCAAAAATAAGAAAAGAGAGATCTAGATCGCAGTACCTCTGGAGCGAGCTTCTTACAGTGGCCACACCTGAAGTGAAAAACAGATATATTACAAATTGAAGTCCAAAATTCTACCTAGAGAGCAATCTAAAACCAGATCCACTGAAACGAGATCAACCAGATCTTGAAAAATAAAGAGAAGAATCGAAATTGAAATCGGAATCATACCAAGGTGCGTAGAACTCGACGACGATGAACTTGTGCTTACTGACGGTGTCAGTGAAGTTAGAGTGATCTAAAGTCAGCACGTACTCCTTAGTGTCAGTGCTCTCTTCAGCAGATATCGCTGTCAGAAAACACGCGATCGCTAGAGGTAGAATGAGCCATTTAGTCGCCATTGCCGTTTGCACAGTTGTGTGTTCAGAATTAGAATGGCGTCGAGAAAGACTTGAAGGATTATATGGTAGAGACAGACACCGCTCCAAGGATGGACTTATTGAAGCCTACGGGCCACTGTATGGTTTTGGACCAATACTCTCTGTACATGTGGGTTATTTTCTACGTGGCTCTTAACCATTGGTTCTGCTCCGTCATACCAATTGTTTTCAGAAGGGGATTTACATTAGGGAAGTAAATCGGGTCATATTAATTTCAAAGATTTATTTATTTATGGTCTTTAATGAGATTAATTTTCGAGATGAAGAATCAAAATCAAAATCAAATACTAGTCAATGAGATTAATTTGCTACAGTCCAACGGGCCGACTCGGATTAGATAATACAGCCCACGTCCCATCTACAAATTCTTAAAGTGATTCAACCCCCGATTAATAACTCGTGAAAATTTTTAAATGGATATTTTTAAAAATACAATAAAAGATCCGTTTTAAAAAATATTAAAAAAAAGGTAAATTTTTAAAAATTTAGTTTCTATTTTATAAATCGAATTTTTAAAAATATTTTTAAATTTTTTTCATTCACAAATTCAGTGAATTACACTCACGGTCCATAAATTATGATTACAATTTGTGGATGGTCCATAAAATAAAAATTAAAGTTTATTTTATAAAACAAACCTATAATTGTTATTAAACTTTTTATAGTTTAAAAAAAAAATTCTTTTTTTTTCTAAGAGCGGTGATTTTGCCACTCACGAATGGGATGATTTTATTTTCAGTCATTTCAAACTTTAAATTAAATTAAAAGACCATACAAACTTTATTTTAAGTTTTTAAACTCTTAAAATTTTGAAACTTAAAAAATAAATCAAATTGACCAACATATCCTTATAGACGCACTTCACAACATCACCAGCCTCATCACCAGCCTCTGAAGCGCACTTCATAGATTAGTGACGCCGTGAAGCGCATTTTTAAGGGTATGTTCGTCAATTTGGTTCATTTTTTTAAGTTTTAAACTTTCAAAAAGTTTATAAAGTTAAATAAAGTTTTGATGGTTTATTTACTTAAAGTTAAAGTTTAAAAAACTCATATTTTATAATTTTTTCAAATAGATAATAATAATAATAGTAATAGATTCAAAATATATAATATTTTGTTTATTTATTTTTATTTTTATATATTTTTATATTAATTAATTTATATTACTTGCGATTATTTTATTATATTTTAAATTTTATATATATATTATTATTATTATTTTGAAAAGATAAATGATGATAATCTATTTTTAAAAAATAGCTATAATTATATTATAAATAAGAAAATATTTATAAAAAATATATCCATTTAGTATAAATTTTTATAATTTATATAATAAATAAAATTAAATATTTATATAATTTTTAGATTATTATATATTAAATATAGTTAATAATTAATATAAATATTTTTTAAATAATAAGAATAATATGGTAACTTCAACATTATTGAAGTGTACATACAGTGTCAATACCGATACTCTTCCCCTAAAATCGAACCTGAATGAGTCTCTCTCATCGGTTCATCGTTTGAAAATTCTATACTCCACGTTTTACTGACTAAATGAACGTTTAAAATATTTAGACACGGCCTAAATTGACCTAAACATTTAGATAACAATTTTTTAGAAAAAATTATTTAAAATAGATTAAATAAAATTTAAAATTTTATTTATATTTTTAATCCATTCCATTGGAACTTTGATTCAAAAATGACTCTTTACAGCTTTATAGATCTTTTTTACAAACCACATTAACATCTTCATATATAAATTTCATATTCTTCACCTAACGATAAAATGGTCAATTTAGACTATGTTAAAAATAAAAGTTTGAAAATTTATTTTTGTGAAACTTTTTAAATATAGATATATAATATAAAAAATGTTAGAAATAGACAAAAATAAAATTTTCTTTTTTTTTATCGTTCAGACAAATACTTAGTACAGTGTATTTGTACCGTGTAGATAATTTCTTCAACATTTTTTTAAAAAAAAATAAAAATAAAAATATATACTTTTATTAGTGTAAAATTATATTTATTTCATTTTTAAGATATTATTTTTATATATGTTATAAGGGTTTCAGAAACACCTAAACTTGACTATATTTTTCAAATTAACCCTCTAACTTCACGAATGAGTAATTTAGACCCTTAAATTTTAAATTTGGAATAATATTCCGCTCTTTTTACTGATATGGAAGACTAAATTTATATTTTCAAATAAATCATTTTTATTGCCAGATCAGCGTTAACATCAACGAAAATGACTTCATTGACCAATTATTTGAAAGTTGAGTGGTTAAATTGACCATTCATGAAGTTTGAAGATTAACTTGAAAATAATAATCAAATTCGGGGGTTTCTGAAACCCTTATACCTTCATATAATTATTACTACTATTTATTCTTTGTAAATATTTTCTACAATATTTATATATTTATTTTTATAAAATTTTCAACCTATTACATATAGGTATGTGGATTATATGGATAGCCTAATGCAGAACGCCTAATTCCGCCTAGGCGTTAACTTAACCGCATAGGCGCAAGGCTTTGGGTCATCGTCTAAAACCGTCTAGCGCATTTTGAAACCATGGATTTTACCATTGTGATCTGACCACAAGATAGGGGTGAGAAAAAAACATGCGAACATGTAAACCGAGCTGATCCGAACAAAAGGTGTTCAGTTCCTAACATATTTTTTTGGGTGTTCAGTTTTCAATGGACCTGACCACCGAGGTATGGTGTTTGGGCCAGTTTTAGGGTTCAAAAAGTCGAACCAAAATTCTAAACATGTTTTAAAAAATTGTACATATTTTTATATTACTTGAAGTTCAAACACCTAAAAAAAATCTGCATATTTGGTTCATTTTTTATCTGCACTTATTTAAATACTAGTACTTGTTCTATATTTGAATCAATTTCATTGGGATATGTTTTAATGAATATATATTTTTATAAGTAGTCAAAGGAAAGTAAAAAATAAAATTGAATACCCAAGAACCGAACCGAACATGTTTCAGAGTGTTTGGTTCGGTTCACCATAGGATATTTAGGTATTCGAGAACATCCTTACATGTTCGTGTTTGGATCCACTCTGAACTGAACATGTAGTTTCCTACCCTACTACAAAATACTATTTTAAAATATTTAAAATATAATAACTATTTTCCACCTGTTACATTCAATATATAAAATAAAATTTATTAATTTTATTTTAATAATTCTATAATATAGAATACATAACAAAATTATAAATTTTTAATATATAACTAATTTTAAATATTATTTAATTTAAACAATGTGTAAATGTTAATTAATATTTTTTATACAATCTACTATATAGATACCGATATATAGATCTGTTAGGAATATACGAGACAGAATAGCACTAATTAGAGTAGAAACGAAACAATAAAGTAATGGAAAGTAGAAAGAGACATGAGAGATTTAACGTAGTTCAGTGATGTGTCTACTCCACGATGGAAAATAATAATAATCCACTATAATGATCAAAGAGATTATAAGATATCACATAAAATAGCCACAAACGACTATACTCAAATCTCACAACCCAAAGCACCCAAACTAAAAAAATCCTACTCACAAATGTATTTCCCACACTCACAATGTGTTATCCTCTCTAGGGTTGGATGCTTCCTTCGTTATAAGACACCTCTGTTTATAGTTATCACAAATCCTACTTTCCTGATAGTTTCTTTCCAATAAGGAAAAGCAAACAATAATAATTAGGAAAAATCAAATCCTCTCAAATTAGGAAATAGATCCAAAACCAAAATAGGAATTACTTCCAAAAAGGATTCCTAGTGAATCAAGTAGTTTAGGATTCCTTATGATTCAAGGCATCTCAACAAATCTCCACCTTAACTTGAATCATCTCAACGTTTCTGAATCTTCTTTCTTTGATCACTATCAATCAGATCTTCACCTTGACCCTAAAACAAAATTAGAATTGTTTTCCTCTTAATTATATCTCGTTAGGGAATCTTAACGGTCACAAATTCCAATCAAACTCAAACAATGCTTGAACTTGATTGAAGATAAGAACATGGTCATCATATTAGCAAGATTGTTTTCAATACCAATTTTCTTAACTGTAATATTGTCTTAAAAAATCACATCTAGAACAAAGTGGTACTTGACGTCTATATGCTTAGTTTGTTCATAGAAAATCTAATCATTTGCTAGATAAGTCACACTTTGACTATCATAATGGATTGTCGTTACCTTTAAATCTTTGTTGAGTTCACCAACCAATCCTCTCAACCAAATTTCTTCCTTTGCACCCACAACCATGGCCATATACTTGACCCATGTTGTTAACAATGCAACAGTCACTTGTAAGGTAATCTTCCAATTAATTGCACAACCTTCAAGAGTAAAAACATATCAAGTGACTGATCTTATTTTATCAAGATCACCGGTATAGTCAGAATCAACATAACCAACCACATTCCCTTTATCTTTACTGAACTCCAAACAAACATAAGTAGTACCCTTCAAATATCTCAATATCCACTTTACAGCTTGTCAATGTTGTTTTACAGGATTAGCCATATAACGACTAACTGAACTAATAACATGTGCGATATCAGGATGAGTAAGCACCATTATGTACATGATACTACCAACAATGTTAGAGTAGGGAACTTGTGACATATATTCTATGTCCTCACAAGTTTTTAGTGACAAATCAATAGAAAGTTTAAAATGAGAAACTAATAAAGTACTTACCTGTTTTGCGTCTTTATCTAGAAGACTCTATAACTTTCTCTACAAAGCTTTTTTGAGTTAAGTAAAGTTTACCAGTAGTCTACTCGCTTAATCTCCAATTGTAAAATTTTCTTTGCTCCTCTTAGATATTTCATCTTAAACTCATCATTCAATTGATTCTTCAAACTATTAATCTCAAACTTATTCTTGGCAACAATTAACATGTCATCGGCATATAAGAGTAGATAAATATATGAATCATCAGATAACTTTTTGAAGTAAACACAACTATGAGTAGTACCCTTTAAATATCTCAATATCCATTTTACAGCTTGTCAATGTTGTTTTACATGATTAACCATATACGACTAACTAAACTAACAACATATGCGATATAGGGATGAGTACGCACCATTGCATACATGATACTACCAACAATATTAAAGTAGGGAACTTGTGACATATAATCTGTCCCTAGGAAGCAGAAAATGCCACCAATGAGGAGTACCCCATTCCAGGGACATGTGGAAACGCCTAGAATCGTCTGGGAAATGTCTCCATTGAAGTGGAAAATGGTTAGGAAGCATGGTAAAAATGTCCTGTAAGCAGATGAGAAGCGTCATTCCATCCCACGACAAGTGTTTGACTCTTTAACCTCCCTTTAATTAATTTTATATTTTCCTTTTTTTTAACCTAAAAGCTATTATGAAATTATACTTCAACTTAACGACTCACACATACAACAAACCTAAAAGTTACCTTTTGTCTCTTTCTTTCGAGTCTCGATGGCCAGCCCTCTAGTGGTGGTGTCTCTTCTCTCACCGGGCGGCAATCTAGTGGTGGAGTGATGGTCTGTTTATGTTGCCTTTTATTATTTTTTCTTTATAATGTTTTATTTTTCAGAATTAGTTTTTAATTAATATGTTATTGTCTGTTAATTGATTTGATAGAAATTCACGACTTCTGCTAATATGAATCCTGGGAGTGGTGGTGGTAGTGTGTTATCTTCATTACAAACTGGGGATAAAGGTCCATTATGGGGTTATGTAAAATAAATTGAGAAAGTATCTGAAGTTGGGGGTACTTGGAGATTTCAATGTAACTTTTGTAAGGAAACTTGTTTAGGTAGTTATTCTAAAGTTAAGGCTCATTTGCTTCTATTGAAAAATAAAGGTATGTTATTTATAAGTGTCTAAAATTGAGAAGTTTGAAATGGAAAGATTAGAGGAAGAATTTAAAAAGAATAAAAAAATTCTGGACCTAAAGATGTTCCTTTACCAAGTGCTAGTAGTGTGAGTAGGGAGGAAACAAATTTTGCCTGATAAAGGAACTAGAATTTCAAATAAATCTCCTCTAGAGAAAGCTTTTGATCTTGATGCTAGAACACAATTAGATCAAGAGATAGCTAGAATATTTTTCACTAGTGGCTTACCTTCAATCTTGCAAGAAATCCATATTACGTGAAGTCATATAGTTTTGTTGCAAATCATAATCTTAGTGGTTATGTGTCTTCTGGCTATAACAAATTAAGAACTTTATTGTTGAACCAAGAGAGAGTCAATGTTGATATGATACTATAACCCCTCAAGAGTATATGGCCTGAGAGAGGGGTGACAATAGTTACGGATAATTGGAGTGGCCCCTAAAGAAAACCTTTAATCAATTTTATGGTGAATTTTGGGAATGGGCCAATGTTTTTAAAAGCTGTTAATTATTTTGGTGAAACAAAAGACAAGTTTTTCATTGCAAATTTGATGGAAGAAGTTGTTGATGAAGTGGGTCTCAAAAATGTTGTTCAAATCATAACTGATAATGTAGGAAATTGCAAGGGTGTGAGTGAAATCATTGAAAGCATGTACCCTCACATTTATTGGACTTCTTGTGTTGTCCACACCCTAAATCTTGCATTGAAAAACATTTATGCCCCTAAGCATACTAAGGCAAATAAAGAGACTTTTAATGATTGTAGTTGGATTATTGAGATTCATGGTGATGCTTTGCCAATCAAACACTTCTTATGATTCATAGTATGAGACTAGCCATCTTTAATCGATTTAGTCCTCTAAAGTTGCTTTCGGTAGCTAATACTCGATTTGCATCAATTGTGGTGATATTGAAAAGGATCAAGCTTATTAGGCGTGCTTTAGAGTCTATGGTGATAAGTGAGGAATGGTCTTCATATCGTGAGGATGATATTGGTAAGGCTACTTTTGTGAAAGAAAAAGTTATGGATTGGTGGGATAAAATTAACTACATTCTCAGTTTCACCGCACCTATATATGATATGATTAGAGTTTGACAGTGACAAACTAACACTTCATTTGGTTTATAATATGTGGGATTGTATGATAGAGAAGGTGAAGATAGAGATTATCAAAAAGAAGTGGTGTTCTTCTTCTGACCGATGCCCTTTTTTTGAGAAGGTGCATAAAATTTTGGTGGCTCGTTGGAAAAAGAGTAGCACACCATTCCATTGTTTAGCACATTCTTTGATCCGAGGTATTTTATTTCATGACATTCTTTTATCATAAATAACATAAGTACTTAATTCTTGTGTTTTTATTTTATTACACTTATAAAATATCTTTTGTGAAGGTTTTATTCTTAAGCCTAGCTTGACGAGGATCTTCAAGAGTCCCTCCTCATAGAGATGATGAAAAATCTCAACAAAGAGAAAATTATTTTCAAAGGATTTTTCCTAATGATGATGATTACAATAGAGTTTTGGATGAGTATTGTGAATTCTCCCTCCATATTGGATCCTTTTATGACGTAACCTCAATGTATCAAAAGATATCAACAAATCCTAAAAGTTGGTGGGTTAATTTTGGCTCCTAAACACCATTACTCCAAGCTCTTGCTTTAAGGTTGCTTGGACAACCAACTTCTTCTTCTTCTTGTGAGCGTAATTGGAGTACACACTCGTTCATTTATTCATTGCGGAGGAATAAGTTGTGTCCAAAGCATGCTGAAGATTTGGTTTCCATCCACCACAATCTTTGTCTTCTTTTAAGAAATAGTAAGCAATATGAAAATGAGAATACCAAGATGTGGGATGTTGGTGAAGATGATTTTGATTCACTTGATGATACTAGATTTTTAGAGTTTGCTGATCTAAATGAGTCGGAATTGGAGAGAGTCTTCTTTGGTGATAATAAGGATGCTTGAGTTATATTCTAATATATGTATCTTTATTAAGACAATTAGTTTTGCAGCTTGTATTATTTATTATGGATAATTGTTGAACTCGTATTTGATTCGTATTTGATTTTTATTTGTGTGATTTTTCATGTTTGAACATCAGTTTTATGAATTTCTAGTTTTATGATTAAATTATTATGGAATATAAATTTTTATGCTATAATATAATTTTGATTTTAATTTATATATGTATATATATACATTTGTTGTTTCCTAGCCATACCCGTATCTGGATTTTCTAAAAATTGACATTTTCCGTCCTAGTCCCGTTCGGTCCCCATCCCCGTTTTGGCGCAACCTAACTATGTCCTCATATATTTTTGGTGACAAATTAGAAGAAAGGTTAAAATGAGAAACTAATAGAGTACTTACTAGTTTTGCGTCTTTCATCCCAAAAGGCTCTATAACTTTCTCTATGAAACTTTTTTGAGTTAAGTAAAGTTTACCAGTAGCACTACTCCCTTAATCTCCACTTCCAAAATTTTCTTTGCTCCTCTAGATATTTCATCTCAAACTCACCATTCAACTGATTCTTCAAATTATCAATCTCAGACTTATTCTTGACAACAATTAATGTAACACCCCATATTGAGACAAGGTTAAAAGGAATTGAATTGCTACCTATATCACTAATGTGCACATTATTTTTTGGGAGCCCAAAACTAAAGAACTTCAAAGTTCAGCATGCTTGGCACAATCTTGGGATAGGTGACCTTCCGAGAAGTTTTCTCGGGAAGCATGCGAGTGAGGACAAAACATGCTGGAAAGCGTAATGGTGGTCTGTGGGGCTAGTCCTCAGCCTTAAGACCGTATATGTGACAAAGGTGGCACCTTACCACTGCACCTCAGGTCATCCAGGGGCGGGGCCCGGATGTTACAAATGGTATCAAGAGGGTGGATTGTAACACCCCATATTGAAATAGGTTAAAAGGAATTGATTTGCTGCCCATATCATCAATGTGCACATTATTTTTCGGGAGCCCTGAACTTGAGAACTCCAAAGTTAAGCATGCTTGGCTTGGAACAATCTTGGGACGGGTGACCTTTCAGGAAGTTATTCCGGAAAGCATGAAAATGAGGAAAAAACATGCTGAAAAATATAATGGTGGTCTGTGTGGCTAGTGGTTAGCTTTAAGACATGTCAATGAATGACGTGGCGTCTGCCATCGCGCTTCGGGTTCATCCGGGGGCGAGGGTTGGATGTTATAAATGGTATCAGAGAAATCCTGCAACCGCGAGGTGCACCTATAGACAGAAAAGACTAGCGCAATCATCTAGCGGGGGTAAAGATTCAGGTAATGATGTGTGTCAACCACAACGAGGACGTTGTGTCCTAAAGGGGATGGATTGTAACACCCCATATCGAGACAAGGTTAAAAGGAATTGAATTGCTACCCATATCACCAATGTGCACATTGTTTTTCGGGAGCCCAGAACTTGAGAACTCCAAACTTAAATGTGCTTAGCTTGGAGCAATCTTGGGATTGGTGACCTTCTGAGAAGTTTTCTCGGAATGCATGCGAGTGAGGACAAAGCATACTGGAAAGCATAATGGTGGTTTGTGGGGCTAGTGGTCAGCCTTAAGACCGATTGTAAACGATGCCCTCCCACCGAGCCTCGGGTCATCCGGTGGCGAGGATAGGACGTTACAATTAACATGTCATCGACATATAAAAATATATAAATATATGAATCATCAAATAACTTTTTGAAGTAAACACATCTATCAGAATGACTCCTTGTGAAACTATATGCCCCATAAACAAGTGGAATTTCTTGTACCATTGTTGATGTGACTACTTTAAGTCTTATAATGACTTCTTGAGTAGACAAACATGGTACTCTTTTTCTTGAATTTCAAAACTTTCTGGTTGAGACATATGTATGGTTTCTTTTAGTTCACTATGTAAGAACACAGTCTTCATATCTAGTTGTCTAACTCGAGATCATTAAAAACAACTAAATCAAGAAAAACACGAGTAGCGCTATGTTTAACAACAGGTGAAAAAGCATCATTGAATCAATACCTTGCACCTAACTATAGCCTTTGCAACCAAACATTCTATGTATCTTACTTTCTCGACCTCAGGTATGCCTTCATTTTTCTTGCAGGCCCATCTACAGCCAACGATCTACTTTCCAATAGAAGGCTTTACTAGTTCCCAAGTTTTATTTTTATAAAGAGACTCTACCTTTTCTTGCATAGCCACTGACCACTTACCAAAATCATCATTTGAGATGGCTTCACTATTTGTGACTAGACCATCAGATCCTTCGATTTCTTGTGTGGCAACATAAGCTATGGTAACATAATCATCAAATCTAGAAGGCATTCGTCTAACTCTTCTGGGCCTTCCTTTAGCAATGGTTTCAATCTCTAACTCATTTGGCTTTTCGTGATTGATAGGGGCATCACTTTAATATCTTGCATTTCTTTATTCTCATTCTCAGAACTCTCCACCTTAGTATCAAGACTAACACTTTCATTCTTTAGATGAAGCACGATACTCGCATTAAGTATGCAATTTCTACTAATTATGGATTTTGGTGTCTTGCATCAGTACGCCAAACTTATATCCCTTAACACTATTCGAATAACTCAGAAATATGCCCTTCCTTGACCTACATTCTAACTTTCCATTGTTTGAATGAACATAGATAGAACATCCAAATATTGCAATTCAGAATAATCAGCAAGTTTACAAGACCATATCTCTTCGGGAGTCTTACACTCGATTGATGTGGATGGAGAATGATTCACCAAGTAACAAGTTGTTACAGCAGTCTCAGCCCAAAAATCTTGCGTCAATCCAGAATTACTCAATAAACAACGAACTTTTTCTAAAAGGGTTCTGTTCATACGTTCGACTATGCCTTTCTGTTGAGGTGTCCCACTAACTGTGAGATATCTTACTCTGTCCTCTTTCTTATAGAATGAATTAAATTCTCCACTACAGAATTCCAACCCATTATTAGTCCTCAAACGCTTCACTTTCATTCCAGTCTGTTTTTCAACTAATGTCTTCCAATCTTTGAAAGTCTTAAAAGCTTCAGACTTATTCTTCAAGAAATAGACCCAGAATTTTCTTGATCATCAATTAATGTCACCATGTAACTAGCACCACCTTTTGATGCAACACGTGAAGGTCTCCAAAGATCCAAATGAATATAATCAAACGTAACTTTATTTTTGTGTATTCTAGTTTTAAATCTGACCTGTTTATGTTTGCCGAAGACATAATGCTCACAAAACTCCAAATTTGATATATTCTGATTACCCAAAAGACCCCTATTACTCATCATTTCCATGCCTTTCTAACTCATATGTCCAAGTCTCATATGTCACTACTTCGTAGTATTTATTTCGCTTGATGTAGAAGAAACAAAGGTAGAACTCACAACGGTAGACCCCATCAGATAATACAGCCTACAAAATTTCTCTGCCTTCATAACTAGAAAACTAACCTTTAGAACTCCACATTTACCAGTAAATCTGCAATCAGTATCATCTAAAGCAGATAATAAGATAAGGTTTTTCTTAATATCAGGGACATACAGAACGTCTTCCAATGTTTGAATCATGCCATCATGCATTCTAATATTTACAAAACCAATTCCAACAACTTTACAAGGTTGGTTGTTGCACATCAACACAACACCTCTTTCAGATTTCTCCTAAGAAGTTAACCATTCTCTATGTCGGAAAATATGGAATGAGAACGTGGGTAGGGAATTTAAGTGTGGGTAGGGAATTTAATTATTTTTCTTCTCTTTTTTTTTTAAAAAAAGAAGAAGTTATTTTTGTGTCTTGCTGCAGCTTTTAGGGATTAATTTTTTGGGCATTATTTGAATCATCACGTGCTTTAAATTATTTTTTATTAGGGAGTTAACTTAAATGATAAAACTTAATTCTTGTGTGTCCTTAAGACACTATTAGATGCTTGTAGAACTGTGTATAATTTGTCTTCAAAATCATAGTGATAAGATACATGTTCCTTTGATAATTAGAGTTTAAACTTGTTTGCATGTCACTGTTAGCTTTTGTGGTAAGGTTGTTGGTTAAGATAGTTGCAAAAATTGTGTAAAGTGCATTTATTTTTATCTCACACATATTTTCTGAGTGAGTGGAAAGTTCAGAAAATAACTTATAAATTTTCATTGATCCTTCTGAATTGTTTATGTTGCATTGTAGATGTTAATCTTGATTTAGGAGATGCTAAGGGAACTTTTTGGTCAATTATCATATTGTTAGATTTTAAGCCTATTCATTTGAATATTTTGTGTGAGACTTTATTCTTGTTTATTTGATGTATAAGGGGAAAAAAGGGGAATAAAAAGAAAAAAAATGAAAAGAAAATCGATAAATCAGAAAAAAGAAGAAGTGAAAAAAGCGGAAAAAAAGAAGAGAAAAAAAAATGAAAAAAAGATTAAATATGTCTTGAGACAAGTTTATATGATTTTATTTTTAACATTTTGAACAAGTCTCTTAAATTTCGACACTCATTTAAGTTAGATTATTATGTTTGTTTTGTTCTCACCGACTCATTTTAGGATTTGACCTTTGAAATCTCGATGCAGATACTTTCTGATGATTTAATCTACTTGGTTTATTTTCAACCTAAGTATCAATTTTAGTTTATTTGCTACCCTATAATATTGCATATTCTTTGAGTAATTTTTTGATAAATTTCCAACTCCATGAGTGATTTCTTACATATTTTTATACACACTTAACCTGTGAGGGTATGTAGTTGAGACTTTTGCATTTAATTTTTCAATACTATCCGTGTTTGGGGTTTGTGGTTAGAAGGTTTGGCTAAGTTGGTGATGTTTCTTCTTATTTTTACCTTAATTGTTTGAGAACTAGTAGTGTAAATAGTAATTTGTTTTGCAAGTTGTATTTAGTTCTGCTTGTATCTTACCAATTAAAGATGGAATTTAACTATTTGTAATTAAATTGATTCTTGACTCCCTTCTCGATTTCTAAAATTAGATTTTATTTATTCTGGGTGGTTTGAGTAAAGTGTTGTAGGCACATGTGATCATAGTTAATTCCCTATTGTCGAGCAATTTTGGTTTGTCATTCTAGTTTCCTTGTGAAACTTTGGTCATGTTCATACTTGAGGGAAAGTATGAGATAGTGTGGGAAATTTGGTTGGGTGCAAAATATGCAATATTTATAGTTAATTTCTCTTGTATTGTTGACTAACTTGATGATTTTGGTACTTAATTGTTTTATTTGGTATTTTTGTGCTATTTTGGGGTGCTGTAGAGATATTTACCAAGTCAAAGTCCACAAGTCAAAGTCACCTGAAGAATCAATCTTTCTTATCAGATGATTTATTTATTTTAAGTTTTGAATTTTAAAGTTCAAGTTAGATTTTACATGAAAGAATTTGATCTACTCTGATTTTTCTACTTTTAGGTTTAAATAAGAGTTTGAAAGATGATGAAGAGAGACTTGAGTTTTATTTCTAAGTTCTTAGGTTATTTAATTTCTCTGAACATAGTTTTTAGAATAAATTTTTAATAGTGCTCATGGCATATTAAGCAATGCCCTTGGCACTTAGCTACGCTCATAGCCAGCTAAACCATTTTAATTCAGTAAAGTTTTCTTTCCAGTTCTACATAGTACTGTCAAAACAGACTCAAAGTCCACAGACTATCCTAGTCCGCGTAATTTGTACGGATATGGACTTAGAAAACTAGTGTCAATTTTGATCACGGACTTTTTTATCCGCTCAATACAGATAACGGGCTTTAACGGACTGGAGTGGATATATCCACGGATATCTGATATTATTCAATATAATTTTTTTTAAAATTAAAATTTTCTAACTTGCTCTACTTTGATCAAAACACATCAAGATTCACAACTAATAAACCGTAAACTTCACAATGTCGATACCCTCCTCTCTAAGACACCCACTGTTGACGCCCACATCAAAATTCACAACACCCTTTCTAGTCCCAAATTTCCAATTACTATCGACATCACGCTATTATTTCTCATGCATGTACTCTTCGAACAAGGTAATTTTGCTCGTGGCTATTATTAGCATTACTATGGATTATTATTTGATGCATTATTGGCTGATTAATTGATGATAATGATTATATTGGTTGATTAATTGAAATGGGTGTTTGCTGATTCACTTGCATTAGATTTTTCTTTGGTTTTGTTTTACTTTCCAAGTGGGTATATATAAATCAAGGGTAATGATATAGGTTTTTAATTTTTGTTCTGAGATGACTCTTTCATCCTATCTTGATGATGCTTAGTGGGTCTTTTTTCTCATGCTTTGTTTCTTTGATTAAAACTAGTAACTTTTAGTCTATAAACATGTCTGATTGAGTCACTGTATCTCTAGTTTCAACTTCCAAATTTTAGGCTTAACTCGACTATGTGGGGTAAGTAGTAGATTACCATTCTATTATATTACCAACATGATTTTGTTAGACTTTTATACTTTGAAAGGAATCAAATGGTGGTGATTAATATGTTATAGCAAAATCTCTCACATGGAAAATAGTAAGAACTTGTGGGTGGTCCATATGTCTTTCTTAGTTAGATCACAATGTCACATGTAATTGGTGATTGGTTGTATAGGGTAATGTAATATACCCTCCTCGAGTTAGTCACAAATGTGCACTGAGTTTTATACATTTGGTGTCATTTATTAATGAATTGGCTTCTTCTTTGTTTTGGTGCCATTTATTAATGAATTTACTTATTAATGATTTGGCTACTTTTTTGTTTGGTGCCATTTATTAATGAATTTACTTACTTTTAATAGGATTCACAGCTTGAATGATGTACTAGCTGCGCCTGATTATAGTTCGAGTGGCATATACTCGAATTAAGGTATGCTCTCTGTGTTGAATCATATTCTTGCATTTTTTTGTTGTATTATTTTTTAAATAGGATTTCATAAATAAACATTATTTTATTTTTGTTAGATGTTTTGCTAATTAATTGGATTATGTTACCTTATTGCAAAAGTATACTAATTTATGATGCACTGACACGGACACGCCAACACGGGCACGGGCATGCCAATCTTTACAAAATAAGGACACGACACGGGAATGGACACATTTCCTAAAATAATATTTAAAATAAATTATATTAATATTTTTATATTATAAAGCATTTACTATTGCATAAATTCATAAGTTCAAGTTCTGCAAATTATATAGCTACTCAAAAAAACATATAAAACAATAGTTCAATACAAAGTTCATAATTCCAAACATAAGTAACTAAGCAAATTCACTACTCGAGAATGTCATTCTTCATTGGGAACTCCATACACATCATCATCATGAAGACAACAGCCTTAAGATCTGGCTCATCCAAAGAAAGATCAGCTATTCCTAAAATACCAACATCATCCACGGAATAAAAACTATCTCCTACTATATCGCATAAGTTTGTCTCCCCTTCAGCATATTCAGGACTTTTTCGTGACAAAAGGCGAACATTAAAATGAGCGAACACCAAATCTTCAGCACGTTGAGGAGTAATCTTATTTCTCTTCATTGATTGAATAAATGAACATGTACACCAATTCCTTTCACAACAACAAGAATAAGATGGTTAACATAGAATCTTTGCAGCAAGTTTTTGAAGTAAGGGAGTACTTCCTCCATGAACTAGACACCATATTACCGGTTCCATGTGCAACCTATGTACCATGGAGTCATTATCATCAAACGAATCCATACAAGAAAGAAACTTACCAAGCTTTATGTTAACTTGTTTCCTCTCTTCCTCATTAGGAAAAATTCTTCTTAAGCATTGTTTTCTCATTTAAGAAATCTCTGGATCATTTTAAGGTGTTACTCGATGTGGATGCGTAGCTAACCATTCTTTACTTGAATGCCTACAATTATAAAAAGTAATAGTTAAAATTTATTACTAAAGTATGCTTGAAAATGTAAAGAAGTAAGTATAAAAAATACCTTAGATTTAGGAAATGCGCAAGACAATGAAGAGGAGTATTACACTTGTTCCATCTATCATGAAGAATCTTTTTAATCACTTCCCAAAATGAAGAGTTTTCTAATAACTTTTTTTTTCATACTTGTAAATGGCAGCCTTGACTTTGGCTATCATATAATCCCACATTTCATAGATCAAATGAAGGCAAGGTTTATTTGTATCAGCAACTCTTATCATCTCATAAATTGGTTCAATGAAAGTAAGGATATAATCAATTTTATCCCACCACTTATCGTTCAATAATATGTCTTTCACCTTTTGAGCTCTCGAAGAATTATCCTCACGATAACAACTCCATTTCTCATCGATAACCATTAGTTGAAGACCATTCTTGATAACCTTAAACCTTTTTAACATAACAATGATGGAAGCAAAATGAGTGTCCGCAATAGCAAGCATCTTCAACTTTGAAAAATCATTGAACATAGCAATTCTCATAGAATGATTCATGATAAAAAAAAATTTATCATCATAGCATCACTATTATGTACTTCAGTTATCTAGTGACATTCATAGTAAGTTTCCTCATTAGAATCCGTGTTCTTGGCAGCACATATGTTCTTTAAAGCCAAATTAAGAGTATGGACAACACAAGGAGTCCAAAACACGTGAGGGTATATTTTCTCAACTAACAATGCAACAGCTCTACACACTGGTGCATTATTAGTGATTACTTGACCCACATTTTTCTGGTCTAACCTCTACAATAACCTATTTCATCAATTGAGCAATGAAAATTATGTCCTTGTATTCACCTTCACAATTTTTTACTTTAAAAAGCATTGATGCACCATTACTTACAGCCCTGAAGTTAATTAATGGTCTTCTCTATAGATCAGTCCATCCATCATTCACTATTGAAACACCTTGGTCATTCCATTTATGCTTAAGAGGCTCAAGTAATGTTAAAAGGTTGGACTTTTTCTGAAAAAGCAATTTCGTTCTGATCTTGTTATATCCAAGACGTACATAGCTGCCTAATTTATGTTCAGCTGCAAATTTAAAAGCCTTCTTATAATATGGATTCCTAGCAAAGTTAAAGGATAGTCCTGCAGAGTAAAACATCCTAGCAATTTCAGAATCCAAAATGTCTCTTTGTTGCATGTTAAATGCTTTCTCTAAAGCAGATGGTTCAGATCCTAATTTTTTTCTTTTTCTTGCATCTAGGGTGTAACCTAGTTGCCTAAAATCACTATAACCACCACCTAAAGGGCTAGCAGGAATCGAATAAGAAGAACCTCTATTGGAATATGAGTTAGGCAATAAACATTTTTGTTTTGAGAGCTCTTATTAACCCTAAACTCGATTTCCTCTTCAACCTTTTTCAAATCTCTTAATTTTTGATCATTTATTTTAGTACATTGCCTAATTCCATACCCAGACATCTTTAACAAATGAGCCTTAACACGAGAATTTGATCCTTTAAAGGTACCTTGATAGTAGTTACACTTAAAGGTCAAATTTCCACCACCGGAAATCTTTTTCAATTTTGTAACAAAATTCCAAAGAGGTTTGTCACTATTAGTATCATTATTAGCTCTACCATTAGGTTCATCATTACTATCACTATTACTAGAAACACTAATTTTGTCTTCATATATGAATACAATAAGTTAAAAAAGTATCTTATCATCATTTATATTCCCTTTCAACATCATAGTAATAAAAGTTAGAAGTAAAAATCTGATCCATCAATCACGTTCACAACTTAATTTAACTCTAATAATATAATACTATGAAAGAAAAAGATATACTAATATTGACATATTTTAATTTATTGCATCTGATGCACACATAAAATAAAAAAAAAAGAAATAAAATAACACATTTATTATTTTTTCTTATTTTTGTAAGACTAAAAATAAAGATTAAATTGAATTGTATGTACATGTGATTCAACAACCTATATAATAACAAAAAATTGAAATTCAATAATACTATCTTTAATCAAATTCTCTAATTTGCTAGAAAGTAAAATCCAAGATGAATATTAATTAAAACCAAAAACTACCATGTGAAATTCTATAAAGTAGAGCTCAATATGAATATCAATTTCCATAATTTTAAAATTAAATCATCAATTCCTAATTTTCATTTACTAATGTAAAGTATTAAAAAAATCTTGGTAAGGATGTTTTTCTTACTCAATATATTTTATTCACGCTCTCCTATATGACCTTCTCCTCTAGGCTTATGGCCTCCACTTTTTTAAGTAATATAACTTATTTGATTAATAATTTATCATAAGAATTATAAAAAGAATCAATCAATTCATCAATTAAATAAAGAAAACTTACTTGAATCAAACCAATATTCAATTGGAGTAGAAGTGGAAGATGAAATTCAAGCATGGATGTGAAAGAGATTGGTCATCTGCTCTTCTTCGATTTGCAAATCGCACTAAAAAAAAATAATAATAATACCCTAACTTTTGGGGCTTTTGAATTTTAAATTAAGTCACAACAACTCATAAGTTATTTGATACATGAAGGACACAATGAGGTGGCGTGTCTGACACGGTGTCCAAAAATTAATATTATTTTTTATTTAAGTAAATATTGGGCATGACTTGGACACCGTGTCGGGCGCGTATCGGTGCAATGTCCGTGTCCAAGTTGTGTCCGACACTTCATAACTTAAATTCTAGGAGTGTCCGTGCAACCTAGATACTCATTAATATACTATTGTACTTATATGCATCTTAGTATTAATAAAAGAAACTCCCACGGAATTCAAAATTCTCTATCATCCTAAGAAAATCACACATATTTACATGTTCAACACATGATTCTATCTTTTTAATTTTTATATACTCTACTTTATTTTATTAATTTTGATTTTATTTATTTATTTTGTAGAGGAGGTTTAAATTAGTCTTTCCAAGCAACTTAGTCTCCTATCATTTCAGTGTAAGTAAGAGTATATTTTTAAAAATTAAAATTTTGATTTTTGAATATATCTCATTGTTACTTTAATTATCAATTTTAATCATTTTCTCATGTACCATTGCATGTTAGACTAGATTTAGTCATTTTAGCCATTAGGAGACCAATTTTAGTCTTTTTTTTTATATTGATAATTAATAATTTTTTTCATAATATATGATTTCAGGTTGTATTTTTAAATTTTGAATTATCATGGCTTCTTCAGAGGATGCACATTTAAATATTTTAAGTGCCCAAAATGAGAGTGATTAAAGTCTTAGTGAGAGACATAGCCAAATGGTTGAACCAAAGGGTAGTAATCCACCTGTTAGTAAAAATAATAAAAGAAAATTAAATGTTTTGATTCATTTTATTGACTTAGGGTTGGATAAAGAGAACAAACCTAGGGTAAAGTGTAAGGCTCGTGGTAATGTATTGGTTGGAGGGAATTCTAAGTATGGAACATCTTCTATGGGTCATCATGTTGATAGCTGCAAGCAAATTAAAGCTAAGTATCACAATATTGGGGGTATGCTTATGGACCAAACTGGAAAACTAAGAAAAAGACAAATTTCCCAAAATACTTTTCGGGCTAAAATGGCTATGGCAATAATAAGACATGATATTCCTTTTTCATTTGTTGAGTATGAAGGGTGTTAGGTATATCTTGACAAATCTTATTCCCGAAGTGAAGTTTGTTACTAGGAATACCATTGTCATAGATGTTTGGAAATATTATGAGCATGAAAAGTTAAAATTGATGGAAGTTTTGCACAGTTCTCCAGGTCGAATTTGTCTCACGGCTGATGTTTGGACAACTTGCATGATAGAAGGATATATTTATGTGATAGTTCATTTTTTTGATAGTCAATGGAAATTAAACAATGTCTTAATTGAGTGGGGTATTGAGCGTAAGATTTTTCTATCACATTGGATAATGCATCGGCCAATGACAACATGAGAATTTTTCTATCACATTGGATAATGCATCGGCCAATGACAACATGCAAGAAAAATTAAAAGAAACTCTTGGCACTTATGATGGTCTACTATGTAGTGGCAAGTTTTTCAATGTTTGTTGTTGTGCACACATCCTTAATCTCATTGTTCAATATGAGTTGCTTGTGGTAAAGGATGAACTTCAAAAAATAAGAGATAGTATGAAATATGTGAAGCATTCAGAGGGTAGAAATAAGAAATTTAAAGAGTATGTAAAACAAACAGGCATAAAAGGTATATCGTATTTATGTTTAGATGTTATCGCTAGGTGGAACACCACCTACTTGATGCTTGAAAGTACATTGAAGTATAAACGAGCCTTTTAATTATCTTAAGGTGAGGGATATAAATTACAATTTGTGCCCATCAGAGGAAGAATGGTTAACGGCGTAAAAGATTTGTGAAGTATTGTTTCCTTTCTACACAATCACTACTTTGGTCTTAGGTTCTAACTATACAACTTCCAACTTATGTTTCCATAAAGTATGGAAGATAGCGTCTCTTTTGATAAAGAACCAAAATAATTGTGATGAAGTGGTTAAGAGAATGATTCAAAGTATGAAAAGTAAGTTTGTTAAGTATTGGGAAGAGTGCAATGAAGTTATTTCTCTAGGAGACGTTCTTGATCTTCGAATGAAACTTACATTGGTGGAGTATTGTTTTAATGCGATTGATCCTATTACTACTCCAAGTAATATGCTAGTAATTAGAAGCAATTTGACTTTGCTTTTTAATGAATATGCTCAACAGTCAACAAATGGACATTCTTCTTCAACAATTGAGTCCATACCTATGAGTAGTGAGGGGAGCTCACAAATATTTGGATATACACCTGCCCTGTAAGTTTCAAATTTATACCTAATTTTTTTTCTTCATTGATATGATAAATATAATATATTAACTCATTTTTATATTTATTTACTACCTCTGTCCCCAATTACTTGCAACATTAGGGTTTTACACACTATTCATCAACCAAACTTGTTTTACATGTTGTGACTTATATATAAGAAAAAATATAATTAAGTAAGATCTCATTTTGTTCGTTTTGTATCTATTTTTTAAATATAAAATTATTATAATTTTAAGTCGTGTATAATTAAAGATATTTAACGTTGAAATGATGCATTGGCAAATGTGCAAAAAGTAAATGTTGCAACATTATTGGGATGGAGGGAGTATGTTTTTTATTTTTTAAATAGAATTTCATGGATATTAACACTCTCATTGATTCAAAATCTGAGAAATCTCAATTAGATAAATATTTGGATGAAGCACGACTAGACTAGAGAGACTTTTAAGATCTTGATGTGCTATATTATTGGAGAGAGAATATAATAAAATTTTCTAAATTATCTCTAATGGTTTGTGATATACTTAGCATACTAGTCACTATTGTAGCTTCGGAGTCCACTTTTAGTATTGGTGCTAGGGTTTTAAACAAGTATTGAAGTTGTTTGCTTCCAGAACATGTACAAGCGGTAATTTATACACGTAATTGGATACTTGGTATGCTCTCAATGGTAAACATGAATTTTGTTTGTTATTTATAAATTATAATTGCTATTTATGTTTATAACATTCTTTTATTTTTCGGTAGATGATCATGATGATGACATGGAAGACACATTTACTTCTAACCATGATTCAAATACGGTTGACATCAATGACGATGAAGATAATTAAATAGTAAGGTTTATTTTTATTTTTTCTCATTTATTTAAGAGTTGGATTAGAATAGAATTAAGAACAAATACTAATAGGTTGTGGTGTGGATGTCCATGGAAACTTAGGTCAGTAGTGTTTATTCTTGAGAAATTATTGTCCATATGTTAAACGTTTAAAGCCTTTACTATAATTTGATTATTTATTTATAGAGGTTGTATATTCATTTCATATTTTGTATGACAATGGAGATATAAGAAATAATAGAAGAAGTACAAATATTATTATTAGGATTTTTAAGGTTCGATGTATATCTAGTGACGTTTCAGCTAAAACCATTGACTATGTGATTTTTAATATTGCATATCTAATAAAGTAGTAGTAATTACGTTTTGTGAACATTTTTCTGAATGTATTTAATTTAAATAACATCATTTTTAGAGGCACATAACACTTCTTAATTTTAATTTTACATAACAATTTCAAACAACACCATTTTTAGATGCACATGACATTTCTTAAATTTTAATTTTACATACCAATCTCAATATTGTTTTTTTAAATGAAGTCTTGATTTCAATCTTTGAATATATTATGTTTTTTTATTTGCAGATTGGTGGATCACATGCTAGGAAGATAATTATTGTGTTAATGGCAACGAGTCTGATCAGTATGGTGTCTACACAAGCAATCAATCTACTCCAGTCCGCTTTAGAGATTTTTTGTCCGAAGTTTTTGGTAACTGTTGTTTTTATATTTTGCGAGTCTTTTGAGATTGTGCAAGTTACAAATTTTTAGACCATAACTATGTCATTTATTTCATGTGACATCTATACTTATTGCTAGTTTTTTTAGTCTTAAATCTTTTTATAATGCTCGATTCTTTATTACTATGGTAGTTAGATCAATATTTGATGGAATATATATAGATATATAATAGTACTTGAATAAGATGAATATAAAATAGTTTATAAGTTGAGTAACAAAGACCATAAAAAAATACAACTCTTCAAAAAGATGCATTAATAACAAAACATTGAAAACTAATGGACAAGTCCGGAACTCCGCGGGCGGAGGGACCTAGACTTGAAAAGTAAATCCATTTTAGGAAACAGACATGTCCGCTCCGGTCAGTTTTTTGGAATAAGTCTGTATAGGCCAGAGCGGACTGGACTGTCCGTTTTGACAATGCTAATTCTACGTATTGTGAGAATTATTCTTAATAGTTTATGTTTTAAGTATTTATAAATCCTCTGTGTTTCTTGATTTCCGGTTGAGTATATTAATTTATTTGATTGATTAATATGGCCAGTTAATTAAATAGATTAGTATTTTGCTAGTCAATAAATTAAATACGTAATCGTTTAATTCATTTGACCTAACTAGCAATTAGTGTGATATATCATGTTGTGGAATTTTATAATTATGTTTTAATGAGCGCGCTTGTTGTATGAATTCGGGTCTGTCTATTTCTTAATGTGATCTTCAATTTAACCAGTTAGGCGTTTGTCGGGGTTACTGGTAGATTAGGAGCTAACTAGAAGACACTTGTCCGATCAGTCTAATATTTAAGAAAAGATTAGGTTGTTAGGCGCGATGTCAACACTATAAATGGATTTATTAAATTGACATAATTTATTTTTAATTTCAATGATGAACATAGAACTAATTTATTGAGATTTCTGGATTGTTTAGTTTATTTGATTTTTATATTTATTTATTTTTAGTTTGTAAGCTAAATTAAATCTCAAATCCCTCAAAATTTTATTTGTTCGTTA